>CM030368.1:169102762-169507762 GCA_017893485.1 Hemerocallis citrina
GTTTTGCAGCTCTGTCAACCCAACTTTCACCTCAGCGCGGATTTTAGGATTGTAAGTGTTATTCGAAATTGATATAGTTTTCCATCTAATTTTGCATCTAATTTTAGGATTGTGTCTGTTTAGGGTTGCAGATTTTAAATTTTTTAGTATTCCCGTGGATATTTGATTGTATCTGCTACGAGGGTTGATGCTAATATTTGTTATTCTAAACATTTCCAGGTTACTAAGTGCTATTTGTTCTTTACAATAAATCAGAAATCTAATATGGTTGAATCAATAAAATTAATCCAAAAGACTCTCCATGCTCGACTTGAGTCTCCCACACATCTTCTTCCAACTAGAAAACGTGTGGGTCATTATTGTTCACAATTTGGATCTGGTTTCGAAATGGTTTCATTATAGTTTGAGTTGAAGTAGTAATAGGTGAAAATGATCTTAGAATCAAGTGAACTATTTGCACCGACGACTTTTGTATATGCCAGTTTGTCGATTAAAGGTTACTTTTTAATGAATTTGCACCAACTATCCAAGACTCTAAGTATCACTGTATGACATTCATATGTAGAATCACTTGATAATGTTATAAGCATCAAGCTCAAGGGAAAATTAAAAAGCCAAGGATTGAGCCAAAACTTAAATGTAGCAAAATAGTATGTTACCTTCATCATCATCTTGTTAACTCCTTATAGACAATTTCATTTCCTGATGTAAAGAGCCAAAGACTCAAAGCAAAAATGTGCCAGAGAAAACAGAGGATTAACAGTTGATATTAGATTGAGCCAAAAACAGACTATTCAAGTAAGAAGTATCACTGTATGACATCCATACGTAGATAAGTAGATTTACTTGATAATGTTATAAGCATCAAGCTCAAGGGGAAATTAAAAAGCCAACGATTGAGCCAAAAATAGACTATTCAAGTAAGAAGTATCATTGTATGACATCCATACGTAGATAAGTAGATTCACTTGATAATGTTATAAGCATCAAGCTCAAGGGAAAATTAAAAAGCCAACGATTAAGCCAAAACTTATATGTAGCAAAATAGTCTGTTACCTTCATTATCTTGCTATTAGTACATGTGCTAAGTATTTGCAGATTTGCTAGCAAAATAGCCAAGTATTGCACTTGCATTTGCACTTGCACAAGCATTTTGCACTTTAACAACTCAATCATGCACATACTTGAATAGACAGTGAAGCAACAAAACAATCAACCAATGCACAATCCTGCACAAACCTGCAAGCATTTTGCAGAGAGGAGTGGACAATGAAGCATTTTGCACTTGACAACTTAATCATGCACAATCCTGCACATGCATTTTGCATCAAGCTCAAGGGAAAATTTAAATGCAGTGAAGCAACAAAATAATCAATCAATCATAAAGGTCAGATAAAGCTCAGATAGGATTATTTCATCACTAATCACTCATATAAATCTTTAATTAAATCATAAATGAATCATAGTGTGCAACTTCAAAAATATAATCCATCTCATCGTCTTGATAATTCCTTATGGACAATTCCATTCCTAATGTAAAGAGCCAAAGTCTCAAAGCAAAAATGTGCCAGAGAAAACAGAGGATTAACAGTTGATATTAGACTGAGCCAAAATAGACTATTCAAGTATCATTGTATGACATCCATACGTAGATAAGTAGATGCACTTGATAATGTTATAAGCATCAAGCTCAAGGGGAAATTAAAAAGCCAAGGATTTGCACTTGCTATTGGTACATGTGCTAGGCATTTGCAGATTTGCCAAAACTTAAATGTAGCAAAATAGTCTGCTACCTTCATCATCATCTTTCTATTGGTACATGTGCTAGGCATTTGCAGATTTGCTCGGAAAATAGCCAAGGATTGCGCTTGCATTTTGCACTTGCACAAGCATTTTGCACTTGACTTGAATAGACAATGAAGCAATAGAACAATCAATCAATGCACAATCTTGTACAATTTGTGTGGATAGTGAAGTAACATGCTCAAAATCTATCTCATAAGTCATCATGCTCTGAATTTAGAAAAATTTAGTGAAGTAACAATAGTAAAGCTCAGATATGATGAAATAACAATCACAAATGCATGGTTATACTCTGGTTGAAGCTCGGTTTGTGGATTATTTCTTCCTTTGCACCGATGACTATTTGTTGTCCATTATTCATTCAAATTTATACTCAACCTTTTTTAGTTTATTCTCATTATAAATGTGGTACCACACCTTCATATTATAACTAGAAATTCTCCTACATTTGCTTCTCACTAGGAGGTGCTTTCAGTGCTCTGTCTTATTTTAATCTACTTAGATGATGGCAATTGTTAAACTCTTACAAAAAATTGAAGTTCAGGAGTACCAAAAGGAGATTGAACAATAACTACAAGAGTACTCATCAAGCAGGTCATTAGTAACAACTATAATGGATTCTAATAAAAAGTTGGTTAACTAATTGCAATGAAGTACTCCAAATTCATGATTACAATCAGAGAAAGACTGGAGTACCAAACAAAACAAGACAACAATTTATGGGGCAATAAATTTAAGGAGATTCAACCAGAGTATAACCATGCATTTGCTTCAACATAAGTATGACAGGAAAAGATTTCCAATAGGTACAGGATAACAGTTTTAACGCGCATTATGTTCTTACTGAAGTTTTTAGAGGAAAAGATAAATTGTAGAAATAAATGTTTCAGGGAGTATCCAAATCTTTTAAACAGGCATCTAGATGGGTTTATGAATATTACAGATCCCAAAGCTACATTAGAAGAAATTAGTATTTGCAAAAAAAAATTGAAGGTGTATGGAAAAAAAAGATTATATTGTTTTTTGCATAGAATTTTAGGATCAAAATATTAACCAATACAATTCCAAGGGACAATCTAATAAATAGAATGCAAGGATATTACAAAATCACATTCTTCATATGAACATTAACAGAAAAATGATTGCTTTGCCAATAAACATAACCAAACTGTCTGTGCCTACTGGCCAAGAAAAATTTTGGTTAATCATTATATTATTTTTTACCCTAAACTTAGGTATCAATGAGTGAGTCAAACCTCAAGTTAGTGAGTTACTATCCCAGGGAAGACCACCATCAATTGTGTGATACGAAAACTGATTGCATTTATTGTGCCCGGTCAAGGATAACACCAAACCATAGACTATATCATCCCGAGGCATCGAGTTGGTTGTCAATAGGATATACACACTTAGTAAGTAGAGACCGACCAATAATGTCAACATTTTCATACAGTTCATAATAATGTAAACATTTTGATGCACCGTTCTCTTTGAACACTACATTTATAGCTATCGCCACCATTAGCACCCTGAAACTCTTCTCTCTTTTTCCCATCTTGGCCTGCACTATTGCCACCCTATCACCAATGCATTTCTTCCCAAACCTCCTATCACTCTGTTCTATCTTCAACAAGGTCGTCACCACCACCACTACAAGCAACAAGACATTCCTTCGCCAACACCCACCGCAAGCATGGTAACCCTGATTAAATTCCCATCCATAATCTTAACCAGGAATAAAGTTTAGGGAAGCTCAATGTTAACTCTGCAAAGAACTACGCGAGCGTATATGACGATAGGTTTGTTACCAATCATTAAAATTTTGATGAAAGACATAACTCCAACATAATCCATAGGTTCATATACATCTTTTTTATGGGCATGCTAGCTTCAAAAATTATGAATCAGATATATGCAAATGAAGGTTATTAACATTTTTGTCGCTGAAAATATATTCAGTAGTCCCTTCCAAACCAGCCAAACTAATTTTGCTTAAGACTCTCACAAACAATCAAATTTGGAAGCAACAAAATTTACAATCAAAACAAGAATTTCAGAGAATGCATTCATGAAACTTTCCAAAACTTGGGTTTCATCTGAAGTAGTCTCAATGAATTGCATGCAGAGTACCACACATTTGGCTCCAATGTCACATGCTCAATGAATTATAAAGATAGCATATTATCATTTCGATAAACACTGAAATTTAAACTCCAACTCCAATCAAGCCTAACACAAACTGCAAAAGTATAAGGATCACAAAATTAAGAACACAAGGCCAAAATTCATGAAACAGCAGCAACAGTTAAACAATGGCATTGACAGCACTAGCAATCATTGGCGACAGGTTAGCACATTCTTTTCCAATGGGCCCAGTAATAGCAGATCCTACAACCATAGCCAATAGAACTCATTAAATTTATGGATCTGAGACTAATCAAAGAAAAAGTAAGTAACCAATTAATAATCATTTCGAGGTCAATTTCAACAGAATAAGCTAAAAAAATAAGATATGCATTTTGAAATATTTACAAATTATTAAGTTAATCCTTTAGGAGGGGGAAAAAAATAGATTGATATATAAATGAGGAAAAACTCAATTTCGAAGCCGGACATGAACATGAAAGAAAGCTGGTAGTTTTTCTTTTTATTTTTCTGGAAAAAGATCAAATGATGCAAGCTACAGTCTGTATATATCCACTTCTAACAAAGAAAACGAAATATCTCTAAAGATCTTAAATTTGTAATTCTGTATCTTAATAAAAAAAGGTTAGGTGAGTAACATGTACCAAGCATTGATTAGTGGGTATTTTCCATAGTAAAATGCATTCAATTTTTCAAATCAAGAGACTATGTCTATCTTAATAAATAAAGTTAAATTTTTTGACAACTGACAGAATGAACGTTGTGACATAGTATTAACAAGACAAGTTTCTGCAAATAATGCACTTAAAACAGAATAAGTGTATCGCCTTACCTTTCATTTATTCCAAGAATACCTCTAACCCCTAAACCTTCGTCTTCGGATCTACCTTTTGAAATGAAAAGACGACAATTTTCAGTTCGATTCGCGTATGCTGTAACGAAAAATAAAGAACAAGGCCGATTTGTTGATATTGTGGGAATAGATTTACGCTCACCAGTTTTCATTCATGGACAACTTTATGTTGCACTCTCTAGGTGTACAAGTTTTGATCGTATTTTTCTACTCCTACCAGAAGATTGTTTGAGCTCAACAACAAACATTGTTTATCCTGAAGTTCTTTTATAGTTACTTCAGAAAATACAAGTAACAAATTTATCCATTTCTTTCAATAAACTTTTTACATTATTGTTTTACTTTTGGATGACTTACTATGTATTTGAACTGTAATAGGACTGAGATACAGCTCACATGGACCTCAAATTTATAAATGCAACTACATCGATCAATTGGGGTTGCAATAAGGTAATGATATTTACTACAACTACACCCTATGTTTGCCGCTAATTGCCGCTAATTTAATGCTTCTTTTTTTCTCTCAGATTGTCATCTGCACTTAGAACCGTTATGTACATATTGACAGTTTAACTTTTGGTAGGGTGATGAAGAAAATGTTGGGTTGAAACCATTAAGTTAAAAGGCATTGTCCTGTTTGAAAGGTAATGGTTTCAAAAATCTTACTATTTGTTTCTTTAATTATCATTATTTTGATTGATTATTGTAAACTTTTACTATTTGTTTCAAAACTCTTACTGTTTGTTTAGGCTCACTGTTTGGTCCCAAATTGAACACTCGAAGCATTGTGTTTTCCTAGAACCCTGTAAAAAAAAATTGGTTCTGGGTTATGTTAATACTCGTACCCGCAAAGTTATGGAGTATTGGGTTCTGGGTTTTTCAAAGGTTTTTCTAAAAATTCGTTACGTTTTCAAACGAAATTTTAGTTTTTATTTTGTATCTTGCATCATATTATGATTTTTCCCCCAGAGCCTTATATATATGTGTTAAGATAAAGCAGAGAGATGAAAACAATACTGAATATTGAATTGAGTTCAACCAAGTACAATACCACCTATATATAGGAGAAGAACAAATATCAAAACAACTCTACAACCAATATGAGAATATAATAATATCTAACATCCCCACTCAAACTCACGATGGGTCAAACAGCGTGAGTTTGCCTACTAAGTATCTAAATCTCTGAACAGTATGGAATTTGGTGAAGAAGTCTGCAGTCTGCTGGGAAGATGTAACAGAATGGAGAAAAATGGTCCTTGCCTCAAAGCGCTCACGAACATAATGACAATCAATCTCTATATGCTTCGTTCGCTCATGAAAGACTGGGTTGCTTGCAATGTGCAATGCACTCTGGTTATCACAATGAAGAGGAGTAGCTCCTTTAAGAGTGACACCCATATCTGATAGCAGCCAACGAACATGAACAATCTCTCTAGTAGTAGTTGCCATTACTCTGTACTTAGCTTCATTCGAAGAACATGCAACAACTGCCTGTTTCTTACTTTGCCATGAGATCAACGAATCACCAAGAAATAGACAGAAACCGATGGTAGACCGTTTGGTAGTAGGATCACCTGCCCAATCTGAATCAGAATATGCACGCAGCTCTAATTTGGATGTAACAGGCATGAATAATGAGCAATTAATAATGCTCCGAAGATATCTGAGAATCCGAAGAAGATCACTATAGTGAACTGATGTAGGAGCATAAACAAACTGACTGACAACACTGACTGCGTGAGCAATATCGGGTCTGGTCATGCATAAGAAGACAAGTTATCCAACAATATGTCTGTATCTAGTGGGATCAGGACGGAGCTCACCATCAGTGGGACGAAGCTTCACATGAAGCTCTAAGGGTGTATCGGCCGATCTACTATCAGAAAGGCATACAGTGGAGATAATATTTGATGTGTATTTCTGTTGAAAAATGAGTATCCCCCGAGATCCATGAGCAATCTCTAGGCCCAGAAAATAACGTAGTCTGCCAAGGTCTTTCATATGGAACTGCTGATGAAGGTATTTCTGGGTGGATGTAATGCCTGCAGAGTCATCCCCAGTAATGATCATATCGTCAACATAGAGGAGTAGAATTACTCTCCCCTGCGGTGATGACCGCATAAACATAGAATGGTCCTGAGAACACTGACTAAAACTAGCCTTGGTGATGACAAGGCAAAAACACTCAAATTAGGCTCGAGGGACCTGCTTCAAACCATATATAGCCCGATGCAACCGGAAAACTTGACGAGGAGGAGTAGGAAGGCCAGGGGGATGATTCATATAAACAACCTCAGATAAGATACCACGAAGGAAAGCATTCTTCACGTCCATCTGGTATAATGGCCATTGGCGGATGGCTGCAACAACAAGAAGAGTGTGAACAGTAGTCATCTGTGCAATGGGAGCAAAGGTCTCATCATAATCAATGTCATGCTCCTGTGTAAACCCTCGGGCTACTAGACGAGCCTTGTGCCGCTCAATAGATCCATCAGGTTGATATTTGACCTTGAAGATCCACTTGCAGCTAATAGGCTAAACGCCCTCTGACAGAGATACAACATCCCAAGTGCCAGTCTGATCAAATGTACTGAATTCCTCTGCAATAGCTTTTTTCCATTCAGGATATTGAATTGCATCTTGATAGGTTCTGGGATCACGTATAGAGTGTATAGCAGTGAGATATGTATGAAACTGTGGTGAGTAGAAATCTAGGGTGGCAAAACCAAACTGGTCAGAAGGACCAGCGGCATTAGGTGTATAACATGCCGGAGGAATACCAGAAGTGAAACGGGTAGACTGACGAAGAGGTGGTGGACTGACAGGGTGTGGGGGGGGAGGACGGTGGAGTATGTGAATGTGTCGGTAGGGAAGTAGGTGGGATGGGTGCTGGCTGCTGTGGGGATGCAGGTGGTGTTTCGGTAGGGGGGACAACAGGTGTAAGGACTGCAGGAGATGTGAATGGAGCCAGAGGAGTGGGATCAAAAGGAATGCGGGAAGATAAAGTCGGGGGGCAAGCAACAACTGGGAAATCGAGAAATCTAGTATCCTCGGGGGAAGTCAGGTAGTAAGGGGAGTCTTCCACAAAGGATACATGTCGAGAAATACAGACACGACCCGCTGATGGATCAAAACAACGATAACCTTTGTGTTCAGGACTGAGACCGAGGTGAACGCACTTAGCAGCACGAGCGGAGAGCTTCGTGCGCTCAGAAGGAGGGAGAAGGATGTAACAGGTGCACCCAAAGGTACGGAGCATACTGTAGTCGGGAGGTGAATGATAAAGAGCCTCATAAGGCATCATACCAGCTAGGGCATACGACTGAGTAATGTTGATAAAACTAACAGAGGTCATGATAGCTTCAGCCCAGAAAAAATGAGGAGCGGAAGAAGTGAGTAAAAGAGCGCGAGCCATCTCAAGGATGTGACGATGCTTGCGTTCAGCTACACCATTCTGCTTATGTATGTGAGGGCATGATTGCTGAAAGAGGGTGCCGTGAGACTGAAGGATCGATCTCATAGTGGTGTAAGTGTACTCACGTGCACCGTCCGATCGAAAATTCTTAATGCGCACACCGAACTGAGTGTGAATCATAGTTATAAAGAACTGGTAAATATCAGGTATCTCAGATTGCTGATGCATAAGAAAAACCCATGTATGTCTAGTGAAGTCATCGATGAAGGCAATATAATAGAGATAGCCTTTCCACGAAGGTACGGGAGAGGGTCCCCATATGTCAGAATAAACAAGTTGAAAATAATGAGTGGTTTCAGAAGTTCTTTTGTGACTAAAGGGTAGGGCAATGTGTTTGGCCAAATGATAATCCTGACAATCAGATAAATGTTTAAAAGTAAGAGAACCAAGGGCACCACTACGAGCTAAAGTCTGGAGACGAGACGCACTAATATGGCCTAATCGTCTGTGCCACAGATCAGCATCAGAAGAAACAATACCGGCAAAACTAGAAGTAGAGTGATGTGCACGAATGAAATCTAGATGATATAGACAACCCTGACGAGTAGCACGCCCAAACTCCTTACCAGTGCATGAATCAGTAATAGAACAACCGGAAGAGTCAAAAGTGACAACAAGACCACTATCGCATAACACACTAATAGAAATAAGGTTTATGGATAAATGAAGAGTATAAAGAACATATGGTAATGTGAGAGTGGGAGAGCTAATTACTCCTGAATGTGTAACGAGAAGTGGTGAGCCATCAACTGTGTGTAGAGATGGAGAGTGAGAGGGAAGTGTAGTGCAGGTGGTGAACAATGTCTGATTACTAGTGAGATGATGTGATGCACCAGAATTTAAAATCCAGAACGAATTCATACCGGGAATAGCAGAGAAGGCAGGAGCAGAGGAGCCAGCATTGATAAACTGACCCATGAGCTGTAGTTCCAGCTGAGTGAGGCATTGCTGAAGAATAGCCCAATCAGCAGGAGACAACATGACTGAAGTGACGGGCATGACTGGGGATGTAAAGGAGAAAGCACTGCGAGGAGGAATAAGACTAATGTTGTTGTGACTGAGAGTACAATGAGGAGGAATATGTTGTTGGTGTCTGGATCGGGGTAGGGGGTAGGACAGTGCTACAGGAGTTGGAAGTAGAGGTGGGGTAGGGTGAGTAATGATGTAGGGAAAGGTGGGAGGCAGGAGGCAGACTGAAAGTGGCGCTGCTGCTGTTTGAATTTGGAGGAGGAACGAGAGGCGATTGCAGCAGGAAAGTCAGTGGAGGCGAAATTATGGCGGAGAGACTGAGATTCCATAGTAGAAGTACCTGTATATATATATATAATAATATATTTTTTTATGATTTTATATTTTGGCACTTTTTTTATTTTATTTTTTTTTTTGAATTTTTTTTTTTGAATTTTTTTTGAAAACAACGGGTTAGGGGGGTAATGGGTTTTGGGTACAAAAAAAAATGGGTTTCGGGTTATGGGTAGTAGAAGGAGGGGGGAAATTAGGGTTTTTAGAGATGGGGAGCGCGGGATGTGGGGGGGTGTGGGGGATTTGGGTTTCGGTTGTGTAGAGGCTGACGAGGAAGAGGGAGAGAGGGAGAGAAGCTGACGGGGTGAAGAAGAGGGAGAGAGGTGGTGGAAGCTTCACAGATTTGGGTTTTGGGTGTGTAGAGGCTGATGAAGACGGGGTGGAGGAGAGGGAGAGCGGTGGTGGAAGCTTCACAGATTTGGGTTTCTTCGTGTATAGGCTGACGAGGACAGGGTGGAGGAGAGGGAGAGAGGTGGTGGACGCCGGAGATTGGGTTTCTTCTTCTTCATAGAGAATGGCAGGGATGCCATCTTCTTCGATTGGGACGATTTGGGATTGGGTGAAGGGGACGCCTTCTTCTTCGATTTTTTTTTTTTTTTTTTTTTTTTTTTTTTTTTTTTTTGAGATCTAGGGTTTTGGGAAGAAATTTGTATAACTTGGCTGTTGGAATTTGAGGATTTTTGGATGGGAAAATTTTAAGAGAAGAAAATTTGAGTAATTGGCTCTGATACCATGATAAGATAAATCAGAGAGATGAAAACAATACTGAATATTGAATTGAGTTCAACCAAGTACAATACCACTTATATATAAGAGGAGAATAAATACCAAAACAACTCTACAACCAATATGGGAGTATAATAATATCTAACAATATGATGCCTGTGTGATGTTGCTTGGTTTAGCCTGGGGAGGATTGATATTGACTGCCTGTGATGTTATATTTTTAATTGTTAGCAGAATTCCGTAAGGAATTGCTGTAAAATGGCTAATATTTTAAGGGGGGGACTCTGTCGAAATTTTTACTAAAATTCCTAAAATCTATTACGTTTTCAAATGAAATTTTAGTTTTTATTTTGTATCTTTAGTCATATGAAGATTTTTCCCCCCCAGAGCCCTATATATATGATGCCTGTGTGATGTTGCTTAGATTGGCCTAGGGAAGATTCATATTGACTGACTGTAATGTTAATTTTTTAATTGTGAGCAGAATTCTGTAAGGAATTGCTGTAAAAGGGCTAATATTTATGAGGAGATTTTGTCGAAATTTTTACTACAATTCCTAAAAATCTATTACGTTTTCAAACGAAATCTTGGTTTTATTTTGTATCTTGGCTAATAAGAAAATTTTAGGGGAGGATTAATATTAACTGCCTATGAAATTTTAGAGGAGACTATCGAAATTTTTACGAAACAACTTAATTAATTAATCATTCTTCGCAATGACGTGCCGTAGGCACGTGTCCACGGGCATACCTAGTATAGTAAATAAATTTAAACTTTGAGGGTATTATGGTAACTAATAACAATTAAGTAAATGAATGGTTAATATAACTCCAACTTAAAAATAAATGAATGGTTGAGATTAGATGGTTGAATGTCTACAAATGACAACCCCAACTCTCCCATTATAATATTAGATTGTTGATATTAGATGGTCGGTTGAATGGTTGTCTACAAATTACAGGTTGTATACAAATGACAACCCCAACTCTCTCATTATAATATTATATTAGATATATTTTTAAAAAATAAAAAATTCGACGTAGTCTGACTTTGAACCTAAGACCTCATTTATATTAGTTATACACGAATAATACACGTCAGTTGGTATGTTTACAAACGACAACTTCAACTCTCCCATTATAATATTAGAAATAGAGATAATTTCCAAAATTTCGAACCATCTAAAGATTAAGGCCTAAATAATTATTAAGTCAGAAAGTCATTAGTGCAAATTATTTAGTCCCATATCAGAAAGTTTGCAATGTCACTAATTGTATACTTAGATAAAAGTTTAGGGAGTTGTTGACTCTCTACTCATTTATTAGTCTTTCTTTAAAGGGACTAGTATAATGTACATGTGATGCATGACTAAAAAAATATAGATAGATAGGAGGCGTGATCGATCTGAGTTTTTTTGGGAAGAAAGGGAGTTTCGGGAGAGATGGAGAGGAGGGTGGGTTTTTTATTTCTTTAAATAATTAATTAAAGTTTAATTAGGTTGGGGTGAGAGTAGGATGTGTGATTTAGAATTAGTTAGGTTAGGGTTAGATCTAATTGTGTGGCACATATTTAATTGAGAGATTTAGTTAGATTAGGGTTAGATCTAATCTAATTGTGTGGTATAGATTTAATTGAGGTTGAATGCATACAAATCACTGGTACATTTAATTGATGTTGAATACATACAAAACACAGGTTGTCTACAAATGAAAAATCTCTTTTTATAATATTAGATATATTTATGAGTAATTTAAGTTTAATTTATAAACCGTTCATGCTAGAAGATTAGCTGTGAACAAAATTGTAAGACATTTGCAATTAGCTACCTTTTTGGTTTTTCTTTATTGTTTTAAGTAATTATTCTCAAATTAGTATTTTCTTTCTAATAATTCCTTTTTTATTTCGATTATGTTACACACAAAAAAAAATATAGAGAGGTATGGTCAAATCAATCATATGGCTTTTCATTCATAACATATTAGTATAATCTTGTACAATATTGCACATACCTTTTAAGAAATTTGATATATTCTCTTGAAACATGTTAATTGACGTACTTTATTTTAAAAAAATATATGTATAAAAGTTATCCTTAAGATAAAAATGGTAACCGAAAGTTGAAACGTAATCAACAATTCTCCTAAAATTTTGGTGGAATCTCACCTGTACATATATATATTTTCATCTCTATACATTGTATAATATTTTAAGATTTATAAATACCAAAAACATCAAGCATTTCAACATTCAACAAATCCATAAATTGTTTAGATTATATAACTAAAACTAAATTATATATATTGTATATATATCTACCGATATAACTAAACTAAATTAGCTAACTATAATATGACTAATATAGATATACAATACTATATCTTCTTACTCAAAAATGAAAATATCTGACTAGTTAGGTTCAAATTTTCATATGGGTAGTTTAACTAACAAAGTTGACTACAAAATGTCGAGGGTAAATGTAAGAATTACTAATATCAACAACTGAGCATACATGTTCCATTTTGCTGCGTGTAGTTTATTAAACAATAAGTATAATTATTCTATTCGAATTTAAAGAACGACAACTGTACTATTGTCATCTGAAAATTTTAAAGAACTTAATAGCAATCACGGCCAGACCTTAATAACAATCATGGCTACCATTCAATATCATGTTGTCGCTCTGGTCTACATAGTCTGCCAATCTCTTCACTTTGACTAACTCAACGAAACTCCAAGCATCCATTAGCCTTCCACGCCCAAAACTGCAAACCCATCAATTCAAAGCACCCAATCAACCACATCTCATTGAGGCATTCCATCAAACACCTTTCGCGAACACACAAATTTCATAAGGGAATTTCATCAAACACCTTCCAGTCTCCCTCTTAGTATCTCTCTCGACTCTCGTTAACTAATCCTCCATTCTCTAATGTCGTCACCAATCTTAAAGCAGCAGAATTCCACTATCCCAATCCCTAACCGTAACTCCCACCCCACCTGTCGCCTCTCCTCATGCTACCATCGCCACCCCGGCCGAGCCACCGCCTCCTTGGCCGCCGCCTTCCTCCTATCCTCCCTCACCTGGCTCTCCCTAATCTCCTCATCAAATTCCTTCACCCTCAAATCCTACAAAATTGCCATCATTCTCTCCACCATCCTGCATCCGTCAAAGTCGTCGCCTCCTCTGTCATCATACCCTCTCCTTCAGCCATGTCATTTCGGAATCGCCGGCTCCTCCCACCTCTAGCCCTACCGCTGCCACTGCCTCTCCCAAATGTGGTCATGGCTTGACAACCCCCTTCTCTCCTCAAGTTAGATGGATTTGTAAGAGCAATGGTGTGAGGTGGTGTGTGTGCAGAGACGGCATGCGGTATGGGGGGAGGAGGTGTGGTGAGGAATGGAGAAATTGGATTTTGAAAGTATGAGGGGAAGAGATTGCGTCTGACTTGTTGGGGTTTGGGGCTTTTATTTTATTTTGTTTTATTTTTTATGAAAACGTGCATACTGCACGTGCCAATTTTAATGGGAATTCCTACTTTTCCTCTCCTTGCTCTATTTCAAAATAGAGGAAGGAAAGAGGGGTAGACACTCCCTGTCCTATTAGTATAATATATAGATATAATATATAGGGAGGAAGTTAGGGATAGGGTTTGGTAGGGCTTGGGCCGCAACCTTAACAGGTGGGCAATCACCTAATAGGTGGTCACCATTTCATAACACTCCTCCTTGGATGCCCACTTTAAAACAATGCCTCATTAAAAACATTCCTAAGAAAAAACTCACATTTGGGAAAAATCCGTAGTGAAAGAAAATATGATTTTTCAGGAATCTAAGTAGGTGCGACTTACATTGTCTCATTAAAAACCTATCGAAAGAAAAAATCCAGTGGGAAAAAACCTAATCGAAGAAAAAGAGTACAATGTGCAAAGACATTCTTCAGGTTCCGTTAGTGGGTGTACATAAAACCCGAACCCAAAACCTAAGACACGAAAGCAGATCCCCATCACAAATTATATAGAAAAAGAGTGAGGACAACCAATGTCACTATGTTAAACCTTTAACAAATAATCAAGGTTTTATGCATTATGTTAAATATTCTAGACTGTATTGCAAATTATACCACTTTGTGAAAATACGAATCAATAAAATAATGCAAAATTATAGTATATAACAGGATCGTAATTATATAATAGAACATAATCAATGTCACAAAAGCTTACTGTTATTTGAATTTTACACAACACAATCATTGATGCAAAGTATTCTACAATGCTTTATATAGATATATTGACTCACTTTTTCACTCCACTATTATGCCAAGGCAAAACACAAGAAGGAAAGAGTTATAACTTGAAGAGAATTAGTTGTGTAAGGAAATTACTTGAGGGTCCTTACTTGACCCGCAAGTCTTTTTCCTTCCCATGATCTGGTCTAATAGGAATCCCATTAATCATGGGATACGTGCTATCTTTATTCAGAAACAGTTACTAATAGGAGTTATTTTCCCTTATCAACTCTACCTCGATGGACGGTTGAGATTGAATCTAAGGAAACTCTAATGGAAAGTCGGCTCTCTCTCCACCTATAAATAATGTCTTTCAGCCATCACAAAAAGCATCTCAGAAAAAAACACATAACATGAGAGTTTATAGGCGAGAAGAGAGAAGTTGAATCTCTCCAAGAAAGTTCTTCAACAGATCCAAGCACCCGCCCGCAGAAGCAACCTTCAACAAGATTAGAAAGCACTATGAACGGAGGTATTCTTCTATTCACCTCTGACGTGTTCTATTAGTGATTATCATGTCGATTCAAAGTCGTAGGGTTCATGTAAATAATCGTTTAACATGTGGCATTAGAGCGAAGTTAATGAACGCATGAGTTTCCATGAAATAGAATACATTCGAATCATCATAATCGATGATATTACTATTTATAACTGCAATTATGTTCTTCAGCATCATACATCTAAAAAAAATCGAGGCTATCGCCCTGAACCCCACTCTTCAGTCGAATTCTGTACGGTATGTTTTGCCCTCCGAGGGCCATGGGGCTCGGCCCTTTACCGGTGCTTTATATATTACACGATATATAATTTTTGGGGCATATTAAGTGAATTAATTATTGAAATTGTGTTATTAGGGTTTGATTTCACCATAGTGATCCTAATTGATTATCGACTAAAAATTATGTCTTAATCACCATTATAATCTTAGTTTGATTATCATATGGAGATTTTAGTTACCCACAGGCATACTAAATCATGTGTTTGATCAATAATTTAGGAGTACATGTATATGTAGACCAAGGATATCCACGATACCTTGTAGATACACTACTCAATTATGCATGATGAGTACGATTATTAATGGTATAATGTGTAGAATTTATGATTACTACCCACAGGAGTATCATATCCTTTCATCATACTTATTCAAATATTATGTATGTGTGTTTATGTTTCAAATAATCTCATTAAAACTTGTTGTATTTCTAAAGTTGCAGCATCTCTCCTTTCAAATTTGTCATCGTCCGTATCATCTGTCCCTCTTCTCACGGGAACTAACTTCTCAGAATGGAAAGAGAGAGTTGAGTTCACATAAGGGGTGCTTGACTTGGATTTGGCCTTTCAAATTAAAAAGTCAGATCCTCTTATAGAAACAAGCATTGATGAACAAAAGACTCTCCTTAAAGCTTGGGAGAGGTCAGACAGATTGAGCTCAATGTTTTTACGAATGACAATTGCAAGTAACATCAAAACTTCCCGTCCCACACCTGTAACTGCTAAGGATTTCCTAACTGCAATAGAAGAACGGTTCAAGACTGCAGACAAATCCCTTGTTGGGAAACTTATGGAATATCTGACAACCATGAAGTTTGATGGCACACGCTTTATGTATGATCACTGCACTGAGATGACGAACCTTGCGGCAAAGCTAAAGAGTTTAGGAATGACAGTAGACGATTCTTTTCTCGTTCAATTTATCCTAAACACTTTACCCCCTAAGTATGGACCATTCCAAATTCATTACAACGCCATTAAGGAAAAATGGGCGGTGAATGAACTGGCTAATAAATTGGTACAGGAGGAGGCCAGGCTAAACCAACAAGGTATAAAGGTTGCACATTTTGTCCAAAGAGCTGGATGTAATTCTGGGAAAAGGCAGAATTCAGGCCATAAAAAAGCACCGCCCAGAATGAACGAGGCTAATCAACCCAATGCGAAGAAGGCAAAGAATGATGACAGGGCAAATTTTGCAAGAAGTCTGGACACTTTCAGAAAGACTGCCCAAAATGAAAAGAATGGTTCGAAAAGAAAGGTAACCCTATGGGTTTGTAAGCTTTTTTGAATCAAATTTTACTTATGTTTCTTCTGATACTTGGTGGATTGATTCTGGTGCTAATGTTCATGTTTCAAATATGATGCAGGGATTTCTTACGACCCAAACCATAGCCCAAGTGAAAATTTCTTGCTCATGGGAAACATAAATAAAGTGTTAGTTGAAGCTATTGGGACTTACTGTCTCATTTTAGATACTGGATATCATTTAGATTTGTTTCAGACTCTTTTTGTTCCATTTGTTTCGCACAATTTAGTTTCAGTTAGTAAACTTGATTAGGCTGGTTTTAAAGTTGATCATGGAGATTGTAGTTTCAATTTATTTATGAATTCTAGTCTTATTGGTTCTGGAATATTAATTGATGGACTTTATAGATTTAATCTTTCTAGTCACTCTTCTAAAACACATCTCACTCTGCATCCTAATGGTAAAACAAAACAAAAGGCATCTAAAAACGACTCTTATTTCTTGTGGCATAAAAGGCTGGGACATATTTCCAGTGAAAGAATAAGGCAATTGGTAAAAGATGGAGTCCTCCCGAGTCTTGATTTTACCGATCATAAAATGTGTGTAGATTGCATTAAGGGTAAGGCAATAAAATGTACAAAGAAATGAGCCACAAGAAGTACACAGCTTCTTGAAATAATACATACAGATATTTGTGGACCTTTTGATGTTCCAACTTTTGGAGGGGAGAAGTATTTTATTACTTTTATCGATGATTTTTCACACTATGGTTACCTTTACTTGTTGTATGACAAATCTCAGTTTGTGGATGCTGTACAAGTGTTCATAACTGAAGTCGAAAGGCAATTAGATAGAAAAGTGAAAATCATAAGATCGGATAGAGGTGGTGAATTTTATGGAAGGTATGAAAAAATAGGACAACATCCTAGACCTTTTGCAAAACTCCTCCACAAGCTTGGAATTGTTGCCCAGTACACAAAATGCATGGTTCTCCATGGCAAAACGGTGTGGTTGAAAGGCAAAATCATACTTATATGAATATGGTTAAATCAATGATAAATCATGCTAATTTACCTATATCGTTGTGGATGGATGCTTTACGAACAACTGTTTACATTTTAAATCGAGTTCCTAGCAAGGCAGTTCCAAAAACACCTTTTGAACTGTGGAAAGGCTGGAAACCCGGTTTAAAACATCTCCATATTTGGGGATGCCCAGTTGAGGAAAGAATTTATAATCCAAATGAAAAGAAATTAGACTTCAAAATGGTTAGTGGTTACTTTATTGGTTACCCAGAGAAGTCCAAAGGATATAAGTTCTACTGTCCTAATCATAATACAAGAATTGTAGAAACCGAAAATGCTAGATTCTATGAGAATGTGGGAGTACTAAAGTACAAGACGTGGATATTCAGGAAATAAGGGTACCCCTTCTTTTACCCTCTATTCCAAAACATATTGGGAATTCTACCATTTTCGAACAGTTAGACAATGAGGAACACCCAAATAATGGTCCACAACTCCATGATGACATTATTGCCAATGAAACACCAGAGGAACCAGCATTAAGAATGTCTCTTCGCCAGAAGAGATCAGCTATTTCTGATGATTATTTGCTTTATCAAGTAGAATATGATATTGGGATGATTAAAGACCCGGTATCGTATTGCTTGCTTCTTTGTTGAGAAAGTTTGATCGAATTGAATAGTAGCAGTAAAGAGAGGAAGAGAGTAAGATGTGAAAAAATTTATACTGAAGTAAGGGAATTTTTATAAACCCCCCCCCCCCCCCCCCCCCCCCCCCCCCCCCAAAAACAAGAAAAAAGAAAAAAAAGCCAAAATAAAAAAACAAAAACAAAAACACATTCACTAGCCAGTAGTAGCCAACGGCCGACCCGCGGGTTTCAACTGTTCAACCCCCCGCGCAGGTCAACTGTTCGACAGGCGGGTTTGACTTTGTCAACAAGTTGGTGGGCCGAATTATTCGGGTTGAAATCCACATTTTCCCAACCCAAGTCAACCTGGTTAGGAATTCAGGTTCGACGTGAACCCAAACTGGGTCCAGGTAGGTCAGATCGAGCTGAGCTGGTCGTGCCGACCAGGATGTCATCCCTACATTATCCAATAAAACAACCTCACCTACTTATCTACAATTATTTTTTACTATTTTTTTAAATTTATTTCTCTCTGTTCTATCCTACATTGAAGTAAAAATACATCCAAACAAACTACTTTTTTAGAACATATTTTCAAATATTTCTTTTCAAAATAGTAATATTCTAGATTAAATACATTTTACGACCAATCAAACCACTCATTAATGTTGTATCCTTCCAGTTGTAAGCGCCAAGGCTGCACCTGAAACCCCAAGAGCTAAAAGCACTTTGATCGCACTCAATTTGTGCCCTTTTATGTGCATCCATGTCCATCGCTATAGAAAATGCAGATGACAAGTTGCTTGAAACTTTTTCATTGGAAAATCCTGCGCTAAAAAATGCAGTTTTAAGTCAAAAACATATTAAATTAAATCAGATCAAGCGGTTTTCAAATAGGCATGAGAAACAATGAAAATCTTAAAATTTCAGCATTCCTCAAAATAATGTTTACAAGGTTACTTTTCATCAAACCATCAATAATGTAATCTCATTGTATTTTTTACTTCACCCATGAAGCAACATGACTGGTATTTCTTTAAGATTGTCATTCGGACTGAGTACACCGAGAGCTGGAAATTACATTCCACCGAGAGCTGGAAATTACATTCCGAAGGATTAATCATACTTTGGGCAGTTTACAAATTACAGTAAGAGTTTACATATTGGGTAGGAAATGAGGCACCAATGGAGACAAAGAAATAATAACAAATACAAGAACATTGTTCTGATCCTTTATAGTGAGGAATTCAGCTTGTCTAGGGATGCAGGATAACTGCAATAAAACTCTTCTATTGAGAAATCCTGCGCCAGTAAAAGAAAAACAGATATTGGAACCTTATCCGATTTATTATGAAAGAAATGATAAATGTATAGAGCAAAAGGCCAGAATTATGTATACAAAAATACTATGTGCCACAAGACACTGTAACTTGGTAGCTTCTATACATGAATCTTGTTAAATTTAAAATAGAATAGATATATTAGGAAATTACAGCTATTATTGAATTGTTACTTTTTATGTTTTATATTTATATTTCATCATTTACACACAGTATTCGATAAACTTCATTTTCAATATGTCTATAACATCAAAAGTCCTCATTCCAAATATTCCGAGCAAGCCATTAAAATCAGAAGAAAGTATAATTGTTAGTTTTTTGTTCTTTTTGGAATATAGATGGCAAATACCTTCTTTTTTCATTAATAAGCCATGCGAATACAAACAGTGCAGCAAATACAGAAACAAATACAGTAAGAAACAGCCAGAGGAGAAACAACAAAATAGAGTCCTGGCACAAACAAAAAGGAAAAACAAAGCTATCACACAGAAAAAAGACAGAAGTATGGGTTTTCTTTTCATTTAATTACTTTGTAGGAGATAAGTCCGTGTCAATCTGATAATCCTCTTGTTTAAAAATATATCAAAAACAGTATCATTAATCATCCACCAAATTTCAAACCAAATAAAATACCTTTGGCAGCTTTTCTTGGTGAGCCAAATGATCTACATGAATTCTCACATTGGATGATGCTGCAAACCACAAGTTGGTGTCAACATCAGCATATGCCTTGGCAGTAATATCAAACAATGTTTCTGCCCCACTTTTGATGGCATTCAAGATTGATACTTCTCTATCTCTGCGATGCCTGAACAGTAACAACTTGTTTAGAGTGGAAAGTCTTAAAAAATAAGAGTAAAGGCGCATGCTGAACCCTATGAGAAAGGAGCAGAAAATCATGTAGAATGCACGTAAGCAGACCATCAGAGCTGAATTCTTAAACATTTATATGACTGTATCTCTTACTCTGTACTGTTCAGTGGTTTTCATTTCATTTTGGCTGGAGTCTATCTAAAAAAGAAAAGAACCCAAAGTTTCAGTTACCAAACGAAGGAAACGAGACATGTGACTGGACATTGATTTCTAAAGATAGAAACATCTCAAGAAGGACGTCATATTCAACCAAAATCAGGAATAAATATTGAGATCATTATATGCTCTTTGATGAGGACATCAAATCTGTTTTATTTTGTTTTGGCAATTATAGCCATATGTAGTAGTTTTACGATTTGTAATCTTTCTTATATGCATTAGAATATTTATGAGATTTTAGAATATTTTAAAATTTGTATCAATATTTGTTTTGAACCTATATATAGGCCTTGAGATTAATAAGAAGTTATGTCATTCTTGATTTTAAAAAAATAGTGTTGAGTTTTGCTCTCTTCATCCCTCTTTTGTGTGATACAACTGAGATCAAATTATTAGGGTTTGTGATAAATCCTATTAAAATTTTAGGATTTGTGATAAACTTTAAAACTACCCCCAAATCCAACACAAATTTCTAATCTCAATCCCCAAATTACTCAACCCTAATCTAATCCCCTCCCTCTCCCTCTTCGTTGGACCCGAAACCCTTCACCCACCTCCGTCGACCGCTCCCCTCCTCCTCGCCAGCCCGCAGCCCTCCTCCCCGCAACCCGCCGCAGCACCACCTCGTCGACCCCGCTCTCATCTCATCACCTCACCATCTCGTCGATTCCCTGCCTTCACCATCCCGCACACCACCGTCTTCCTCTCCCCTCGTCTCCCATGCGCGCGACCAAAATCTCAGCCCCGCCACACCTCGACTGCAACCGTCAACCATTACTTCCCACCGATCGCCCTTCTTGTTGTTGCTGCATTGATTCCACAACTCAGCCACCGAAGCCACCTCCCTGGCCGCAACCACCCGGCCGTCAAGCACCCCTTTTTTGGCTGCCGACGACTCAAACAACCACCTAGATTTGCTTCTTCTCCATTCTTTGCGACAGCTTGTTCATCGAAACCCCGATACTCTTTCCATTTCCAAATATTTGTGTTATACTGCCTTATCATCTCTATTATATTATTTGATTTACTTGTCATCCACAAATATTGAGAATGAGCGTTTCTACTTGCTAATTAGAGTCAATATTGCATCTTTTACTTGCTAGAACGCTTAGAGATATAATTATTGATTGTTAAAACTGAATCGTTAATTGGACTTGTTAAACTTAATTCAATTCTTGAAAATCCATCGAACCGATTAACTATTTTAATTTCTAACTTGATCCGCATTACATGTTGGTAAAATTAATCCTTTAAAATTCTTGAAAATTCTCTATTTAGGATTACGTTTTACATCATTTTGGTATCAGAGCGAAGAATCTTAAAACCCTAGTTCTTGCATTATTCAGACATCATTTTTGCATTCATTTAGAATCGTTTAGGGTGTTTATTTTTTTTTTATTTTTTTTTTGTCGTTCTTTCAGATCACCTCAGATTTTAATTTTTTTTAAAATAAAAAAAAACCTAGGTACATTTAGGACTCGTTTCCCTAAATTTCAGTTAACACATCACACGATCCCTAGACTTCCGCGAGTCCCTCCCCGAACTGAGATGGACAACTCTGATATTTTCGCTACCCTAGCTGCCAATCAAGCAACTCTTGCCAATATCAATCAAAGGCTTGAGAAAGTGGTATTAACTCAAACTATTGTCCCTGAGCTTCATGTTAATAGTCAGGTCCCTCAAGGGAATGATCGCGACGGCCGACGTCAAGATCATGACCCTGACGAACAATACAAGAAAAATATTAAGGCCGACATTCCCCATTTTGAAGACCACATGGAACCCCAAGCTTATCTGGATTGGATCCGTGCCATGGATCACTACTTCGTGTGGTTTGACATGAGCGACGCCCTGAAAGTCAAATTCGCCACGATGAAATTGATGGGAAAAGCTCAACAACACTGGACCAATTTTAAACATGCCCATAGAGGCCGAGGCCTGACACCCATAGCCACTTGGGAAGCCATGAAAGAGAAGCTCACTAAGAGAAATGTACCGTTATCGTTCCACACCCGATTGCTAGATTCGTAGAACCAACTTTATCAAGGAAGCAAATCCACACAAGAATATGTTGATAAGTTTGATGACTTCCTTAGTCGGTGCAATGCTTTAGGTAAAGAGAGTGAAGAACAAACTCTCTCTAGGTTCAGAGCTAGACTACGAGCCGATCTGAGGAACGAGCTATTCATAGAAATGTGAACTCATTAACGGCAGCTTATGCCCTTGTCCTCGATATGGATTCCTTTAAAGCAAGTTTCCATTGCAAGTCCAGCGATTTGATGGATCATTCCCTAAATAGACCCTTCCTGATCCCTCTAGACCTAAGTACTCTTCTCCTCAGTACCCCAACAAGTTACTAAAGCAAGCCTACATCAAATTCATATCCACTTAGAAATGACAACACGGATAACAACAATGAAAGAGACTATTCTAAGATTGATCCTCTCACTAAGTGTTATAAATGCAAGGGATACGACCATGTTGCTGACAACTGTCCCAGCCCAAGTAGGATTAATATAGTAGAGGGTACCGCAGTCATCGCTGATGAGCCCGACAATGAGTTTACTTATGAACCTCATCTAAGTGATGACTTTGATGAAGAAGATGATGACCAGCCTCTCAACTGTATTCAGTTTATCCAGTCACCTCCATTGAATATACCTGAGCCACCTATTCCTTCCCAAGTAACTTGGCAGCCCATAGATTTTATCCCTGTGTTAGAACATTACAGAGTCACAGAGTCTGCATCCACATTTGCATTCTGCATTCATAATTTGCATAGAAAAATTTCCAAGAAAATTAATGAGAATAATTTTGACTACACATTAATAACAGATACAAGAAGGAAATTTAAAACTCTTGATATTGGCAACGAAGTGATGGTTCGGATTCGTCCGGAACGGTTTCCAGCTGGATCCGTTAAGAACCTGAACATACGTGCTGCATGCCCATTTGAGATTCTACATACAGTCAATGATAATACCTATGTCATTGACCTTTCTGAAGACTTTGGCATAGTAAGATTTTCAATATTGAGAATCTAGTACTCTATAAAGGCTCAAAATTTAACCTTAGAAATTCTTTTATAGATGAGCCTACCCTGCAGCCTAATGGTGAGACTCCCACATTTACCTATCTACCTGATATTATTTACCCACCGACAGAATAATTGAATAATATTTTAGATGATCAGATAATCTTTACAAGAGATGGTGGTATTCACATGTATTTGGTAGGTGGAAGAACAAGCCGAAGAAGGATGACAGTTGTAGTGAACGTGAGGAGCTCCAGCACTTGGATCCAGAACTTTTGGAGCGCCATGACAGGATCGCTGGTTTTGACTTGACTGGGTCGAGCCATCTCCCACCCAGAGAGAATGATAAGGACATCAAATTTGTTTTATTTTGTTTTGGCAATTATAGCCATATGTAGTAGTTTTACGATTTGTAATCTTTCTTTTATGCATTAAAAAATTTCTGATATTTTAGAATATTTTGAAATTTGTATCAAGATTTATTTTGAACCTATATATAGGCCTTGAGATTAATGAGAAGTTATGTCATTCTTGATTTTTTAAAAATTATTGTGCTGAGTTTTGCTCTTCATCCATCTTTTGTGTGATACAATTAAGATCAAATTATTAGGGTTTGTGATAAATCCTATTAAAACTTTAGGATTTGTGATAAATTCTAAAACTACTCCCAAATCCAATACAAATTTCTAATCCCAATCCCCAAATTACTTAACCCTAATCTAACCCCCTCCCTCTCCCTCTTCATTGGACCCGAAACCCTTCACCCACCTCCGTCGACCGCTCCCCTCCTCCTCGCCAGCCCGCAGCCCTCCTCCCCACAACCCGCCGCAGCACCACCTCGTCGTCCCCACTCTCATCTCATCACCTCACCATCCCGCACACCACCGTCTTCCTCTCCCCTGGCCTCCCGTGTGCGCGACCTAAACCTCAGCCCCGCCGCACCTCGACTACGGCCGTCAACCATTACCTCCCACCGATCGATTCCACAACTCAGCCACCGAAGCCACCACCCTGGCCGCAACCACCCGGCCGTCAAGCACCTTTTTTTGGCTGCCGACAACTCAAACAACCACCTAGATTTGCTTCTTCTCCATTCTTTGTGACAGCTTGTTCATCGAAACCCCGGTATACTATTTTCACTTTTTAAATATTTGTGTTATACTGTCTTATCATCTCTATTATATTATTTTATTTACTTGTCATCCACAAATATTGAGAGTGAGCATTTCTACTTGCTAATTAGAGTACAAATCAATATTGCATCTTTTACTTGCTAGAACGCTTAGAGATATAATTATTGATTGTTAGAACTGAATTGTTAATTGGGCTTGTTAAACTTAGTTCAATTCTTGAAAATCCATCGAACCGATTAACTGTTTTAATTTCTAACTTGATCCGCATTATATGTTGGTAAAATTAATTCTTTAAAATTCTTAGAAATTCCCTATTTAGGATTACGTTATACATCACTCTTACTATAGAAACCCACTCACTGGAAAATGTTTTTTTGAAGGGATATATAACAAATTATACTAGATGCACATTAAATCCACATTAAAACAATCACCTTAACGGAACTGCAGTTATTAGTGGCTAGAACCTATCTACTAGCACCAAAATTTTGTTAAATAGTTAATTTCAGGTTCCGATAAGCACAATGATATTGCTTAAGTACCAGAAATTGGACAAATAATTAAAGTAATTCCATAAATGTCATACTTTAGGTATCCACAAAGCATTCTTTTGGGCCATAGGTTAATTCTACCATGCATCGGTATCAAAACATGTGGCGAGAGCTCCAAAAACTTGTATGTCGTGAGAAAATAATCCTGCATATCAACAACAAAAGAAACTCACATATATCATTTATTATACTTTAGTAATAGAGGAGAGATATCTAAGAACTCAGAATTTAAATAAATAATTCCAGAAACTACTATGAACAAGCACAATTAAAACTTACATGTTAATGTTCAAATGTGCAGTTAAGGAGACTCCAATGACAAATCAATCGTCAGATTGCAAAAACGTGAATTATATTGCAATTTTAAACAGGCGAAGTCCACAACAAATCAAGTATAACCCCACAAACCCCCGAGGAAAGAATCCACATCAAATTATTATCTAAGCTGTTTTTTTCATTATATGAACCTATTGCTTTCAGACTCACTAGTTGGAGTAAGTATCTATGAATTATTAGTCTATTTCCTGGTCAAAATGTTCTAAAGCTTTCCCAGCTTAGATACTTGTTGATACCAGAACATTATGCCTATGTCACATGCCCAATTAACCTTGAATAGATTTATCACTTATGGCATTCAATATGATTTAAGTCCCAATACATGTTTACTATAAGAGAAAAAATACTTTAAAAAATAACGAAAGACATTACCTTCATATTTCCACCAGACTGAACATCCAGTACTGCGCTCCCCTGACTAATAAAAAAACAAGAGTTCAATCAAGAAACTTAAATCTGTAGATTTGAAACATGGAGTATTGAATCTGATGACAAATGATTCAAGTGTAACCGAGAATTGCATGAACCTTTTGTTAATGGAGCAGAATGGTTGGTTAGATGTCAAAAAAAACATAGTACTAATTGCAATTTGGAAAGTCATTTCTATGACATTGAGGCACCATGAAACCAACAAACAATATGAAAAAGAACAACCATGACCTGATTTTAAAACCAAAAAAAAAAAAAAAAAATTCAATTTCCTCCGGTCTCAGGTGGTTATCACTTTCCTCAAGTTATATTAAACTGCATAAGCAGTAAGGCATTTCTATTGTCAAGCCAAACCTCCTTAAAAGTTTATGACAAGCCTCTCTCTTGTCAATTAAAGTAACTTATTAGAGTATATGGAGCATTTTTTTTTTTTTTGAATGAGAAATTAGTTTCTCCTTTTTCTTTGGAAAGGGTTCCAACTTGTTACCATCGAGACAGATCCAGTGCTGGAAACAAGAAAGAGATCGTATTAAATTGAGTGGGAGTAAAAGATATAATAGATAATAAAAAAATAGTCCATGATATCTTTATTACCCAAAATATCTTCTATTCTCGGTCAATAGATATGTAAATTAACTATAATGCTAACCATATTCATGGTTTTAAGGATTGTCTTGGATGGCAGTTTTCTATGTCAGATATCAGGCATATTCAAAAAATATCAGCTCACCTTATCGGAGAAAATATCTTATCTAAATGTGAATTAGAAAACCTATACAAACATTACATATCACAAATATAAACAAGCTACTGTAAGCAATACTAGTACAACCAAAATATCTAATTGTCTCTAAAATATGTCTCTCCATAAAGTGACACAATAGTATCAGTATGCGTAAAAGAAAGGACTTTGTTCCCGAAATAGGCCACTTTTTTAAACTAATTCCCAAAATAGGCCACTTTCGAAACTAATTCCCAAAATAGACCGACGCAGTACCGAACTGCGACCTCTTTGATTTCAAAGCCGCAGTTCACAACTGCGACCTAAGTATATATCCTACATATTTGGCTAATAGGCTCGGAGACTTAGGAAAAAATTGCCCAAGTGTAAAATGTGAAAAATAGGATGCCGCAATTGGGTACTGCGCCCAGAAAACTACATAGGCCGCAGTACCGAACTGCGGCCTCTTTGATTTCGAGGTCGCAGTTCACAACTGCGGCCTAAATATATGTCATACATATTTGGCTAATAGACTCGGAAACTTGGAAAAAATAAAATGTGAAAAATAGGAGGCCGCAGTTAGGTTCTGCGGCCTCGAAACTACACAGGTCGTAGTACCGAATTGTGGCTTGATTTCGGAGCCGCAGTTCACAACTGCGGCCTAAGTTTATATCATACATATTTGTCTAATAGGCTCGGAAACTGGAAAAAAATTGCCGAAGTATAAAATGTGAAAAATAGGAGGCCACAGTTGGGTACTGCGGCCTCGAAACTACATAGGCCGCAGTACCGAACTGTGGCCTCTTTGATTTCGTGGCCGCAGTTCACAATTGTGCCCTAAGCATATATCATACATACGTGAAAAATAAGAGAAACTGCGGTCTCGATAATACATAGGCCGCAGTTCACAACTGCGATATCAGTTATATGGTCGATGAGGTCCAGTTCTTAAAACCTTCTAATACCCATTCGACCATATAACTGAGGGTGCAATTGTGAACTGCGGTCTTTGTAGTATCAAGGCCGCAGTACCCAACTGCGGCTTCCTATTTTTTACATGGGTAATTTTTTTCAAGTCTCCGAACCTATCAGCCAAATATGTATGATATATTTGTGAACTGCGGCCTCGAAATCAAAGAGACCGCGGTTGGGTACTGCATTGGTCTATTTTGGGAATTAGTTTTAAAAGGTGGCTTATTTTGGAAAAAATGTCTAAAAGAAAGACATAAAATAACAACAACAAAGACTTTTTCCCAACTAGTTGGGGTCGGCTACATGAATCATGGTTTTCCATTCTGCTCGGTTTAACGCAATATCTTCTGTAAGGTCACAAGCTATCATATCTTTTCACAGCATTTCCACCCACGTTAGTTTAGGTCCTCCTCTACCCCTAACTCTACCCTCAATACTTATCAAATCACTTTCTAATGGAGACACTACTAGGTCTACGTGTGACATTTCCAAACCACCTGAGCCGATTATTTCTTAACTTATCTTGAATTGGAGCTACCTTTAGCATATCTCGTATATACTCGTTTCTAATTCTATCCTTCCTTGTGTTACCACATATCTATCTTAGCATCCTCATCTCCGCTACACTCATTTTTTGGATATGTTGTTTCTTTGTCGTCCAACACTCTGCTTCATACATTATTGCTGGTCTAACAGCCGTCGTATAAAAATTTTCCTTCAACTTCAAAGGTATACGTTCGTCACACAAAATACCATTGACACTTCTCTACTTAAGCCACCCTGCTTGGATCCTATGTATAACATCTTCATAAATCTCCACATCTCTTTGTATAATCGAGCCTAAATATCGGAAACGGTCTCTCTTAGGTATCTCTTGACCATCAAGCTTCACTACTTCCTCAGTTGTGTGTTCTGAATATCACTAGAATTACAATCCGCCATTGCCTGTCCCAAGCCAGGAACCCGGCCATAAACAGGGTAAGAAGGAGGGTTACGTTAGGCAGTTGACAGCCAGCACAAAACTTTGTCAAATCCTATGAACAAAAGAAAGACATCCACCTATTAAATATTAAACATATTAAATAACATAAAAATCAGCAAGTTAAACAATGGTTGACTGTACAACTATTTGATAAAAACACCAACTATTCTTCAGTTAAACAAAAATATTTTTTACTCAAAGCAGTTAACTGACATAGGGAGCAGAACACTGTATTATAATATTTTCCTCAAAGAAGAGTTTCAGAACATTAAATATTACCTATTAGAGTAGCAAAAATGCAATATAAGCTTGCTTCCTTGTAAATTAACTAGTTATACATAGATAACTAAACAAAACTTAGAAGTACTGTAGGTTGGAGAGATAGTAACAACGTGAGCGAGAATACATTAGGTTAAATTAAAGGAGAGACAACCACACTGATGACTATTAAGAAGTGAATGGACTATTAAGAAGTGAATGGAGTCAGAGAAGAGAGTGCGGCCTAAGAGCTAGAGGTCAAGGAAAAAGGACGAGGAGAGAAAGAAAGGAGTCAGGCAATTGGTTGAGGTGAATGTAGCCAGTGAGGTCGAAGTGAGTGAGATGACGAGGAAGCAACAAGAGGAGAAAGGCGAGAAGTCAAGGAGGAGAGAGACTGTGCTAAAGATAAGCGAATTTTTGAACTCATGTTGGAGACGTTGAAGCATCGCAGTGGTAAAAATTCAAAGAGGAGACGAAACAAATCAGGAAGATGATACAGTTTTAATATGATATAAAGTAAGTGTTCTCTACATCATAATTTCCTACTATAAGATAGGTACAGGTCTGAATCAGGTTTGGGTTTAAACCTAACCTGTAGCCTAGTCCAAATGAAAATTAGCAATCTTCCCTCTGTCCCGGCTGATATTTAAATTGGGCAATATACAAGAGTTCCCTGATATATAATCCAATCCAAACATGGGTTAAAAGCAATATGCGACTAAAATCTAAAGTATTGGTATCACTTAACACTCTAGATGGAAATCTCAGCGCCAATATCTCAGTTGTATCCAAAACAATGAATTTGACTAAGAATACCCTGCAAATATGATTGTGCACTACTTCGTCCTTAATTTTATTTGGCCTTGGAAGTATCTAGTACCTTATAGAAATTCTGGAATCCCAATATCTCTGCTGCCAAACTTGGGTTGTCGACCCTTTGAAAGATGAGGCTAAACTAAATAAGCGTGTTTTCCCATTCGCAACTGGCATACAAAAGTTTATGATAAGCCTCTCTCTTATTCATTGTTTCCAGGGCCTTTCTTTCTCTTCTACTATTCGGTGGAGCCTTTTGATCCTTAGCCTACCCAATTTAGATGCAAAATGACATTGAAAATGCTGAAATAATAACAAAAATCAAAGCATTTTCAAAGCTGGCTCTAGTCTTTGCTTTCTTGATTGCTTTGGCCTGCTTCAAGACTTTACCCTTAATACAATCTTGTAATTTTTATAGTTAAATTACAATTTTCTAGCATTATTATTATTGATTTCTTTATAAGTTATCTTTCTTTTGAACTTTGTTTTTTTTATATTATGTTTTTATATATGTTTTTTATTTTAATATAATCTTGGCACTTTTTGTTGTTAAATCATTGAAAGCCTAAGCCCTGTCCTCATGCTTTGCTCTGGTTTTTTGCTGTCCCCAACATTACTGCAATCATAAAAGAGCTCGTAATAGAATCTTCCTAGAAATTAACCAATAGTTTAGACTATTTTTCATATTATTAAATGTATCTTATTGTCCCTTTGTGCTAGAAGACATATACAAAGGCCAGAATGGGATATTGGGATGTATTCCTAGCATGAAAAGACCCATAAAATGAAGTTCTCATATGCATTTCCGCATGCGGAGCATCCTCCAAGGACCGTGACAAGTATTAGCGCACACAAAAGTGTAATGTTTACCTGTACAAACATTACAGGACTTGTATTATAGAATTTCACAATTAAAAAAAAATAAAAATAATTAAATAATTTGTTTTACTGCGTTTTTTAAGTTCTTTTCTTTTTCGAAACAAAGCCGTAGTCACACACACCCATACTTACCCGCTTTGTAGTCACACACACCCATACTTACCCTCTCTCTCTCTGTGTGTGTGTGTGTGTGTGTATATAAGCAATGCTCCATTGCAAATGGGTCCCGTACAAATGGGTATGCAAACCACTAAAGTCGTTGTTCCCAACAACGGATTTAGTGGTTTGCAATGGAGCATTGCACTCTCTCTCTCTCTCTCTCTCTCTCTCTCTCTCTCTCTCTCTCTCTCTCTCTATATATATATATATATATATATATATATATATATCAATTGGGAATTTTATGCTGGATTTAGTGGTTTGCAATGGAGCATTGCTCTCTCTCTCTCTCTCTCTCTCTCTCTCTCTCTCTCTCTCTCTATCTATCTATCTATATCTATATATATATATATATATATATATATATATCAGTTGGGAATTTTATGCTGGATTTAGTGGTTTGCAATGGAGCATTGCTCTCTCTCTCTCTCTCTCTCTCTCTCTCTCTCTCTATATATATATATATATATATATATCAATTGGGAATTTTATGCTGCAAGCGGCATTGAAACTTCAGACCTTTTGCGCTTGCCTGTGTTCTTAAGTTGTTAATATTATGTAAATGCATATAGTCCTACAGAGAATTCTGTAGGTTAATGTTTTAGGAAATTTTAAGTTTTGAAAGGTTTTACTCTGATAATGTTTGAATGATTAGTTACTAGTTACTTTTGGTTTGTCTCTTTCTTTTGGTCATTGCTCCAAGGGTTGTTTCCATTCATCCAGGGTGTTTACATAATCTCTTTATGGACGCTAAATTGTGACAGTAATCATGAGTAAATGTTTCCTTACTAATCCTGCATACTATTATTAATGAAAAATTATGCACAATGTTTACCTTATAGCCAACGTATTAACTAATAGCATTGCAAAAACCAGAGGCCAGATTGCCAACAATTACCTGCATTCTTCACTTGATCTGACTAAGGATCTATCATCTAGCCTTCAGAAGACAAGGCAGGCACTGTAGTAATACAAATGAAATGAAGGAACGAAGATAAAGAGACTCAAAGGGTAAAGTTTTTGTGGTAAAAAGTGCACAAATATTTTTACACAATCAGACACCAAAACAATTTTGGAGTCAGAACCAACAGAATGACAGAGACTTTGTTGGAGTCTGAGCCAAAAAATTGGGAGATAAAGGGTTTGTTGTTGTTCTGATGTTGTTTGTTGTTGTAACCAACAGAATGAAAAAAAGTCGATGTCTCAATGAAGGAATATGCTTGACATTCGGTGGAGCCTGGACATGTTGCAACCATGAATCACAAGATCATGATTCCCATGGTTTAATGATTATTATTTTTTCTTTTTACACAACCCATGGTTTAATGATTTTCGATCATAAAAATCAGGCAAAGCATGTGTTAACTCAAGCATCTCAAAAAGCACCTATAAAGTCAAAGGGCATGGATGAATAAGCATCCAATGGACTCAACCGTTGGAGAAAGTAAAACATTAGACAAATGAAAGAACATGAACTTTAGGAAAGACGCCTTCTTTAGTTTTAAATTAAACTAGAAACAGAATTGAACATGCAACCCGAAAGTTTGGAATAAAGGCTTGGTTGTTGTTTCTTTGCTACTATTATTCCCTGTGAAAATAATTAAACTGCAAAAATTAAACTCTCTCATAATGAAACAGATAATATTTTAATAACTTTGAAATTATTTAATGGTCTGAAAAGTTTCTTACTAAATCCTATTTTGTGAGGCATGATGTTACCCAACCATCCACGGTGACATTGCCTCGGAATTGATCACAATTGGAAAAAGGAAGTAGTTGGATTCTGCCATCAGATATGAGTATAACTCCATTCTCTACCGACTTCATGCCACTCCAAACATAGCCCACACAGGGATGCTACAATCCCTTAAATTATAAGGAATTCAATATAACTAAGACAACAAATGCCATTTGGTTAGTCCTGTTTCCAAACAGAAACAGTCTGGTTTAAAGTCATCCTGACAATCTCAGCCATGACCTCCATTACATATTTCTCTAAAGACTAAAAATATTCTCTCCATAGGCCGCTTCATATGGTGAAAAGACTACTTTGACTGATAAACTACCAAGGGCGATCTGCTGCAAAAATCTTACACACAGATATCTCTCACATTTACTAGAGCTTCTCAATAAATTATAGTTGAGCCACCATATGCATGAAGAAATGGCAGAACTAGAGCCAGAAAATTGTTTTCAAGTAATACTCTAAACCTAGGTTGTCTTGTATTGGATCGGTTCAGTACGCGAAACGAAAATGGTTACATAAAAACACCAATAGTGCTTGAATGTGGTATGGTGGGGGTAGCTATCTTTGGATTACTCAGCCGGAACGAACTACATTTAACCGGAACACAACATATTCTGGACCATGCTATATATATGTATATATCTTACATGAAACCACAATAACACAACTTCACTAACAATCATATAGGATAAATTACAGACTTCAAGCGTCATCAATCATAAAAGATAAATTAAAAATTTCCATGTCATTCCTTAGTTTTTTTCTCATTAAGTTTGTTATTTTCACATACAATCCTATCTAGGGTTTTCTAATTAAAGGTTCCAGATGGACCATGTTTTGGAACGGACGGTCCGGATCCTAAAAACCAGGGGGTTTGAGCAAATTGGGCAACCTTGCTATGAACTACAGTTAATTCTTTATCTTAAAGTAACAATTGAAATTTTCTGGACTTTCATTACTCCTGTTATCTTGCATAAGAGCAGCCGAAGTAACTTTGCATTTAATGAGGACAATTTTTCATGTGTTATGATCCAAATATAGTCCCACATCGGTTATATGGGGAACCAATGTTGGGTAGTTATAAACTTGGGCTCCCTTCCCTTAACAGCTAGCTTTTAAGGGTGAGTTCTCCTAGGTTCCTAACAATTGGTATCAGAGCCAACCCCATGCTTCTTAATTCGCTCTAGAGGCTGGATTAAAATTACTGGTAGACCCGGGTTGGGCCAGTGTCGCTAGAGTGAAAGCCGCCGAGAGTCGGAAAGGGCTACCTAGACGCTAGAGTGAAAGCCGCCGAGAGTCGGAAAGGGCTACCTAGAGGCTGGATTAAAATTACTGGTAGGTCCGGGCCGGGCCAGTGTCACTAGAGTGAATACCGCCGAGGGCGGCGGGTTACGGAAGCGTGGTGGAATGTTATGATCCAAATATAGTCCCACATCGGTTATATGGGGAACCAATGTTGGGTAGTTATAAACTTGGGCTCCCTCCCCTTAACAGCTAGCTTTTAAGGGTGGGTTCTCCTAGGTTCCTAACATCATGTTTGGCACTCTCCTCTGTTGGGTTTTCATTTGGATTAAAACACAAATTTTGGGCTTATGCGCAAAGTAGGTTCAAAGGAGGGGGCTGAAGGAAAAATAGCAAAAGATAAAAGAGGAAGAAAGTTAGATTCAGAAGCTTTCCAATTAATTAGTTGAATTAGTGGTTAATTAAGGGATATTAATTAATCCTAAACTACGGGAAATCAGGAAGCTTGTGGAAAGGGAAAAATCAAAGTACATATTAAATTCCATATATGTCCAAACAGTAACTATAGTTTATTTGGGAATTGGGTTTGTTTTTTTTGGCTTTCTTTGTATTTATCTTTCAGGGTTTACTTGGGACTATAAATATCAATGTAGATCCTAGGGTTTTGCTATAGTATGTTGTGTGCGTCGTCAAAAAATATAGTGGGAGATTAGAGACAGTTCTCTATTTAGTTTTAATTTTTCAGGGAAAAAAAAATTGGGGGGGGGGGGGGGGGGGGGGGGGGGGGGGGGAGATCTCATGGGAAAAACTTGTATCTTTATACTTTTTGAGTAAGAAGTATTGGTTAGCTCTACATATTGTTTTGTTCTTGAGTTCGTGAGATCTTGCATTCAAGTGGAATCTTGTTATTGGTGCATCAAGTATTTGTGGGTGTTTTGGGCACTACAACCTCAACTTATTAGGTTACACAAATTAGAATCATACAATACCACTTAATGAATCTCAGGCTTTTTAAGGCTGATTATACCATGTTAACAATATGAAGTAACTATATGAGAAGAAACAGAGCAGCATTGATATTCTATTCAACTGTAATTTGAATTAAATTAGCTCCCATGAATAATAAAAATGAACTTTGTTCTAGGATAGAAGATCTTACCCCACACAGTGATCTCCTACAATGAGCGAATTCGTACTAGCATGAAGGAGAGAAAGATGACCATCAGTATGTCCCTGAATATACACCATATCAGTATCTTATAAATGAAATTGTTTGTATAAGCCCACCACTCCCAAAATTATGTTAGGATGATTTAATGGAAAAATAAGAAGAAGAAAAAAAATCAAAGAAAGAAGTATTAGTACATAATATTTTGCTAAACAATACTAGTACAAGATACAACAGAAGCATTACCGACAGCATGTGGTTACAAATAGAAGTTAAACTCATTATGAAAATGACACAACTACATTAAAAGATTCTTCGAAGCATTATGTACAAAATAACTTCATCTAATTAGCTTTTCATCAGTGGTAGATGTTCCAGTAATATATATATATAAGAGTTTCCTTCCGTTGTGCACTAGGCCGCCATGTGCACTCATGTGCACTTAGTCTTCCCGTCTTCGTATGGACGATCCGAACCGTTCACATTGATCTAAACATCTAAATTAGTCTAAATATGTAAAATCAAATCATTTAGAATTCATTTGCCCATCCATCATGTGACTATAAAAAACAACGATTTTCAGCCATACAATTTTGTAAAATTTAATGGATGAGCAAATAAATTTCAAATGATTTGATTTTACATATTTAGACTAATTTAGATGTGGAGATCAATGTGAACGGTCCGGATCTTCGATATGAAGACGGAAGGCCGAGTGCACACGGAGGCCTAGTGCACAATGGAACATTTATATATATATATATATATATATATATATATAAAGGTTTCAAAAAGCGCTAAGCAGGAAAAAAATTGGTGGACCTCCAATTTAGCTTAAGCAGAAAAAAGCATCAAGCTATTATAAAATTAAAAGATATTTAAAAGAACGAAGTCAAAGCCGTAGATAGATTGAAGCAGTCGAAGAGAGTAATCCCATTGAAGCCGTGATTGAAGCTATGGTAATTTTGAAGAGAATGGGATGATTGAAAGATGATTAGGGCATTTGGGAAGATGTATTTAAGTATCGGCTAAAGGTCTGATATAAAAGCTTATGAAATTAAACAATGACGATCTTATTAAGATATTAAGCGGCTTGAAGATTCCAAAGCGTCTTCAAGCCGCTTAAGCGCACTTTGTAGCGCTTTTTTGAACTGGTTTCTGCAAGGTCAGTTCCTGCTGCTTTTCCCCTAAATCAGGTGTTTGCCTTGCCGCTTAACACTTAAATTTCATGTTCTGAGCAAGCTGCGATAAATATATATATATAGAAAAATCTTCCATTGTGTACCACCCCTCCGTGTGCACTTGTGTGCACTCGGCCTTCCCGCCTTCAAACCGACGATCCGAACCGTTCACATTGATCTACACATTTAAATTAGTCTAAATATGTAAAATCAAATTATTTGAAATTCATTTGCCCATCCAACATGTGACTATAAAAAACAATGATTTTCAGCCATACAATTTTGTAACACTTCAATGGAAAGGCAAATGAAATTCAAATGATTTGATTTTACATATTTAGACTAATTTAGATGTGTAGATCTGTAGCGCCCCGAGTTCCATACACTGGAGCTCGTGACACTTACCCAGAATCTTTACTTCAATGAGTACACAACACAAAAAAAAATTTACAGGAAATTAGAAACTTACATTGCGCAAGGCAACTTTATCCTACACTTGGATGCTTTCCGCAGCTCGAGTCTCCTGCTCCACGATCAGCGATCCTGCATTAGCAAACTGTGGGCACGTCAGTTGAATACAACTGACGCAACGCGGATGAAAACCACAATCTCCAAAATCCTCAACAATCAATATTTGATGCAGAAGAAAAATGTGAAAAGTCAAACCATAAGTGTCGGTGTATGTCATGATCTAGATTCTAATGCACAATTCATATGCACATCATGTTCTTAATCTAATGCAAACTTGATTTGAAAACGTATGCATCCCATACTACATACTCCCCAAATCGAGTTCGTATTCTCCAGATAATAGGGTTCAATCCCTCGTCATGCATCCTACTCTTGTACTCTTTCCTGTTTCTGACATTCATCTAGTGACTGGTAGAGTCTGCAGTACCTGCGGTCCATTTCCGCTCCTGCAGTCGGATCGTGGTCCTTCTCCACTCTGAACGGCAGTGATCACCCTGTTCGTTCAGATCATGGTCCTTCTCCACTCCGACAGGATCGTGGTCCCTCTCCACTCCCGGTCAGGCCTGTGATCATCAGCTCTGCCGGAATCATGGTCCTTCTCCACTCCTGTCCCTACCAAAGTTATTATGAACATAAGGCGAATCGATAGGGCCATCCCTACTCCGCCCAGAGACTTAGAGTTACACTCTTGCTCCTTGTTCGTTTTAAACAACATAGAACCTTAGGTGGATTTGGAGGGTCCATTCCCTAATTTCCACCATACAATCCTTATCACTAAATCCCAGAAATTAACAGACGAGACCACGCCGCACGTGTCCCAGACGAGACCACGCCGCACGTGTCCCCTTGACAGGAGAGTACAACGCCCAACTAGTGCATGTCCTTACCAATTATCCTAGTTTATTTCTTAATTCACCAACTCAACAAGTCTCATCTAGATTTAATTGGGTTCAACTTAGCTTCCATTCATGCTAAGAAGTTGGCCCAATCATGCACGACACTAGTGCACTTCAATGTGTACAAAACATTACCATATGTAAATTTTCAAGTATGCATACCCGCATACACAAGCATACGGTATTCTATTAATCATCGTATTCATTCCTACAATATCTTCTATACCACCAATAGTTCTTTACTACAATCTACTTAACTTTACCATGAATTTCTAATTAGCTAAGCATGCAACTACAACTACTAGGCATATTACTACAAGTGTGTAGTTTCATGCAATCACATCAATTTAATCATGTGAGGAGTAATCTTTTCTACTACATTATAACTAAGCTTACTAACTCATTAGTAGCTTACTAATACAATGTTAGTAGCTCACTAACACAAAACTAGTAGTTTATTAACAATGTATATTTACTAACCATAAACAATCGGTTAGCAATTGGGTTACTACGAGGTCAAGTCTACATTTCTAACTTTCTAACTTCTCACTATCATGGCATTCTACCATTCTATTCTACTAATTCACTACCATACTAACATATTAACTTACTAACTTATACTAATCATTTCAACTAAGCTTACTAACGTTATTAATACAATGCTAGGAGCTTACTATCAATGTAAATTTACTAATCAAGATACTAACTTGCTAATAAAAGGGACTTTAAACATTTAAGCATGAAAATTTAATTAGACAATTCACTCTACAACATCTCAAAATCATATCTTTACACTTATACTATCATTCTTAACACTAAGAACAAATCTTTATTTATTCATTAGTATATTTATGCATATAAAATTCACACAAGCAAACACTTCACTACAATTTCTAGCCAGCATCAATTATTAAATTCGTAAATTGAACACAAAAGGAATGGAGAATACCCACTTTCATTTGTTTGCAAGCTTCAAGTTGCTACTCCTCCTTGCACCTTTAGTCTCCTTAACTTTTTGTTCCAATCCAAAAGTAGTAGTAGAGTGGTATAGTAGTAGTAGTAGGAGTTGTAGGTAGTAGTGAAGTAGTTGTAGTTAAGTAGTAGGAATAGTTGTAGTAGAAGTTGTAGTATTAAGTACTAGTAGTTGAAGTAGTAGTAAGTAGTAGTACTAGTAGTTGAAGTAGTAGTAATTAGTAGTAATTTTATAGAAAAAGAAAGAAGAAAAGAAAGTTGCTGCTTGTTTGTTTGTTGCTGGCAGCAAAGAAGGAAAAGAGAGAAGAAGGGAAGTGGAGTATTAAGTAGTAGTAATAGTGAGTAGTAGTAGTAGAGAAGTTGAAGAGGGTAATTAAATAAAGAAAAGGGGAGAGGGAAATGCTGCTGTCGGCAGTGAAAGAAAAGAGAGAAGAGAGATGAAGAAAGTGTGGGAGAGTAAGTAGTAGTAGGTAGTAATGGTAGAGTATAATACACATGTATATATGTAGAAAAAGAAGGGACAAAAACTGATGTTACTGCTGTTGTCTGCTGGCTGTTTCTGCAGAAAGAAGAAAAAAGAGAGAAGGAGAGTAGTGTGGAAGGGTGTGGAAGGCTTAGGTGTCCCTACTTTTTGTACATAACCCCTTATACTTTATGAAATTGCACTTAAGCCCTAAATAACCTTATTGGATTGGATTTTTGTGGGCCTTTTAAAAGAAAACAAACTAGGCTCTTTTTAAAAAAATTAACCATACTAACATAAAATAAATAATAGTGTAGTGTATGAAAAATGATAATAGTAATGTCAATACATATATATACACATATACATATATATACATATATATATATAACAATGTATATATATATATAGTAAGAATTTTCGGGGTATTACAAGATCAATGTGAACGGTTTGAATCGTCGATACAAAGGCAGGAAGGCCGAGTGCACACGCCGTGTGCACCATAGGTGGTGCACAACGGAAGACTTCCATATATATATATATATATATATATATAAAGAAGATTTTTTTTCTTGTCTTTTAAAATTTGTTAAATAAGTTATAACCATAAACACCGCAAAGGGTTAGCCCAGTCATATGTTTGGACTTCTTTTTGTTTTTTTTTTTGAGAATCAATATGTCTGGACTATTGAATTCACATACTGATCATATTTAGATCAAATAAGCTTCTACCTATTAAATCATAGTGCTGTACATTTTTCTTGGTTTGATTTTCATAAAGATCCAATGTCCAACTTTAAGCAATCGTAATTCCTAACTCGAAGCTAATTTTTCTCATTTCCAAACCCATTCTCATATCACTCTTTTATGCCCATCTCTAAAGGCTCTATTATGTCTCCCTTTCCTTATTGATAATGCAACCAATGAAGGTTACATGTAGGGGTGGCAACTAGGCCGATCCAGATGGCCCATCTGGACCGGCCCGGGCCCATCTTGCTGGCCCACCTAAACTAGGTGGGCCGGTCCAGGACCAAAAATCCCCAAAATAAACCCTGGTGGGCCCGGACCATTTAGAAACCCGGGACCGGCGGACCTCGAACCTGACCGAATCAGCCCGGGCAGGCTCAATGGGCCCCGCCCGGGCTAACCATTGAGTTGTAGCCATTTTTGGCCTTTCTTTGTTTCTGTTTTAATAGGTATATTTAATTACAGTTTTACCCCCCTATGAAAATCTATACATAACCACCCATTCCATACCATTTTCTTCACTAAAAAATCTCCAAAAAATTCTCTCAACCCTCTCAATTAATTCCAAACAATTATCACAAGTTTCCAATATTTTTCCAAATCAAAGTTCATCAGGAAGAAGTGAAGAAACGTTCAACAAGCTACTACTCCTCTCTCGACTCTCAAGCTACTACTCTTGCAATTTTTAAAAAATTGTTCAACTGGAAGCTACTACTCTCTCAACTCTCAAGCTATTACTCTTGTAATTTTTGAAGAAAATAAGTGAAGAAACGTTCCATAAGAAGCATTCACTTCTCAATTTTCTTTTCCAATTCTTCAATTACGGTATCAATTTTATTTTCGAAGTACTTGTTAATTGTAAAATTGTTTGCTTGTTAATTTCTTATATATTTTTTTAATATCAATTCTATATTTTCATACAATAAAATGACATCATCACGTTCACGTAGAAGTAGCCAAAAAAGTGTACAAGAATCCACATCCCACACCACTTATTTTCCACAATTAGAGTCCGATAGTATTGGAGAAGAAGATCGATTTCTCGAGTTTTTCCAATCCGCTAATCCACAAACACAATTCGATGAAATCCTTGTAAAAGATACTGAAACCCAAAACACCAAAAACCTAGCTTCTTCCTGAAAACATAGAAAATTTACTTCTAATGTCCACCGTCATTATACATGAGAAGAAGATTTCCCAATTCAAAAGAGAGAAAAAACAGATGCAGGTATTGTGGAACAGCTTATACATGGGTAAAGGGTACCGGGACAGGTACACTTGCATGTCATTTAAACAATTAACACCCAGAAATGGAAAAAAAAAGCTTATCCAATAAAAGATCAACCCTAAGACTGGTCGTGTAGATGGTTTAAGTTATGATAATGATCTCGTTCGTAGTGAAATGACAAAACCAGTTATTAAGGACGAGTTATCGTTTTCTTATTCCGAAAGTAGAAACCTACAGGTCTTTAACCAAACCTCTCTAAACCCCCATTTTAAGCGAATTCCTAGATATACCATTAAATTGATTGTTTTAAAATTTATCAAAACCTTAAGGATTTTATTCTTGCTACTTTAATTAGTTTAACTTGCAGGATTTCGTTAACCTCTGACTATTGAAAATGTATTAACGATATTCCAATGATGTGCGTAACATATCATTAGATTGATAATAATTGGATCATCCAAAAGATGATCATATATTTTGGATATATTATGTACACTCATAATGCACAGGCTATCGCATCACATGTCATATAATGTACTAATATTTCTATAACTTATAAAAAATTGATATTGGTTTTGATAATGCCTCAAATAATATGAAGGCAATTTCTGCATTAAAGAACGCATTACATCCTATAGCACCTGAATTTTTTTATATTAGATGTGCATGTCATATTCTAAATTTGTGTGTGCAAGATGCATTGAAGCCGAATCATATTTGAGTGCACTAAGAGATTGTGTGCATTTCATAGATTTTAGTTGTTCTAATCTTCAAGCATTCAAATAATGGTGTAAGCTTAAGGGAATGAATTTTTAAAAATTCTCTAAAGATGTCAAACAATGTTGGAATTCTACTTTTGATCTACTTGTTTTTGCTTTAGAATACAAAGATGTTATAAATGAATTTTCTATTGCAAAAAACATGGAATTTTTTCAAATGAGTGATTACACTTGGGCTTATATCCAAAGTTTGGGTGCATTTTTAGAACCTTTTAAACTTGCAACTCTTGAATTTTCCAAATCTTACGAATCCACCTCTAGCGGTATTTTAGTTACATTATTTAAGATGATGAAATCTTTTGAACAAATTTTGAATAATGCTTACTGATGCGGTTTGTTCTTGGGAGACATGTGGATGCACCAGACGTGAGTTCTTACTCGATTTGTATTGAAGGAGGAGACTCCTATGTAGACGACCCTCGACTGGACGAACGGCACTGGGGTAGGCGGTATTGAGGTGGAGGCTGATGCTCGGCTCGGATCTTTGGGGTTCGGATCCAAGGGTCTCGTGTACCTGCAGACGATCTCGGAACACCGGGATTGGTCCCGGTGACAGACCCTCCGACGATCTAGTCAGTCACTAAGGGAGAGTAACAGTAACTAGGGTTTGAGTGGAGAAGTTTTGATTACCTGGAGAAGGAGTAGGGGTCTAGTATTTATAGAAGATGCCCACCGGGTCTGGACCCGTTTAGGGCCGGGTCTGGACCCGGTTGCCCGTGATGCTGAAGCGGTGGAAATCCGAGCGGTTTTTAGGGCTGACGTGGCAGCGGCCCGGGCGGTTTTCCGACGCTGACGTGGCGGATCGGGAGGATCAGGAGGTGTGCGCATCCTGAGGGGATCCTGTGGCCCAGGATGGGCCACGTCATTCCTAACCCATATCACAAGCCCCACACTCCTGTAGGGCTGGGTGAACCAGCCATGTAGGAGTGATTCTTCGCCTCTGTGGGAAGAGCAGGGTGGATGTTGGGGTAAAAGGCAGGATCTGCTATCTCCTGGAGAGGCCAGGGGGTAGGAGGAAGGGACCCCTCATTGGATTTTGCGCGGGAGGCCAAGTCAGGGAGAGGGGAGAGCCAGAGCAACGGTTGCCGAGGCTAGGGGTCGGCAGACGAGCTCCAAGGATTGGTAGGCGATCCCCTCGCTAGTTGGAAGAGCGAGGGGACGCCGAGGTCTCCCGTTGGGGCCTGTTTTGTTGAGTACCAAGGGTCGGTGGCCAAGCTCCGAGGGTCGGTGGACGGTTTCGCTAGTTGGAAGAGCGAGGAGGAGGCGAGGTCTTCTTCTGGGGCTCAGTTTGTCGAGCACTAGGGTTCGGCAGACGGGTCCCTTGTGACAAGAGGAGGGCTTATGGGGCTCGCAGCGTCATCCGAGCTCCGAGCCCCTCTGAATCAAAGGAGGGCAGTTGGGGCTCGCGATGCTATCCGAGCTCCGAGCCCTTATGACCAAAGGAGGGTAGTTGGGGCTCGTGGTGCTATACGAGCTCCGAGCCCCTCTGAATCAGAGGAGGGCAGTTGGGGCTCGCGATGCTATCCGAGCTCCGAGCCCTTATGAACAAAGGAGGGCAGTTGGGTTTCGCGGTGCTATCCGAGCGTCGACCCTTCTGTGAGCAGTAGAAGAGGAATTATTGGCTCGCGGTCCTATCCGAGCGTCGACCGTTCTGTGAAATAGAAGGGGAATTATTGGCTCGCGCTACTATCCGAGCGTCGACCCTTCTGTGAATAGGAGGGGAATTATTGGCTCGGGGAACTATCCGAGCGTCGACCCTTCTGTGAAATAGAAGGGGAATTATTGGCTCGCGGTACTATCCGAGCGTCGACCCTTCTGTGAAAAATAGAAGGGGAATCATTGGCTCGCGGTACTATCCGAGCGTCGACCCTTCTGTGAAATGGAAGGGGAATTATTGGCTCGGGGTACTATCCGAGCGTCGACCCTTCTGTGAAATAGAAAGGAAATTATTGGCTCGGGGTACTATCCGAGCGTCGACCCTTCTGTGAGATAGAAGGGGAATTATTGGCTCACGCTATTATCCGAGCGTCGACCCTTCTGTGAAATAGAAGGGGAATTATTGGCTCGGGGTACTATCCGAGCGTCGACCCTTCTGTGAAATAGAAGGGGAATTATTGGCTCGTGCTACTATCCGAGCATCGACCCTTCTGTGAGATAGAAGGGGAATTATTGGCTCGCGCTATTATCCGAACGTCGACCCTTCTGTGAAATAGAAGGAGAATTATTGGCTCGTGCTACTATCCGAGCGTCGACCCTTCTGTGGAAAAATAGAAGGGAAATTATTGGCTCGCGGTACTATCCGAGCGTCGACCCTTCTGTGAAATAGAAGGGAAATTATTTGGCTCGCGCTACTATCCGAGCATCGATCCCTCTGTGAAATAGAGGAGGAATTATTGGCTCGCACTATTATCCGAGCGTCGACCCTTCTGTGAAATAGAAGGGGAATTATTGGCTCGCGGTCCTATCCGAGCGTCGACCGTTCTGTGAAATAGAAGGGGAATTATTGGCTCGCGCTACTATCCGAGTGTCGACCCTTCTGTGAAATAGGAGGGGAATTATTGGCTCGGGGCACTATCCGAGCGTCGACCTTTCTGTGAAATAGAAGGAGAATTATTGGCTCACGGTATTATCCGAGCGTCGACCCTTCTGTGAAATAGAAGGGAAATTATTGGCCCGTGCTACTATCCGAGCGTCGACCCTTCTGTGGAAAATAGAAGGGGAATTATTGGCTCACGGTACTATCCGAGCGTCGACCCTTCTGTGAAATAGAAGGGGAATTATTGGCTCGGGGTACTATCCGAGCGTCGACCCTTCTGTGGAAAATAGAAGGGAAATTATTGGCTCGCGGTACTATCTGAGCGTCGACCCTTCTGTGAAATAGAAGGGGAATTATTGGCCGCGCTACTATCCGAGCGTCGACCCTTCTGTGGAAAATAGAAGAGGAATTATTGGCTCGGGGTACTATCCGAGCGTCGACCCTTCTGTGAAATAGAAGGGGAATTATTGGCTCGGGGTACTATCCGAGCGTTGACCCTTCTGTGAGATAGAAGGGGAATTATTGGCTCGCACTATTATCCGAGCGTCGACCCTACTGTGAAATAAAGGAGAATTATTGGCTCGCGCTACTATCCGAGCGTCGACCTTTCTGTGGAAAAATAGAAGGGAAATTATTGGCTCGCGGTACTATCCGAGCGTCGACCCTTCTGTGAAATAAAGGAGGAACTATTGGCTCGCGCTATTATCCGAGCGTCGACCCTTCTGTGAAATAGAAGGGGAATTATTGGCTCGCGGTACTATCCGAGCGTCGATCCTTCTGTGAAATAGAAGGGGAATTATTGGCTCGTGCTACTATCCGAGCGTCAACCCTTCTGTGGAAAATAGAAGGGAAATTATTGGCTCGGGGTACTATCCGAGCGTCGACCCTTCTGTGAAATAGAGGAGAAATTATTGGCTCGCGCTATTATCCGAGCGTCGACCCTTCTGTGAAATAGAAGGAAAATTATTGGCTCGCGGTACTATCCGAACGTCGATCCTTCTGTGAAATAGAAGGGGAATTATTGGCTCGCGCTACTATCCGAGCATCAACCCTTCTGTGGAAAATAGAAGGGGAATTATTGGCTCGGGGTACTATCCGAGCGTCGACCCTTCTGCGGAACCACAAGCCGAACCACAAGCCTCCGAAGCGGAGCGACTTGACCGCCAAGGAGTGGAAAAGGGTGGAGAAGATAGTCGGGGGGCACAGTATCGCATGGCCTCGAGTGACCGAGATACACCTCGCCCGGGCCGGACTGAGTCCCGCCGACCCTGGTATATTTCTTTCCGAATATGTTCATTTTCCTGCCTTCGTGTTAACGTTAGCTCTTCTCCTTTCTGTTTTTGCAGGGATGACAACTCAACAGGCGGACGCTAAGAAGATATTGCTTGCTGTTGCCGAGAAGGCAATGACAGAGAAGAAGAAGAAGGCCGAGCAGGAGAGGATAGCGGCCGAGAAGCAGAAGCTGGCTACGTAGGCCGGAGGGTCATCCAAGGGGCCGGCCCCGGTGGCCGAGGGGCCTTCCCCGGCGAAAAGGGTCAAGAGGCACCACTCCCCCGCTCCCATTCGTCGAGGGCGGCTCGGGACGCCGGGAGTGGTTCGGGCAAGACAGTGGATGCCCCGGAAAAAGGGCTCCCCCCTATTCGGCCGACCGCTGTGGAGATGGTGGGCAAGTAGGGTATGCTGCCCTTTGCCCCTGATTGGTCGATCGTGCGGGGGGGTTCTCTGCTTGATGGGCCGTGTCGGTTGAGTTCGTCTCGAAGGCCGCTACCGAGCGCGATTTGATGGCCCTGGCGACGCAGACGGCGGACCAAGCCTACATGCAGTGGTCTCAGGGACACTCTCGGTAAGTTGGCTTGGCTCCGCTTTTCTCATTAACTTGTCGGAGTTTTCCTGATCTTTCTCTCCTCGGACAGGCGATGCTCCATGGTCAGCACTTCCACAAGTGCTTGGAGAAGGAGATATACATCGAGGCGGAATGCGGAGAAGTACCTCCGCGAACTGAACAAGGCCACGGATGAACTGAAAGATGCCCGGGACATGGTGGTCGTCCACGAGGCCCAGATAGAGTCGCTCTGCAAAATTCACAAGCAGAACCGAGAGGATCTTGAGGCAAAGATCGCGGCCGAGGCGGAGAAGGGGAAGAAGGCACTGGAGGAGATGGAGTCGGCCTTGGGGGAGACTGATGCTGGCGCAGGACGAGGCGTACGAACAGGCTAAGTCCCACTTAAAGTAGACTAGGATGCACGGATACTTTCAAATGGCCGACGTACCCGTATCGGGTGCGTATCGAGTGCCGATACTTCTTGGGTACTCTCGGGTGCGTACCCATGAAGCATCCAATTTTTTTAATGCATTTTTTTCAATTTTTAGACAATTATATTAGATAAATGCATGGAATCCTAGAATAATTTCAAAATTTTGTTGTTTACAATTATGCTCAAACACAAAACAAGTCTACACAAAGATTTGATAATTAGATTATCATTTATTTTCTCCAAAATGCTCATAATTATAATGTACTACTTATAGTTCTATGAAATTGTTTAAATGTTTGCATTTTTAAGAAGAAAAATATTTTTATACCTATAAATATAATATGAATTATCTTATATTTAACGTACCCACCAATGTACCCGTATCCTACTTTTTATTAAATCACGTATCCCCGTACCCGTACCCGTATCGTACCCGCACCCCGTACCCGTATCCGTGCTTCATAGAAAGTAGATCTACCCCGAGCAGAACGTGGACCATCTCTGCTATGGATGGGCGCCGAACCTTCCTCCCACCCCGGGGGGCGACAAAGTGGGGGGCGACCAGGTCGACGACGAGGTGCCACCCCCCCTCAAGAATAGAATAGTCTTTTTTCTTTTTGCTCGTTTTGATGTAAATGCCTTAAGCGGTCTGGCCACCACGGCTTTTGTATCAAACTTTTGAAAGAAATGAAAATTACTTTTTTGGGCCGACCCTTCAAGACTTGTGTTTTTTGTGATGTTTATTCTCGTCTTTTGATAGACGCACGGGACCTGTGTTGCCCTCCCCGTTGTTGCCGAGGAACCTCTAGTTCGAGCGAGGGAGGAGGCCACGGAGGCAGCTTTGGCTCGTCAACAGAAGCAGGCTCGGGACCGAGCCGCCGCCGCTGACTATTTTCTGAACAGGTCCAGGGAGCTCGGTTTGGAGGTGGCGCGCCGGAAGAAGGCCGTAGCCGACCGGGACTGGTGGGTAATCGAGACGGACTGGTCCCCCTCGGATGCTTCGAGCGGGGGGTCGGCTTCAGAATTTCCTTCGTGAGGCCGTAGTCGAGAAGGAGCTGGAGATTCGCAGGCTGAAGCTGGTGTTAGGCGCTGGTCTGATTGAAGGGGCCAGCAACTCGACCCTGGGGCAGTCTCCGACATTTCTATCGGATGGGGCGCAGCCCGAAGATGCAGGAAGCTCGGCAGCGGGAGTACCTTTTCGGACCGGTCCAACTGCGCGTGAGAGGAGACCCGAAGGAGGCACCGAGTTTGAATTTCATGCCAAGTGTGAGTGAGTGAGCTGCTCCTTGTATTTATACCGACGTTCATTGAGTTGTAAGCAATGAGTAATAATAATGGCATTCTTTTTCTTGAACCTTGACTGTCTCGGTCGCCGAGGGTAACCGGTGTGTCTGCTACGAAGGGTCGCCACTGACGCTACTGCGTCATTAATGGCGACGTTTCGCATTCCCATGAGCATTTATGGCGACGTTTCGCCTTCCGCCGTTTCATATTCCCAGGCGCAATAAATATGGGCCTCAGGGGGCTATATAATCTCCACTCCCCTTGTTGGTTGTCAGGCAGGGAGCCGCTTGATTTGGGTGCCTGCGGAAAGCGGGTGCCCAGAGAACACAATATTTTCATATACTCCGGATCGGAGGCACACCGATCACCCTCGGACTATTCGGGGTTCAGGTCGTTAGAGCCATGAGACCCCGGGTTGTTCGTTGGTGAGCGGTGGGCCGACCGATCGGTTCGGGGGTTCGGATAGAGCCGAAGCGTGGTGGCTCTCCTGCCATCCTCGAACAGTTCGGGGTTTCGGGCTTGTAAGAGCCGTAAACCCCGGGTTGTTCGTGGGCGAGAGAAGGGCCAGCTTGACGGCTCGAAGGCTCGGAGCATTTGGCTCGGGACGGAGAGAGCAGAGGGTCGATGGCCCCCCTGCCACCCTCGAACAATTCGGGGTTTGGGCTGGTGAAAGCTGTAAACCCCGAGTTGTTCGCGGGTGAGAGTGTGGTCAACAAATCGACTCGAAGCTCGGGACGTCTATCGAAGGCGGACACTCTAAATCGAGATAAAATTTTTGTCAACACCTGGTAGTAGGTCGTAACCGAGCCCCCATGTAGGTGAGAAAGACAGTAGCAGAGGGTCGCCGCTGAGTGTCAAGGTCACGGTGCCTTGACGAAGGCACCCGCCTTGCTCGGGGCCGATGCCGAGCTCCCGCAGTTGTTCTCGGGGAGAGACCGTGCGGGCGTGGCTGGCAGATGTCGCCTCGTACATAGGTTGATGAGCTTGAAGAAGCCCAAACCAAGCGAGGGACGGATGTCGAGCCCCATACCGGTGAGAAAGATAGTTGCAGGCGTAGCAGAGGGTCGCCGCCGAGCGTCATGGTCGCGGTGCCTTGAAGAAGGCACCCGCCTTGCTCGGGGCCAACGCCGAGCTCCCACACTTGTTCTCAGGGAGAGACGGTGCGGGCGTGGCTGGCGGATGTCGCCTCGTACATAGGTTGATGAGCTTGAAGAAGCCCAAACCGAGCAAGGGACGGATGCCGAGCCCCCACACCGGTGAGAAAGACAGTTGCAGGCGTAGCCGAGGGTCTTCGCCGAGCGTCAAGGTCGCGGTGCCTTGAAGAAGACACCCGCCTTGTTCCGGGCCGACACCGAGCTCCCACACTTGTTCTCAGGGAGAGACGGTGCGGACGTGGCTGGCGGATGTCGCCTCGTACATAGGTTGATGAGCTTGAAGAAGCCCAAACCGAGCGAGGAACGGATGCCGAGCCCCCATACCTGTGAGAAAGACAGTTGCAGGCGTAGCAGAGGGTCGCCGCCGAGCGTCAAGGTCGCGGTGCCTTGAAGAAGGCACCCACCTTGCTCGGGGCTTACGCCGAGCTCCCACACTTGTTCTCGGGGAGAGACGGCGCGGGCGTGACTGGCGGATGTCGCCTCGTACATAGGTTGACGGGCTTGAAGAAACCCAAACCGAGCGAGGGACGGATGCCGAGCCCCCATACCTGTGAGAAAGACAGTTGCAGGCGTAGCAGAGCGTCGCCGCCGAGCGTCAAGGTCGCGGTGCCTTGAAGAAGGCACCCGCCTTGCTCGGGGCCGACGCCGAGCTCCCTCACTTGTTCTCGAGGAGAGACAGTGCGGGCGTGGCTGGCGGATGTCGCCTCGTACATAGGTTGACAGGCTTGAAGAAACCCAAACCGAGCGAGGGACGGATGCCGAGCCCCCATACCGGTGAGAAAGACAGTTGCAGGCGTAGCAGAGGATCGCCGCCGAGCGTCAAGGTCGCGGTGCCTTGAAGAAGGCACCCGCCTTGCTCGGGGCCGACGCCGAGCTCCCACACTTGTTCTTGGGGAGAGATGGTGTGGGCGTGAGTGGCGGATGTCGCCTCGTACATAGGTTGACGGGCTTAAAAAAGCCCAAACCGAGCGAGAGACAGATGCCAAGCGCCCATACCGGTGAGAAAGACAGTTGCAGGCGTAGTAGAGGGTCGCCGCCGAGCGTCAAGGTCGTGGTGCCTTGAAGAAGGCCCCCGCCTTGCTCGGGGTCGACGCCGAGCTCCCGCAGTTGTTCTCAGGGTGTGTAGCTGTCCCAAATGTGTAGGGAGGCTTTTCTGGCTCGCGCTGTTATCCGAGCACCGAGCCCCAAGCTTGAAGAGAAGCTTGTAAGGGAAGCTTTACCGGCTCGGGCTATTATCCGAGCACCGAGCCCCAAGCTTGTAAGAGAAGCTTTACAGGCTCGCGTTGTTATCCGAGCACCGAGCCCCAAACTTGTAAGGGAAGCTTTTCTGGCTCGCGCTGTTATTCGAGCACCGAGCCCCAAACTTGTAAGGGAAGCTTTTCTGGCTCGCGCTGTTATCCGAGCTCTGAGCCCCAAGCTTGTAAGGAAAGCTTTACGGGTTCGCTCCGTTATCCGAGCACCGAGCCCCAAGCTTGTAAGAGAAGCTTTGCAGGCTCGTGCTATTATCCGAGCACCGACCCCCAAACTTGTAAGAGAAGCTCTACAGGCTCGCGCTGTTATCCGAGCACCGAGCCCCAAGCTTGTAAGGGAAGCTTTTCTGGCTCGCGTTGTTATCCGACCACCGAGCCCCAAGCTTGTAAGAGAAGCTTTTCAGGCTCGCGCTGTTATCCGAGCACCGAGCCCCAAGCTTGTAAGAGAAGCTTTTCAGGCTCGCGCTGTTATCCGAGCACCGAGCCCCAAGCTTGTAAGGGAAGCTTTTCAGGCTCGCGATGTTATCCGAGCACCGAGCCCCAAGCTTGTAAAAGAAGCTTTTTGGGCTCGCACTGTTATCCGAGCACCGAGCCCCAAGCTTGTAAGGGAAGCTTTTCAAGCTCGCGCTGTTATCCGAGCACCGAGCCCCAAGCTTGTAAGGGAAGCATTTCAGGCTCGCGCTGTCATCCGAGCACCGAGCCCCAAGCTTGTAAGGGAAGCTTTTCTGGCTCGCGCTGTCATCCGAGCACCGAGCCCCAAGCTTGTAAGGAAAGCTTTTTGGGCTCGCGCTGTTATCCGAGCACCGAGCCCCAAGCTTGTAAGGGAAGCTTTTCAGGATCGCGCTGTTATCCGAGCACCGAGCCCCAAGCTTGTAAGAGAAGTTTTTCAGGCTCGCGCTGTTATCCGAGCACCGAGCTCGAGATATGTTCTTTATTTGTTACAAAATAGGAAGCCGTAGGCTTGTTTTAAGAAAGCTGGCATATTTACAATATATTTGAACTTTACAAAAGACTAGGCACGACGTGCCGATTACAATCATGATAATTTACATGGAGGCTACTCTCCTCCTAAGAACTTGATTAGGTGTTCCGCGTTCCAGGGCCTCTTGATGGGCTTACCTTCGGCACTGGTCAGGCGGTACGTGCCTGGGCGCACAACTTCGAATACTTTGTAGGGACCCTCCCAATTTGGAGCCAACTTTCTCTTCTGGCCGGGATTGGATACCGCCAGCTTTCGGAGGACAAGATCTCCGAGTTTGATGTCAGTTGGGTGCACCTTCTTGTTGTAGAACTTCTCAATTCTTTGCTGATAGATGCTTCTTCTAATGGCAGACTTTTCCCTGACCTCGTCTATGAGGTCCAGGTCGGCTCGCAGCTATTGGGAGTTGGCGGCCTCGTCGAAAGCTATGATTCGGGGTGAGGAGATCCCGATCTCCAAGGGAATGACGGCCTCTGCACCGTATGTCAGATTGAAAGGGGATTCACCCGTGGGGATTCTCTTTGTTGTTCGGTGGGCCCAGAGAACGCTGGGTAGTTCGTCGACCCATAACCCTTTGGAAGAGTTATCGAGTCGTTTCTTGAGGCCATCGAGAATTTGGCGGTTCGGGTTCTCGGCCTGACCGTTAGACTGGGGGTGGCAGACTGAGGAGAAGTGCTGCTGGATCCCGAGATCTTCACAGAATTTGCAGAAATGCTTACCAGCGAATTGAGTCCCATTGTCTGTGATGAGCACCTGCGGAATTCCGAACCGACAGACGATGTGTTTCCAGAAAAACTGCTGGGTCTGTCGCTCGGTGATCGTTGCTAATGGCTCGGCCTCGATCCACTTAGTGAAATAGTCGATCGCCACAATGAGAAACTTTCACTGGCCCGTTGCTTTTGGAAATGGGCCTACCAAATCCAACCCCCACGTTGCAAAGGGGGTCGGACTGGCCATGAACGGGAGGTTCGCCTGAGGAGCCCTCTTCACGGGGGAGAACCGTTGGCAGGGACCACACTTCTTCACTAGGGCGAGGACATCTTGCAGCATAGTGGGCTAGTAGTACCCGTGATTTAGTGCCTTCCGTGCTAGTGAACGGCTTCCCATGTGACATCCGCTGATCCCCTCGTGCAGCTCCTTGAGGGCGTACTTGGCTTCGTCTGGGCTTAGGCAGCGAAGGTAGGGTCTGCCATCGGTTGTTGTATAAGATCTTTTGAAGAGGGTGGCATTGATGACCGCGAACCTTTCAGATCGGACCCTGATCCACCTTGCTTCAGCTCGGTCTTCAGGGAGCTCTCCCTTGACTAGAAATTTTTTGATAAGAGTGGTCCAGTCGTCAGGAGGAGCTCCGTCTTCGACGCACAGAACCTCCGGGGAGTCTGTACTTGGCTTCAACAGGACTTCAATTAGGACCGTGCAGTCGAGGCTTCAAAGGATGAGGAAGCCAATTTCGACAGGGCGTCGGCCTGGGCGTTCAGCTCCGGGGGGATCCTTACGACAGCCGATTCGTCGAAGGACGATAATAGGCATTGGACCATGGCCCGGTACCTGATCATCCGATCGTCACGGGCCTCGTAGTCCCCGATGATCTGGTTGACCACCAGCTGAGAGTTGCTAAAGGCCCGGATCTGTCTGGCACCGGCTTGATGAGCCAGGTTGAGCCCAGCGATCATCGCCTCGTATTCAGCCTCGTTGTTAGAGGCCAGAAAGTTGAGGCAGAGACAATACTGGAGGAGGAAACCATCCGGACCTCGAAGAATGATGCCCGCACCACTCTCCGTTTCGCAAGAGGAGCCGTCGACGTAAACTTCCCATGTCTGGTCGGCTTCTTTGCTAGCGGGTTGCTCGGAGATGGTGCATTCTGTGATGAATTTGGCGAGGGTCTGCCCTTTGATGGACGTTCTTGGTTGATAGCCGATGTCGTACTGGCTGAGTTCGATCGACCATTTGACTAGTCGTCCGGAGCTCTCGGGTTTGTAGAGCACGGCCTTCAAGGGTTGATCCATGAGCACCCGGATCGAATGCGCCTGAAAGTAAGGGCGGAGCTTTCACGCGGCTATGACCAAGGCGTACGCCACCTTCTCCATCCTGGAATACCGGGTCTCAGCGTCGAGCAGGACCTTACTCACATAGTAGAGGGGCTTTTGAACCCCTTCCTCTTCGCGGACGAGGACGGCGCTGAGCACGTTCTCCGAAGCGGAAAGGTAGAGCCAGAGTGGCTCCCCTGGTTCGGGCTTGCTGAGGAGAGGAGGGTTGGCAAGGTACTCTTTCAACTGTGTGAAGGCCTCTTGCAGTTGAGCACCCCACTCGAACCTTCCGGTGCCGCGCAGTGCCTTAAAGAACGGAAGGGACTTCTCTCCCGACTTGGAGAGGAAACGGCCGATGGCCGCCAGTCTACCCGTTAGCCTCTGGACTTCTTTGACATTCCTGGGAGGGCCCATGTCTATTATGGCCTGGATTTTTTCGGGGTTCGCCTCGATGCCGCGCTGGATGACGATGAACTCTAAGAACTTCCCCGAGGAGACGCCGAAGGCGCACTTTGCCGGGTTGAGCCTCATGTTGTGGGTTCGATGGACCCCAAAAGCCTCTTCCAGGTCGGCGACGTGGTGCTGTCCTTGTTGGCTTTTGACAAGCATGTCGTCGACGTAAACCTCCATGTTACGCCGATTTGATTTTTAAAGACTCGGTTGATGAGCCTCTGGTAGGTGGCGCCGGCGTTCTTCAGCCCGAAGGACATGACCCGGTAGCAATACAGTCCCTGGTCTGTGACGAAGGACGTCTTAGCGATGTCTGGAGAAAACATCCGGATCTGGTTATAGCCTGAGAAGGCATCCATGAATGATAAGAGCTCGTGATCCGAGGTTGCATCGATCAGGGCGTCAATGCTGGGGAGAGGGAACGGATCCTTAGGGCATGCCTTGTTGAGGTCGGTGAAATCTATGCAGATCCTCCAACTCCCGCTCGCCTTCTTGACCATGACGACGTTTGCCAGCCACTCCGGATAGCTGACCTCTTGTACGAAACGTGCGGACAAGAGCTTGCAACTTCCGCGTTTACCGCCTGTTGTCGCTCCGGGGCGAACTTGCGCCGTTTTTAGACAACTGGTTTCGACCCGGGGATCACGCTGAGTTTATGCATGATGAGTTCCTCGGAGATGCCGGGCATGTCAGAGGGTTTCCAGGCAAAGAGGTCGACAATATTGCGCCGAATGCAGGAGATTATGGTGGACATGAGGTCGGCGGCAAGGGAGCAGCTTACTCGAAAGTGCTTCGACGGATCCCCTGTCTCGAACGAGACAGCTTGCAACTCGTCCGCCGGCTCTGGCTCTGGCTGGGTTCTTTCGGGCTCCAGCTCGACGGCATCGAGGGAAAATACCCCGCTTCCGATCGTCGTCATGTAGCACGAGCGTGCTGCTTCTTGGTTCCCCTGGACAACTCCGACGCCAGTGTTAGTAAGGAACTTCATTTTCTGATGGTAGGCCGAGGGAACCGCCTGGAGGGAGCAGAGTCCCGGACGGCCGACGATGGCATTGTAGACTGCCTTGACATTCACAACCATGAAGTCCATGGACTCGGTCCTTCTGTTCGGGGTCGTGCCTGCTGTGACATCGAGGGTGACGATCCCATCTATAGTTACGGGGACGCCGGAGAATCCGTGCAGGGTATACCCGGCTGGCTTTAGTTTTTCACGGGAGAGCTTTAGGTTCTCGAATGCTTCCAAGAACAGAATGTTGACCGAGCTCCCGTTGTCCACGAGGATTCTCCGGACCTCGAAGTTCGCCATGCTGAGGTTGATGACAAGTGCGTCACAATGAGGGAGCCGGACCCCTTCCAGATCCTTGCCTGAGAAGGAGACAGGGAGTTGCTGGACCTGGAGGGAGAGAGGGCCCTGTACGATGTTGACATCCTGAACAAAAGCTTTGCGGGAAGTGTTGGATTCCCCTCCCATGGGCCCTCCATGGACACAGTGCAGGATTGCCTGTCCCTCGGGTACTTCGGGCTCCGGATCCTACTCGGGATGACGACGGTGCATTCGAGGAGGGGAATCCCTCCTGTTTCTGTTGTCCCTCTGTTCCCAGGCACCTTCCCTTTTGAATTCTCGGAGGTACCATCGTTGAATAAGGGCCTCAATTTCGTCATTCAAGGCGCGGCAGTGATCTGTGTCATGCCCGTTGTTCCGGTGGAATTGGCAGTAGAACCGATGATCCCTCTTCTTGCTGGTGTTGTTGGACGGTCGAGGAGGGTATTGAACGAGGTCGCTGTCTTCAATCGCTAAGAGGATTGTCGACACGTTCTGCGTCAGCGGAGTGTACCTCTCGAAGCGGGGGATCGGCGGAACCTTCTTTGCGGAGCCCCCGTCTCTTGGAGCTTTTTTCGCCGGCTCAACCTCGTCGGCCTTGCGCTTCCCCTTCCCGGGAACTTCCTTCTGGTCCTCTGGATTGAGGGCCTCTTCGGCTCGAATATATTTTTCGATCCGGTTGAGGAGGTTGGCAAAGTCTATTGGTGGCTTCTTTGCCAAGGAGGCCTTCAGCTGTCCATGTCGGATGTTGTGGCGGAAGGCTGCCGAGGCAACGCCGGGGTCAAGGGATGAGACTGACCTCGCCTCGGCGGTGAACCGTCGGACAAACACTCGGAGTGGCTCCCCCTCCTTTTGCCAGAGTCCAAGTAGGGACGCACTCGTTCTTTCGGCCTTTCGGCTGGTTACGAAGTGGGCGAGGAAGCTGGTCGAAAGAATAGATGGAGCCGGGGGTGAGCCTGAAGAACCATTCCCGACCCGGACCCCGAAGTGTTGCGGGGAAGGCTCGGCACAGGAGGGGATCCGATGCGCTGTGAATCATCATGAGGGTTTTGAAGCCCTCCATGTGATCAGCAGGATCGCCCTCGCTGTCATGTCTCGAACTGAGGCGAACGAAAATTGCGGGGTATCTCCGCCTGCAGGATGAGGGCGGAGAAAGGAGGACGAACCGGCCTGTACCCCTGAGCTGCTCTTGGGTCGCCGTTACCAACGTGGTCGAGGCGCTCCTCCATTTCTTGGAGGCGCTTCAAAATGTCGCCATCATACTCTGGGGGGATTATTAAGGGGCGAGACACGCTAGCCTCGGCCTCTGACCGTGTGCCGGAACGGCGGGCGTTCTTATTGATGGGGACCCCTCGGATGGCACCCAAGATTTTCCTTTGGAAGTCCTGGAACTCCTGATGGGTAACTGGGGCTCCTTCGGCCCGGTTTGGTTGGGCAGACTGTCGTCGACCGACCCGGCTGAGCGCAGGCTCCCGCCCTTGGGACGGGGGTCTGGGATGGTTCGGACCCGAGTTGGAAGCGGCTCCTCCCCTGCCACGGCTGACCTGTCGGTTCAAGATTACCCCCCGCAGGTCGCTCTGGACCGGACGGGAGGCGTTGGGCTGGGGCCCGTGACTGACCCCTTTGTTGTTTGGTCCCTGAGCATTGGCAGCGATGCCTTGTGGAGGCACGTCGTGTCGGTGTGCGGAGGTAACAGCTTTTGCGGCCTTGGGCGCCATGTGAGCTCAGGTCGACGATGGTGTCGATGGGGGCAGAGCTCGGGTCGGCGTCTACGAGGGTACCGGTACTGAAGCGGTGGAAATCCGGGCGGTTTTTAGAGCTGACGTGGCAACGGCCCGGGCGGTTTTCCGACGCTGACGTGGCGGATCGGGAGGATCAGGAGGTGTGTGCATCCTGAGGGGATCCTGTGGCCCAGGATGGGCCACGTCATTCCTAACCCATATCACTTACATTTGCCTTACTGTTGTTCCTGCTTATGATAATTTGTTAAATATTTTTGTCATCTTCCGATGTTCTATTGTGTTGATAGTGTAATAAATCATCGTATCAAGTGAGATGGTACGAAAAAATGGATTGATATGTTTTATAGTATGGTAAAAGATAATGCTTTTGATTCTCATGAATTTGTAGTTAACTTTGGGTTAATAATGAATTATTTGTATAACAGTTATGATAAAAAATTTAGATTTACTTTTCACACTCAACACATGTCTATTACTGTATCTTCTTTAAGAGGTAAGGGTATTGCAATTGATGATACAGATATATGAAGTCATATCCAGTCTAAGATCTATGACTAATAATGCACTTAATGAACTTCACTGGTATAATGCATAACCTCCACTGCCATTTGACCAAAATATTGATGTGGTCTTTTGGTGGAAAAACAATGCGGGATCATATCCTATTCTTTCTCATATGGCAAAAGATATACTAACCCCCCACCCCCCCGGGGTGTCCATCGTCGCATCAGAAAATATTTTTTCTCTTGGTGACAGGTTATTGAACAACAAAAGGAATCACATGACACCGAAGACTTTGGAGAAGCTAGTGTGCAGCGAAGATTGGATGAAAGCGAAGCAGATGACTCGAGGAATAACAAAAGGCTCAAACGGTAGCAACACTCCATAAGACGAATCATGAAAACAAACTCCCGAAGATTGAAGAAGACTGAAGATAACTCCCGAAGATAGAAGACTAAAGATTGAAGATTTGTACAGTAAGAAGCTTATTAGGGAATTTAGAGTAATGAGATCCTAAGTTTAGGTTAAGTTGAGGTGCACGACAGTAGTCCTCTGTCCTCTCTTCAACCTAATTCTAGTATATCTCAAACTCTAGATCCCCTCTTATTATGTAATTTTCAAATAATGTAACTTGTATGTATTATAACATTGTTTTTTTTATTGGTGTAAATCATTCCATAGTTGTAAAAATAAAAAAAATAATACATACTTTTTTATATAATTGATGATTCTTGTACATCCAAATTTCTTACAATATTTATATATTTTATACGTTTAGACAAACTTAAAAAATGTGTCAAAATAAAATTAAACAAGTTACAAATATTTTAATAAAAAAATTCAAAAAAAAAAAAAAAAACTAGGTTGGCCTGGCCCGGGACCCGGGTGGTCGGGCTGGGGGCCGGTCAGGGCTTACCTCCCCTCTATTCTAATTGGCCCAGGACCAGACCAGTTCCCGAGCTAGCCCGGCCCTGACCCAGACCGGTCACCCCTAGTTACATGGACAAGTTCAGTTGTTGACTAGCATAAAGATTCAGCATGTCTTATTCGTATTGGACAAGTATAGGGCAGGTGCTGGTGAGGATAAACACAGACACAAGCAAACTTTGAAATGTTGAACATAATACACTATCGCGACAAGCAGAAAGAGGAGCATAGAGGAAAGGCATGGATTAGTTTTTTTTGTAGGGCTAACAATTTGTGGTAAAATTAGACTTAAAAATAAAACAAAAATACAGAAGATAAATTCCACAACATCTGGATTTGGGATTATTAGGCCCTTCATCTTAGATTTATTAGTTTCTTTTACCCTCTTACATCAAAGTGATGGAATCTGCATATATGAAGAGCTTAAGAATTCAATTAGCAGAAGAGTCTTCGTTAGTAGATCGGTCATGTGTCTCAAGTTTCACTTCCAGAACTCAACTGAATCAAGTAATTTTCAATTTCGGTTTTGTATTCGGTATAGTTAGAACTTTAAGTCCCTTAAAAAAGAAAAATGAATAGACTGCAGATAAAAAACAGACCCAAATTGTGTCTTTCAATTACATCTCTCTGAATCCAACCCAAAAGTAACTCGGGTATATCAGACAACTAAATTTTTTAAAATGTCACTGTTTCAGATTGGAGTATTGAGTTAACAGTTTACAACATACAACCCTAATAAAGTAAGAATCCATATGTCATACAGCCTTATAGGTAGCCAAAAAACATTATGAAGCCATAGATGAGGTGGTGCAAGTGAATGATCAATCAATATCTGATTCCCCCTTATAGTACTTTACGATGTCTACAAAATCAATAGCTTGGAACATATCCCAGCTAAGGCCATAATTCAAAACAAAAATACAATAATAAGTGATTAACCCACCATGGTCATGTGATACAAGTATTTCCTTACAGGCATCCTTCCAACTCAGAATATTCCTCATATCATACCTAGAAATGTGCATTGAAGGATTTCACCATTTTTTTAGTTAACTCCATTCTCCAGCCACCGTACTCATGTTATATTACTGTAGGCTACTGTAAAATTTAAACGAAATACGAAAACACCACTTTTTTGCTTCCACTTTATCATAGCCATGTAATGCATACACACTTTGTGCAATTTCTTTACCATTATAACCTTAATTTCATGTGTGAAGGCAGCCTAATGCATGTGAAGCCAGTCTATAATAAGTTTGTGAAGCCAACCTCTAATTAAAAATGAGAAACATAATGAAATGCTCATTAAAATCATAACTCCATTAGATAGTAGTGAATGATGTCTACATTCTTGAATACAGTAAAAATAAAGACATGCACATGAAAATAAATCAAATACATCTTAATGTTCTTTTTAATCATATACAACGTTTTTTACCTCATCTGTAGCATTGATTTCATGAAAAGAAATTTGTGAAACGTCTTTTCTTTGTGAATGTATTTGCATGACACAGCAATTGTGTAAACATAAATATTTTGGATGAGTTCATAACAAAAGGGCATGGCATATTTTGTATTATAGCAAAAGCAGCAAAGATATGATTAAAAGGTGTTACAATCTAAATCAAACTACTAATAATCGCATAACAGTTTCAATCGAATCTAACAGAACCCCACATTGAATATAATATATAATGGTGACAATTTTGTTAACTAATTAATAACAACCGAAGACATAAATGCTGAAGTAGCTGTATACTGGAAAATTAATAATATAATGTTGACTTGTTAAATTATGTTCATATCACAAAATAATATTAACCTCAGCCAATATAATAAATTTAAATGGTCCTTCAAGTAAACTTACTGGAGCAAATATTGCTTCTAATATTTCCCCGCCTATGCAAATCCTCTCGCCACCAGAAATTGAGGTATAGCTAAGAGACCATGCGTCTATCAAATTTGAACATATAAGGTCAGATGTGGCAATAAGTTACTAACAGAAATGACTCCCGCTTAGTTTCATACAAATGTTCATTTGAATGAAAGTAACACAGTTAAGAAAGAAAAAAAATAACTAATTTCTACTTAAACATTCCCCTGTGGCCATGGAGAAGTGGTGCATTCAGGCGATCCTACATACCACATGCAAGCGATAAAGTTATAAAAATCCCATTAGTAACTAGCTGGCTCTGACTAAAGCATATGCTCCAGATTGAGGGTAGTGTTAAAAGTAAGTGCAGAACCCGTGTTTTATATTATATTTGGGGTAGTTTAGAATAGTATAATAATGGGGTCTAAATGATGAGGACATTGGTTCTGTTTTGTTTTGAGATTTAGCCATATGTAATTTGTTTTGAGAGATTTGTTTTAGATTTGTTTTGAATTTGTTTTGCGTCTATATATAGGCCTTGATAATAATGACAATGTATGCTATTATTGATTTTAAAAAATAATGTGTTAAGTTATTGCTCTGCATTCTTTTCTTATGTGTGTGATACCATAAGAAATTATTAGGGTTTGTGAGAAATCCTAAAAAAATGTAGGGTTTGTGAGAAACTCTACTACATCTCTCCTAATTTTTTTTCTTCTTCTTCATCTTTTCTGAATCCCGACCTCATCCAAATTCCCCCAACTCCCGATCTCTCCCTCCACCGAAATCCTGTCACCTCTTCTTCACGATACCCATCAGCCAAGCCTTTCACTAGTTGCCCTTTGCTGCCGTGCATCTCAATCGCAACCACCAAGCCTCCTTCTCCACCCCCGAAACACCTCGCCGCTTGCCACTATCTTCCGACCACCCCCGTCACCCCCCCTTCACCAAACCTGCTCCCTTTCCACATCCCTTTTCAAGCCCGAAACCCTAAAGCCCTAAATCTCAATTCAAACTCGAAACCCTAATTTCCAAATTGATCCACACCTTGGATCTCAGCATGGGTTAGACGATCTCAACAATTGAAGACAGTGTGCGACTGAAGAAGAAGAGATGATCACAACTGAAGAGATTCTATAAGTCTTTATATATCAGTCCTTGTACATTACATATCAGCCCTGAGCTATAATACTTCTTCGTGGGGTTTTTCTGTAAATGTGTTGACATATTAGCACTTAAGTCCCCCAAGTTGACCAACCGCTTGTCCAAATACATATGATGCACGTGTCTTCCTTTTATAAATAGACCTCCCCTGTATTTGAGCCGAATGTGAATAAAATTGTTGTTTTCTCTTTTGTTCATCATCTCCTTCCTCTTGCGTCTCCATTAGAGCTCAATCAAAGGATTGATGCCGAGAAAGAGGAATCCAGCTCTCTCCGTCATCGGAGAGGATCGACCTGGATCATTGGTATCAGAGCGTAACTTCGATCCAACTGCTGCCATGGATCAAGAACTCGATCAAGAACCGGTGCAAGAAACTGAGAATCATGTTAATTTTGGATCTGGACTTCGTTCTGGATCTGAAGCTAGGGGTCTGGATGCGCGAGTCTCCGCTAATCATGGCGTTGAGTCTCATAAACATTCCAGTTTTGAAGATCAGTTTGATCGATTGGAGTTGTCTTTGGATCGGTTGCTTCAAGAACCAAGAAATGGTCGGAGATCACATCAAAGGCGAGATTCTTGGAGTTCTGATAATAGCGATGAAGATTATGGAAGAGAACATCGACACTGGAGAGATAAGGAGCGCCGTTATCGTTCATCAAGAAACAGGAAAATACCAAGAAGGGAAGTGAAGAATCTTGATCGTTGTGAATCATAGTTTGGGAGAAGAAATTCAAGAAATAAGGAGCGACCATCGGAAGGTAACACCTTTCCAAAACACCCTAAAATTGATTTGCCCAGCTTTAATGGAACAGGGGATATAACCAGCTGGATATATCACATGGAGCATCACTTCTATACACAGAGGATTAGTGCCTATGATAGACTACCTTTTTGTCTCTAGTACTTGAGGGGGGAAGCATTGCTCTGGTGGAGATGGTTTGAGCAACAAGAAGAGGAAGAAATTGACTGGGAAACTTTGAAAACGGAGCTATTGCTGCAGTTTGGACCTTGGGAGTTGGAAGATCCCGAAGCGACCATGTACAAGTTGCAACAAACTGGAACGGTGGCTGATTATCACAAGGAATTCTTGAGTTCAGCCATCTCACCAAGCCTTTGGCAAGATCCTCTCTCGTGAGCTGTTATATTTCAGGTTTAAAAAGTGAGTTGAGAAAGGAGGTTAAGCTAAGGAATCCCCGCAGTGTACTTACAGCTTATAGGGAAGCTATTGCTAGAGAGGAGACTCTCGCTGATCAGAAAAGAGTATGGAAACCAAATCCTTTTACCAAAAGCAATGCTACTAACATAATCAATGTTACTCACACCAGCTACAAACCTGCAACTCTTCCATCAGCATCAAATAACACAAATGGTAGGGGCACTTTGGAAGGTACGGGACAAACTCAGTCAGCTGCTATGTCTAAAACCAAGGACCAACAATTTGTGCAATATATGAGGGATAGAAGGGAAAGGGGTCTATGCTTCCATTGCGATAAGAAATTTGTGAGGAGACACAAGTGTTCAGGGAGATCCTTTATGCAGATGCTAGGTTCTTGTGAAAGTAGTGCGTTCATGCAAATGTTGGGCACTCTAAACGACGATACTGATGAGTCGAAGAGTTTGTCAGATAAGGAGTTGGTTCCTATCACACTTGAAGGAAATAAGGGTGTTAAGTCGATAAAGAATTCCCAAGAAACAGAGAGAGAAGCTGCAGCTATCTCTTTAAACACACTTATAGGTAGCACAAACCCCAGAACTTTTAGAGTCCAAGGGACTATTTCTTCCTATCCCATCTGTGCTCTGCTCGATACAGGAGCTACCCACAATTTCATTGATGAAATCATTGTGAAGAAGGCCAAATTACCTGTCAATCCTCATATGCGATTAGATGTGACTGTGGCAAAAGGAATTTTGTTGAAGGGAATAGGATTGTGTGAAGGAGTGACTTTCGTTTGTTAGGGTATTCCAATTGTAGCTGATTTCTATGTATTAGCCATGGATACTAGCCAATTAGTGCTAGGGGTGCAGTGGATAGAGACTTTGGGTGATGTTGTGTGGAATTTGAAAATAAAAAGGATCCAATTTGAACTTGATGGCCAGCAAAGAACCCTGTTGGGAATTCCTCCTCAGGAAGTAGAAGTAGCTTCTGCCAAAACCATGTCGAAAGCTCTTTTACAAGCTAAGTCTGGTTGGTTACTTCAAATGGTGGGCGTTTCGTCTGCAACTCCTTCTCATCACATTATTCCTGCGCCGTTGCAACAGGTATTAAATCAGTATCCAGAGGTGTTCAAAGAAGAGTTGGGTCTCCCTCTGCAAAGGAGTTTTGATCATTCCATTCCCCTTATTCCTGGAGCAAAACCTGTGAGTTTACGACCCAACAAACACCTGTGGCATCAAAAGAATGAGATTGAGCGACTCATCCATGAGATGTTGCAAACTGGAATCATAAGACTAGTCACAGTCCATACTCTTAACCTATTGCAATGGTTAAAAAACCAGATGGAAGCTGGCGCATGTGTATTGACTATAGAGCTTTGAATGACATCACTGTGAAGAACAAGTTCCCTATTCCCGTAATCGGTGAACTCTTGGATGAACTACATGGGGCTACTATCTTTAGCAAGTTGGATCTTCGTAGTAGATATCATCAAATTAGAATGCTTGGGGCTGATGTGCACAAGACAGCATTTCGCACTCATGAGGGCCACTATGAGTTCCTCGTCATGCCTTTTGGGTTAACCAACGCTCCATCTACGTTCCAGTCTCTTATGAATTCCATCTTCAACCCTTATCTACAACGATTTGTATTAGTGTTCTTTGATGATATTTTGGTTTACAGTGATAATTTGGAATCACATCTAGAGCATCTCACGAAAGTGTTGCAAGTGCTTAGTGATAATCAGCTTTTCGCCAAGATCAGCAAATGTTTTTTTGGAGTAAATGAGGTGGAATATTTGGGTCATGTTGTGTCAGCTAAGGGAGTGGCAGTCAATCAAAGGAAAATCCAGGCCATTGTTAACTGGCCAGTTCCAAAATCGCTGAAGGCTTTGAGGGGATTTTTAGGTCTCACAGGATACTATCGAAAGTTCATTGCTCATTATAGTACATTAGTATGGCCCTTAGTAAAATTGGCTAAAAAAGGAGCTTTTCGTTGGCAGGATGAATCGCAGGTAACTTTTGAGCACTTAAAAGTAGTCCTCTCTTCTTCCCCAGTCCTACGACTCCCCAACTTCTCATTACCTTTTGAGTTAGAGTGTGATGCCAGTAGTACGGGGTTGGGAGCTGTTCTGCAACAGGAGAAGCAAGAGTAGATTGTTATCAACCTACGAAAGGAAATGTTGGCTATTCTATTAGCTGTCAAGAAATGACGTCAGTATCTTTTGGGTAGACCATTTATAATCCATACTGACCACAAACCATTAAAGTATTTGCTTGAGCAGAGGTTGTATACAGAAGCACAACATTTGTGGTTGCTCAAATTACATGGGTATCAATTTCGAGTAGAGTATAGGAAATGGAAAGACAATGTGGTTGCAGATGGCCTTTCCCGTCAGTTTGAGGATGGTTCTAAAGCTTCTTTGTCAGCTATTTCAGTTGTTACACCTGTGTGGTTGGATCAAGTTCGTCAATCGATGTTAACTGGCCCATTTTATGACACGCTGAAGCAACAGATTGCAGATAGAATGGATGACGGGTTGGCTGTTGTCAATGGAGTGTATTATTACAAAGGAAGAGTGCTTTTAAGTCCTACTTCAACCGCTAAGACCTTATTCTTAGAAGAAGTGCATTGCACACCGCAAGGGGGTCACATGGGAGTTGATAAGACTTGGCTCAAACTCAAACAGATTGCCTATTGGCAGGGGATGAGGAAAGACTTGAGAAATTTTATTCGATCATGTGAAATTGTCAAAGAAACAAATATCTCAGTACTTCACCTGCAGGCCTCTTACAGCCTCTTCCTATTCCCGATGAAATATGGGATAATATTAGTATGGATTTTATTAAAGGATTGCCTAAGAGTGCAGGGTTCACAACCATTGTTGTAGTTGACAGATTATCGAAATTCTGCCATTTCCTCCCTCTCTCACATCCTTACACAGCTAAAACAGTTGCCGCAGTTCTTTAAACATGTGATCAAGCTATATGGTGTCCCTAAGAGTATAGTCAGTGATAAAGATGTCGTCTTTACTAGTAATTTTTGGAGAGAACTGTTAGCTTTACAGGGTACTAAGCTATGTCTGAGCTCCGCATTTCATCCCCAATTTGATGGTCAAACTGAAGTAATCAATAGTGTTGGAGACATCTCCGTTGAGTGGTTGTCGTGGGCTGAGTTTAGTTATAACACTCATATCAATAGTTCGACAAAGATTTCTCCATACCAAGTTGTCTATGGAAAAGCTCCTCCTACTGTTCTATCTTATGTGCCCAAAACTGCCAGTGTACAAGCGATCAAAGACACTCTTCTTTCAAGAGATATGATTCTCCAATTGCTGCGAGATAACTTGGTTAAAGTTCAAGGTCGTATGTAGGTGAAGGCTAATTCCCATCGTTCTGACAAGGAGTTTCCTGTGGGAAGTCGAGTGTACTTGAAATTGCAGCCCTATAAGCAAGTGTCAGTAGAGGGAAAGCGTATTCAAAAACTCTCGGCTATGTACTTTGGTCCATATGAGGTTCTAGAAAGAGTGGGAGTTGTTGCTTATAAGCTCCGACTACCTCTTGAGTCTCGAATCCCCAATGTGTTTCATGTATCTCAGTTAAAAGTTGTTTGTCGCAAGGGATTGTGCCGCTGTAGCTTCATCTGCATTACCAGAATATTTTGTGGAAGAGGCATCTACTCCTGACGCTGTTCTTGATCGTCGCATGGTTCCAAGAAGGGGCATTACGATTACGGAAGTGTTAATTCAGTGGAAACACTGTACTCAGAGCAAAGCGACTTAGGAAAGCTATTGGGATTTGTATTGGCGATTCCCGGCCTTCCGCGATGTCCTGGAATCTTTTAAAGGGGGGAGTACTGATCCACGCCTTGGATTTCAGCATGGGTTAGACGATCTCAGCAATTGAAGACAGTGTGCGACTGAAGAAGATGAGATGATCACAGTTGAAGAGATTCTATAAGTCTTCATATATCAGTCCTTCTACATTACATATCAATCCCTGAGCTATAATACTTCTTCGTGGGGTTTTTCTGTAAATGTGTTGACATATTAGCACTTAAGTCCCCCAGGTTGACCAACCGCTTGTCCAAATACATATGATGCACGTGTCTTCCTTTTATAAACAGACCTCCCCTGTATTTGAGCTGAATGTGAATAAAATTGTTGTTTTCTCTTTTGTTCATCATCCCCTTCCTCTTGCGTCTCCATTAGAGCTCAATCAAAGGATTGATGCCGAGGAAGAGGAATCCAGCTCTCACTGTCATCGGAGAGGATCGACCTGGATCACAGATCCACTTCAAATCCGAAATCCTAATTCTCAAATCCACTACAAATTCGAAACCCTAATACCCAAATCCACTTCAAATCCGAAACCCTAATTCTCACATCAAGGAAATGAGCTTTGGAGGAGTACATCACCATAAACTTTGACGATTGGCATCTTCTTCCTCTCCACCCGTGGCAGTGACGCTTTCTTCGAACCCGATAATTTTTTTCCATTCTGCAATATTTGTGATATTGTTTATCATCTCTAGAATATTATCTGAATTATCTGTCGTCCACAAATATTGAGTGTATGTACTTCTATTTGCTAATTAGAGTACGAATCTTTATTGCATATCTTACATACTAAGAACGATTAAGTATAATTGTTGATTGTTAGGCGTGAATCTTTTATTGGACTTGTTAATTAAACTTATTTCAATATTTGAAAATCCATCAAACCAATTATTAATTTAATTTCTAACTTTATCGGCACTACTTGTTGGTAAACTTAATCTTTTAATATTTTTGAAAATTCTCTGTCAAGGGTTAAGTTTACATCACTAAACCCTATCATGAACAGCGATTCTTGTAAGCCTATATGATAGGTATCTATTGACTACTGTGTACATCTTTGATCATCTAATAAATAGATCTTCAAAGTTCAAAATGAGCAAGTACAATGGTCATAACTATGATTCTGCATGTATTTGGGTAGAAGTTACAGGTAGGTTTAACCACTAACCCCCACTGAATTAAAGTTGTGTTACAAGCTTGTTCTAGGTGTATTGACTGCATATTCTGATGTAATTGGGCATTCCTTGCACCAGTGCTTAAATTAGTTATTTTAATGTCTACTGGATATTGGTCAACTTTATTTCAAGTTACCTTGATCAGCATCCTCCAATTAGATTAGGCTCATTATAAACAGTAATTTGCATTCCCTCAAAAATCCTACATTAGTGTATCTATTGGTGCTATTAATATTTAAATGTCAATGCAAATTAATATTATTATTATTATTATTGACACTCATTACACATTATCATCTAACGTTTAAAACCTTCAAAAATTGACACTCATTACACATTATCATCTGACTGGACAGTCGTCCATACAGTTCTTGAGATTTTTGCACTGCGCTAGTGTTTGATTGTCATACAATGGCATCTAAGGAGCCATATAGATCAAACTTGTGTCAACCGACTGATATCATCGTCTCTTTGGAATGATAATTGCAATGCAGCTGCAAGAGTTAGGTACAATCTGAATAGACATGATTACAAAACTACTTTTCCAACTCTAAAACAACATTCGAGATACAACAGAAAGCAATACTCTTCCCTACTTAACCTGGGAGCAGAACACAGTGCACCAAACTATAAGGCATAATTATAAGGTCATTTCACTGGATCGAACACACTCAAAGTTTATGCTCAACCTCCACTAACTTACATTAATCCATTCTTCGACGGTATACAGAAATTTGAGCAAGTAACAATATAATAGGTTTATACTTCTAATACTTAAGTTGAAATTACCTTTACCAATCCGATTCATGGTGTTTTTGTGTGATAAAAGAATAGCATCAGGATTACACCTTTGGATGACGGAGAGACCTGAAAAAGGACAACTAGCGTATTAACATTCAAAGTATAAACAAAGTGTCATTCAAAAAATATTCAGGTCTAAGCAGAAATAAACAGTCAGGTTCCTGTATGCAGTACTAATAAGGGGACTGCTGCTGGCATCAAACACTCGTATGACTATTAGATTGAATAGTCAACTACTTATCTAAAAGCTAATTATGCTTGCACAGTTATATGGTCATGTTCATGGTTCAAGTACAATTACTCGCGTCTATGCATTTATCTGCATAACCATGTATATCTTTGTCCCCGAAGTTATTCTTTTTCTAACTTTACAGCAAAAATAGAAACTAATAAATTTCATCTGTTTCAAGTTTCAACATAAAACTAACATGCTTCCGAGTTGAATATCTAAAATATGTGTTTCCACTAGTGAATTGCAACATCACATGTCCAAGGATGCACACAAGAAAGTGTATAGCCATGCGTGTAGTCTACAAAATTTAGTATTATATTGCACATAACAATGTCTCAGTATTTTATGTCTCACAGTCTGAATCTTTCAGTCAAGGGCATGAATTCAATGATCTTCTGAATACATTTTCTTATTATGGATCTTTAGTCCAACACTAAGAAGCATGGACACAGTATGGACGCAGCAATACAACAATCCTGTGAAAAAGCAGGCGTCTCTTCAATTCTCGAAAATGTAGTTTAATGAATCTCACCTCTTGTATTGAAACATACTCTAAACTTCACATATTTTATGCTGGTCACGAGTTTGACCTGTTTTCTACTAAAAATCATGTTTAATATATAAGTGGGAATACGCAAAACATGCATCGAGTATGAAGAACTGTACACAGGGCTGGCCCCACCCTTGAGGCGGGTGAGGCGGCCGCCTCAGGCCCCCGCCGTTTTTGCGATTTTAGGGCCCCCAAATTTGTAATTTCCTTATAAATATAGGCACATATTTTATGTGTAAAAAAAATACTGTTATTAGGGGCCCCCAAAAATAATTATTTGAGCCTTTAAATTTTTTTTTTTAATTATTTGGGTTTAAGGTTTGAAGACTTGAATTGAATTAGAGACTTTAAATTTGGGTGATTTAAATCAAATTTATATATTTTGCATATTTTGCTTTCGACAATGTGCAAATTTTTTGTATAAATGTTTTTTTTTTTTTTTTTTTTTTTGGGGGGGGGGGGGGGGGGGGGGGGGGGGGCTATTTCGGGAACTTAGGGCCGGCCCTAACTGTACGATGATCATAGAAACATGTTCAACAAGTGTTTAAATTCAAAAAATATGTACAAACATGAATACAAATTTGAAAGTGAACACATATCCTAGAGGAATGTCCATGAAGTGTGAGTGTCTAACATGTTTCCACACAGCTACTGCTTTATCATAAAAGTGCCTACGCTACAAAGGTAACCGAGTCAAAGATATGCAATGACCGAGTTAATCATGATTTTATTTGAATATTCTATTTAATTTTATCATTTATTTTATATTTTTATGACACTCTGCGAACATGTATTGCACTTGAATCATGTCTTTGCTTGCATTCTATGATATTTTTATTAGATAGATGACAAACAGAACCTACGATTTTTCCTTTAGTTATCAATATAAAGAGAGAAAACAGGGTATCCTACGGCATAGGAGTGTGGCACCCTAAAATTCCTACCCCCTCTCAAATGCATGATCCACACCGTTCAAAGTGTTTTAACATGTCATAAAACATAAGAGGCTCAAATATCATTAAAAGTTATAACGTAATGCCCATACATTAAGTGGTCACGTTTGTTCTATTGACCAAAAACTATTTGTTTCGCAACCTCATGATGAATGGGCAAAACATTAGTCTAGGTTTTATTGTATGAAGTTCAACTTGAACAACGTGGATCGTGAATTTTGGCTGTGGAGATTGGATTCTTTTAGCACATTCTAGGAGGAAATTTTCTCCTATGCCACAAGATACCTTGTATATTTATTAACTGTCTGAAATGAACACCCAATATGATCCCATATCTACGAGATATCGTCAAATATCTTCTATCCAATAGAATAATAGTAATCAAGATGACTCTTACATCCGAGATTTAGAACCTTGAAAAGAGTTGAAACAAGAAGTGAGGCTATAAACAAATGCACTCAGGAATTAATCAGAATAAATTTCTATCAGAAGTTGAAGATATGACCAATGTTTGCACCAGATGCAAGCAGTGCATCTAAACATGCACAAGCATGAGGGCAGACCCTCCATCATCTTAATTTTTAATGTGGAAAAACAAAATGTTAAAAAATCTGATTTTATCAATTGTATATGTATATCAGTTTTAAATGACATATGCTTATCTGTCAAGATATAATCAAGGAAATTCCATCAAATATAGTTCTGTTTATACACTACATGATTGATTCAATTACAAGATGGTTCCAGGAAGTTATATAATATAAGAAAGTGGTCATCTTAAGGGAAAAAACCATGAAACTGCTAATGATTATTATAGTAAGATAGAAAGCCACGATAATCCAGTCCAGAAATACTATGAGCACTTACCATCAATATGGTCAAAGTGGTGATGGGTAACAAACACAACTAGCTTTCTCGGCAATGAAGCAATAAGGTCCTCCAGCTGATCAGAAAACATTTCAGCAAAAAAAACGTAAAGAATTAAGAATATAACTGCAAAAACAACTAAACACCCCAATAGTTTGGTATCGGCTACCCTTTCTTCTCCCAAATGTTTTACTATGTCTGGCCTTGCTGTTCTCTTATATTCAGAAAAGGGGAATTCAATTTCCCATCAGAATGGAATAAAACCTGTACCCATGTCCAGGAAACAGTATGAAAATTTTATGTAGAGGCATGAATCCGCACAACACATATATATAGGGAAGACCTCAAGTGAGCTGTGAGCACCCACTGATACAACCACCCCATCAAAGATCAGAACCATTGATCTTGTTCTACAGGCCTAAGATGGTCTAAGAATGCGAAATCAGGTTAAATTGAAGTTCATAGTTTATTGATGAAATGAGACATAAACTAATCCATAGTCCAGTGTATCTTTGCTTTTAAATATAAGCATGACAACTTATAGATTAAAAAGTAAGAATCCTTCAATTGTAAGGTATTATTGTATATAATTTAAGTATACAATTAGGGATGCTCTCGGAATGGATACAGATCGGATATTAGCGATACCGGTTGAAAATTTCGCTGCTGAGTTTGCGACAACCGATCACTACGAACAAACTACCAAGCAATACTAGATCAAACCAAACACACAAAGCACACAATTTTGTCCCAGTTTGGGCGAACCCTAATCGGGGAGAGAAATAACCGAGATATTATTCACTAGAGAAGATACAAGAGTTACAAACACTCTCACTAAGAACCTATCTATCTCTCAAGTCTCACTGGAAGATAATCTGTTGTTTACAGTGGAGAACTCTCAATGAAGTATTTCTCTCTTTTGATTTTTACATGAGGCCGTTACAATTATATATAGAGATCTAGAGAAATTCTAGGTTGTAGTCTTGATACAATGGTCGTCCGATATACCCTGAAGAGAAAGCTACTCAATAAGAATCGTACGATCTAACCTAGAGAGGAAGATGGGCTCAAAACAGATCACCCAGACCTGGACCGTTTGCAGCAACAACTACCGTCGGTCAACTTCCTTAACGTGCAGTCGACAGCAATTCCCTGACCCCAAGTTAAAGGGCGATAGCAGTCGACTGTCCTTAGTGGCAGTCGACTGCACTGCTGCTGCCTCTTGCTGCTGGTGCTGTGCTACCTACCGCTGCTCTTTCTTCTTCCACCAATGACACTTCGAACCTCTTCTCGCTTCATCGTCTTTCTCTTCACATCGAACCATAGTATGCAAAACATAAACCCAACTGTAACCCCTGTTTTTCGTTTTTCGTATTCTTGGTATATTTTTTTTCTTTCTGGAGTATTTATACTCTTCTTGTATTTTGGATCGTATATTGAAGTTGTTTTCAATATATATTCATTTTGTTCATTTTTTATCTTCTTGTGATTGATTTTTCTGTCCCATGATTTGTTCTTGATCATTATTATTGTTTTCGCTCTTTATTTGGTTCTTATTCTCTTATTTTGTTCTTGGGTGCTCGTGGTGTTTTGGTTGCTAATCCTATTGCTATTCATATTGCTTTTGATCCCTAATTAACTACCAAAGTCAAATTAGCCTACAATCCTATTTTAAATCCTATGCAAATCCTATTAAACCCAAATCTCCTATTATTACTCCTATTATACCCAAATACACCCATTAAACCAATATCCACAACCCAATAACTCAACCCTACATAAAACCCTCACCTCCTACCTAAACCCTAACCCTACCCTGTGCATCCCTACCAACCTCTCCCTCTCTCTCTGTTTGCGCCGTCATCACCCCATCCCGCACACCCCCTCCCCTCGCCGCAGCACCTATCCGCCGTCCTCCCGTCGCCAGCCAACCCGATCCTAGACCCATTGCACCCGAGTACTCCTTCACCATCTCTCTCTCCCTCCATCCGCCTCCCTTGCGGCATCACGCGTCGACGATAGAGGCAACAGCAGCGCCAGCACTCAGCCAGCGCCGCCGCCACCTCACCCTCCTGATCTCTCTCCCTCGTGTTGGGTTTGCACGTGCTCGGAGTTGCACGTGTATTTGCTTTGGTTCGTGATTTGCGTTCGTGGGTTTTGCTCGTTGTGTTCGTTGTCGGGATCTGTTCCCGTTATTCTTGGTGTTTGTTTCATCTTCGGTTAAGGCAAGTAACTTGTACTCAATTCCTTTATATGATACAAGTCATAAATTCCACTTGTAGTATAGTTGGGTTCTAGAGACAACTTGTGTGTAATGTATTTTTTTGATGAGTATTGTCTCTATAGTGCTATTTGATCATAGTTGTCTCACGACACAAATTTGACATGAAACAACTTAGGTTTTAACCATTCTTGATGTGATTATATTTGTGAGATAATTATAAAAATTTGTGTGTTTGTTTGAATCCATGTGATATACTTGTTGTGGACATGCTATATACCATATTTCACGTTGTTTGGACACTTAGTAGAATCTATAACATGTTTGGTTGTGTTTGAAACGAGGTTCGTATGTTGTATGTTGATTTGTTGTTAAGAGGAAAATCTGTACTTTGTTAGCAATCAGTTTTGATTGGTATTTTAGACCATATTAAGGTCAGTATTTGAAAATATTTTGTGAACATGAACTGTAGAGAATTTCGTCTAGTTTCAAACCCTTTTGACGGATCTCAATTTCGTTTTACGAGTTGTGAGTTATGCTTATTTTACTACACAGGTGTATTGTATTTCCAGATTTCGTTTCTTGATGATTTCGATGAATAAACTATTTTAATACTAGCGCTAAGCATATTATTATGACCTGAATTTTTGCACGGTATTTCTATACCTATTTAGGGATTACCCCGAATTTGGGTGGATTTTACTGATGAGTTTTATATACCGTTTCATGCTTGTCTACAAAGACTATACTTGCTGGATTTTGCTCGTTGTTCTGTAAAGATTTGTATTTTCACCCTAGTTCCTTTTCCTGTATAAAAAATATTTCTGAATATGAAAGTCAGCTTATTTTGTCTATTTTCATCTTCCTTCGACGAATCTGAATTTCGTTTCACGGTTTGCGAGATATCATAGTTAGTAATTAATACAAGACTTATAAGAATCTGTATCTGACATCTGTATCTGAATCTGACATCTGAATCTGTTATCTGTATCTGCTATCTGGCTATCTGATTAACTGATTATCTGTTATCTGTCTGACACTATCACTTGACATCATAATTGGACACTATCTGTATATCTTTCTGCATGCTATTTGACATTGACACTTGACACTTGACACATGTTAGTATACCATACTAGTTGATTCTGCAATACCATGCTATATCTGTTTCTGCTATTATTTAGATTTGTTAGTTTTCCTTGTACTTGTATCCTGCATCACAAGTGGCCCGTAACTTGCATTGACGGGTACTTGTCTTCTTTTTCCTTCTCCTGCAATTTATTGATTGCAGATCAGGATGGTCGTTTGCCCGATGGTATTGGAGAAAAGAAATATTAGTGCTAGACTTCTTTTGATATTATTATTATCTGTTGCTTTTGAACAATGTATTTGAATACTTGGATTTTATTTGTATTTGGGCAATGTGACCCAGGATAATAACTTGTTCGGATCTGTTTATTTGAGACTATTATAATAATGGATTTCAATTAATTTCTGTTGGCACTTTGTTTTGTTTTGAGATATATATGTATGTGTGAGGATGATTCTTTTGGCTTCCGACTCTGATTATTTTGAGATTTGTTGTGAAGATTTTTGAACAACTTATGGATGATGCAATTATGCAAATCATTCGCTGGGTTAAGTCGCGTATCCGTATTACGTATTCTTTTTAGAAAGCGGGGCGTGACGCCAACAATATCAACATCTATATCCACATTCCAAAGACGAATTCAGATGCAGATACAGATATGAATCGGAGCAAAAAAACAATATTTGTATCCGCAATATTCGGATATGGTGTATCGAATAGGGATGCGAATTCGGACGTTAAAACAATATTAAATAAAATAGACATGGAGAAGAAAATAAAAAATATATATAATATAATAAAAATTATAAATAGCAATTTTCATTTAAACTATTAACCAACAAGAGATACTTAGTCAAAATGCAAAACATAAAAGAACCTACGAAAAGAATATATACAAGTAAGAGAAATTTGAGAATAATAGTTTAGGTATTAAAGAAAAATTATATTTTAATATATAATATGGGTATAAATAAGATTAATTAGTACTATATTAATTTCGAGGGCTATATAAAAAATTTAAAGTTTATCAATATATATATACAAATTGCAACAAAGTATAAATAAAAAAAATGATAAAAGATTGTGAGAAAAAGAAATCAACAAGGGGTTCTAAATTGAATTTATACTATATAAAAATTAAGAAAAAAACTTACAAAGATTTGAACCTGCAACCTCCCCATACAACAGGGCCTTTAATATGAGCAGAAGACCAACAGGCCAAAGATGGGATAATGTAAAATGTTGGCACAATCCGGTATAAGTGTCGATATCTGAATCCGATCCAGATTTTTGGCAGTATTCGGATCCAGATCAGAATTTAGTTTTGGGTTAATTCGACCGGATCTGGATTTTTTATATCCGAATCCGTATAAAACTCAGATCGGATCGAATCGGATCGGATACATTCGTAACCGAGAGCATCCCTATATACAATTTATGCACTAGCTAGAAATTATTTTCACCATCACTAACATAAATTGTACACAACAGCTAAAGGTTCACAAAAATATAATGAAGTTATGAACTTCATGTGCATTATTGCCCTGAAATGCCTAGAAATATAATTCCGAGCCCATGTGACATGAATGCATTTAAGCTTCTTCATACAAAAACAATGTAATTTGTAAAAGGCGAGTATTTGAGAAACAGGCAGAATATTTATACCTCTGAATGAGATTGTATACAACATCCAGGATCCACCAACAAAGCATCTCCGTAAGTAATAAAATCTGATGCATTGGATTTTGCGTTATCGCTGTGAGGTACCATTACAACTAGATTTGTTGTACTAAAAGGCTTTGCCGTTCTACTTTTCATTGGCACAAGCATGACACCAGGGGGGTACTCCTGATATAAAATTAATAAACATCTAATAGTATAAAACACATTACCATGGAATATTCACTTAGGAATTAACAAAAATCAAAGTATTATATTTATATCATCCACAACATTGTCCTGTATCCTTGATGTTCATAACTAACCAGAAAAACTGAGAACTTAACTCTAGAATGATATAAAAAGTGACTTAGCAGGGGACTGTAGTCCTCACTGGGTATCTTCGGGTAAAGGAAATGCAAATCACAAAGTTTCGGCAATGAACAAAAATGGAAATAGTCAAACTACCCAATGCATGCATTAAAAGTCAATCAGAAACTGGATGGATAGCATTACGAATTAACTGCACTAAGAATAACCAATACATAGGTCAAACAATTTAATCCATTGAAGGAAGATCGTTAAGAAAGTTTGGGCTTACATAATTATTTTACTACAGTTGCAGAGGAGGTTTTGGAGAGTTCTAATTAAATCAGAATATGAAAAGCCACCAAGATGTATCTACAAGTAGCAATAGTTTGAACTTGGTTTGAGTAGAAATGTAGAATTGTGAAACAAAATCTAGGAAGGATCAAGCATGAAAACGTGTTTGAAAGTTTATGGAAAACAAAAAAACTGGTCGACTTCTGAGTTGAGCGCATCAGTGAGAACAAGTTATATAGTCCACCAAGAGAGCAGTGTATTTCTGTTCAAGGCTGTGTCTGGGCTCGTTCTTCAACCCCTTAATCCATAATATTAAAAGAATGTAGGCCTTATGCCAATATGATGTATATACGAAGAATAAAGCATCAATAAGAACCTTACTTATTTCTCAGTCCTTAACTATATCCAATCAATCTATGAATGTTTTTCGGATGAAAGAATTTGCATATAGCATATGTACGCCAATCCAAACTGTGTTGACATCGATTAGGCATGCGAAAATATCTAGTAGGTCATTATTCTTCTATTGTGAAGGAAGAAAGAGGACAACTTGAAGAAGAGGAGAAAGACTATCAGGAGAAGACATAATTTAATTATCATCCATCAAAGTCTCCTACAAAGGCTACAATACTGACCTAGCTTTGAAATACTTACATATCTATATAATAAAACACAGAAAGCTATCAAGTGGCTCTTCTTCAATCCCCCCAAAATTAAAGGCCCAGATATAACCTTACAAAACATATTTTCCCCCCAAAAGTTCCCCCCAAAATTCAAATTCAAATCTCCCACCCAAAACAACTCCTATATTTTTTCTTCTCTCCCTCCCTCCCTCTTCTATTCAAAAAATTAAGAAAATAAAAATTATAAAAATTTAAAAAAATTTAAAAACTAAAAAAATTAAAATTTTAAAAACTTTAAAAATAATTCAAAAAAAAAATCAAAAAAATCATATAATATGTTTTTTGTTTTATATTTGCTACTTCAATTAATTTGCTGAACCTCTAAAACTATTTTATATGATTAAATAAGGTGCACCGTTTCGAAGACGTGCCGTAAGCACGTGTCAACGGGCAAACCTAGTATATTCATAATGTATTTACAAAATGAACAGTTTTTCAGCATTGAAGAAATTAGACAACCTGATACATAAACAAAACATGTTCAAACCTCGTGATTTTACCTATGCATAGATTTTATGGCATGTAAATTACATTGAACAATGTGGATCGTGTATTCGGGAGAGGAATGTGTGCTAAATGAGTGACACTCTAGTAAAATTTCCTAGAGTGTCACTCTAAGTTCCTTATTAATATATATATATATAGGAGAGTGATTATGTGAGAACTAGTTCTCACGATAAGCTTCGTGTGAACTTTTTACATAGTCATCACATGGATAATCTGAACCGTACACATTATTTAGAATGACTAAATTTGTCTAAATATATAAAATCAAGTCATATGAAATTCATTTGTCTATCCATCATGTCATTATAAAAAAACAACGATATTCAGCCACACAATTTGTAAGACTTTGAATGCAAGGACAAACAAATCTCAAATGCTTGATTTCTCATCCGTAGAGTAATTGAGACATGCACATCAAAATGAACGGTTCGGATTTTTTTCAATTTATATCCCAAAAAAAGTTCACACGTGGTTCTCACCGAAGGAGTTCTCACATGATCATAGCATATATATATATATATATATATATATATATATATATATATACAGGCAGTTTGGATCGTCGATACGAAGGCGGGAAGGACGAGTGCGCACGAGTGCACACGGAGGGTATGAAAATCTTCCATGGTGCACCACCTATGGTGCACACGGCGTGTGCACTCGGCCTTCCCGCCGTCGTATCGACGATCCGAACCGTTCACATTGATCTACACATCTAAATTAGTCTAAATATATAAAACCAAATCATTTGAAATTCATTTGCCCATCCATTGAAGTGTTACAAAATTGTATGACTGAAAATCATTGTTTTTTATAGTCACATGATGGATGGGCAAATGAATTTCAAATGATTTGATTTTACATATTTAGACTAATTTAGATGTGTAGATCAATGTGAACGGTTCGGATCGTCGATACGAAGGCGGAAAGACCGAGTGCACACGAGTGCATACGGAGGGGTGGTGCACAATGGAAGATTTTCCTATATATATATATATATTAAAATAAAATAACTAACTCACTTGCGATATGAATAAAACATAAACTAAACCTATACTATACAAAATATAAACTTGCCACACGAGATACTTGATTTCTCTAGATCTCCCGAATTTTTGCTTGGCAAATCTTCCAAGATCTTTGTTATCTACATGCCAATTTCCTAAAGCTCAATTGAGCTTCAACAAGTTGACCTGGTACATAGCTTCTTGTTCAGTGATTGAGATAATCAAGATATGAGTCAAGCTTGAGCTTCACTAGAAGCATAATTGTACATCATTAGAGAATAATCAAACGTCAGTTGAGTAGTTCACAGGAAGTGTGCTCAATCTGGAGACTTATATAGTTATACGGCATCCCTTTGGGTTGAGCCTTAGTATGGACAATGGAACCAGCTAAGTGGTAGTTTCCAAATACAAAGAACCCATGAAACTAAAATGGGCAACCCTGAGAAAGTCCTATTCTTTAACACTCAAAAAGTAGTAACATAGTATTGCATCATCTCAAGGACTTGGGTCAAACTATTTACATTTAAACTAAAATAGTTAGAATAAATAAATTCCTTGCTGTATCTGTCAAAAAAACACTGAAATAAGGGGGGTATTGTTTCTACTGTTACATGCACTTCTGAGATGAAATAAGATAGAATACCATAGAGAGATAATAATTTTTGTTTACACATATCAAACATCATTAAAGCCCTCGTCAAGTAGTAAAATACATGTTTGTAAAATATATTCAACGTGAAGTAGGAAAATTCAAGATGCAAGCTAAACCTGACAGTGGAAGGAGTGCGAGGATCTCCATTCATTGCTGTCAGTTGAACCAGACAATAGTGCCATAACCACAGACGGCCCTACACGGTCACAATTTTTCCTCACTCCCATGAGCAATTCTAGAGCACTGTCCTTAGACATCCATTTGCATGAGTCTGCATACATTAATGGAGACTATTATACTAAAATGGAGACTATTATACTAAAACTTTAATAAGTTGCAAAGAAAATAAAATACTATATTCTACCTATCTACCTACTGATCCCCAACTAGTTGGGAAAAAGGCTTTGTTGTTGTTGTTATTGTTGTTGTTGTATTCTACCTACTGATCATTAGGACATGAGATAGCAGCACAGTTTGGGAATATCTATAACTAAAGCTCTCAAGCTGCAAATAAAGATTGCAGTCCATTGCTAAACCTAAGGGGCATGTCTCGCTCAAAAACAACAACCATTTGTGATTGAATAGGCCAGAATATAAAAGATGAAGGGGAAAGAATCTTAGCTCAAAAAAAATAACAACTATTATTTCATGTTGTCTCTCAGTCAAAGAGCATACCTCTCAAGTTTCATGTATTCTAGAATAGCAAATTAATGATAAGGGTTCCACCAGGCTGAGCCATGTTGAGTTTATGTCTTGCATACTAAGTTCAAAGTGAAGAGAACAGCGCGGAGCAAGAAGAGGTTCGAAGTGAAGACGGAGCAGAGGAATAATTAATGTTTCTCGCTGGTAGGATGGTGACAGTTGACTACAACCAAGCAAGGAGTGCTCGACTCCAAGTGCAGTCGACTGTTCTTGGGAGCAGTTGACCGCAAGCGTGGCAGCTATTTGGGCCTGGTCTTGGTGGATCTATTTAAGCCGAATTTCTTCTCCAAGTAAGATCGTACGGCTCCTATCATGTGGCTTGCTTTTCAGGGCATATCGGACAGTGTTGGATCAAGACTACAAACATAGGGTTTCACTGGATCTCTATATACAATGTAATGGCCTCCACTGAGAGGCAGTACTTCATCTGAGAGTGCTCTTTATTGTAAATAGCAAAGTATATTCTAGTGAGACTTAAGAGATAGATAGGTTTTTGATAAGAGTGATAGTAACTCTTGTATTTTCTCTTGTTGAATAACATCTCAATTATTTCTCCCTCAAATAAGGTTCACCGAACCGGGTTAAATCTTGTGTGCTTTTGTGTAATTGGTGTGGTCTACTTGCTTGGTTGTTCATGATGATCGGTTGTCGCATAATTCAGCGTCTCACACTATAATCCTTACAAGCCATGTCTAACGTATCTGTGTATATATTTACCTATTTTGGTGTATGAATGTTAAAAAATATTTTATTTATGAAGGTGAATGGCAAAACATATTCAAAGCCCTTCAATTCACAAACAAACAAAAATATCTAATCTACTAAGATACTCTCAATAGTGGTTTGAGAACTTCGAATCAAGTTTGGTATCAACCTTCTAAATTTGGTAATCGTTATGAAATGTTGGGCGCATAGACTCAGGGCATAGGATTTTGGTATGGGATTCCTGAAGTGTTTAAAATTTTAATCAAGGATTCTAAATCAAATTTCACAACAACAATCATTTGATGTATAACTTTTTTTAAACTAGAACAATATACTACAATCAGAGTGTTCATATTTAATTTCCATTTCACATACAAAACATGTGTTTTATATATATGTGGGTTAAAGAGAAACTAGTAATTTGCACGTGTGATGCATGTCCTAATTTTTTTTAAAGTAAATACTAAGACATAATCTGGCATCAAACCTGAAATCTCACTTTACTCATCCATACTCTTTACAAATTACCCCTAGTGGCATCATCTTTTATTTTCTGAATGGCACTAATGTAAATAATTATGTCGTAAATAAATTTGAACTTTCAGGGTATTATGGTAACTAAACTAATAGCAGTTAAGTAATTGAATGATTAATAGAACTCCCACTTAAAAATAAATGATTGATATTAGATGGTTGGTTGAATGGTTGTCTACAAATTACAGGTTGTCTACAAATGACAACCCCAACTCTCCCATTATAATATTAGAGATGAGATGTTAACACATTTGCATAAATGAGCTACAACCTGGGAAGCACGGATATTTCACGTAGACATACGTATCCGTATCTCGTACATATTCGATACAGGATACGTCGGGATACGGTAGGATACGTACGGGATACGTCTACCGCCGTATCCTACAGTGCATATTAACAGGATACGGCAAGATACGAGAATAATTCGCTGGGATACGGCCCGGCCCATTAAAAACCCTTCAGATTCCCAAATCCCTCTCACTCATTCTGAACAAAAAATCCCTCTCTCTCAAAACAACCCGTCCCAAATCTCTCTCTCAACTCATCCCCGATCGATCGAAACCCTAACTCTTAGCCCCCATCGATCGAAACCCTAACTCTTCAATCTCAAATCCTAACTTCATTATCCACTCCTCTTCCTCAATCTCATCTTCGATCGAAACCCTAACTCTCAGCCCCCATCGATCGAAACCCTAACTCTTCAATCTCAAATCCTAACTTCATTCTCCACTCATCTTCCTCAATCTCATCTTCTCCTCGATGACTACATAGCTTAATGCGACGAATCGTTACTTTCGACAGCGTCGCAGATCGGTGGCGAAGCTCGGGGTCGACAGCGATGCAGCAATACGGGAAAGAACCACGACGGTTGACGGCGATGAACTTCGACGGTAGACTTATGCTTCATTTTTTAATTTATTGTTTATTTTTTATGTTTTCTGCTTGCTTTATTTTTTATGTTTTCTGCTTGCTCTTCAATCTCAAAAATGTCATATTGCTGTGAATGACATATACGGTTGCTTTATGCTTTCTGCTTGCTTTATGTTTTCTGCTTGCTTTATGCTTTATTTTTTATACGGTTGAAGGCTGTAGTATGTATCGGAGTTATATTTCCTAAATAATCTTGCTGTGAATGATTTAGATTTACAAGTGATCACATTCTTATTATAGAGTATTTACAAGTTATCACATACTTAAGTTATTTTAATTTGGAGTTGTATTTCCTAAATAATCTTGCTGATTGCTGTGAATGAGTACTGTAGTATGTATTGCTTCTAAGACTCTAAGTTATAAGTGATAAACTTCCATATAAAAACAGTATTGCTTTTCTCTATTGTGCTTTAGTTTATTTAAGACCAATTAAGCCATATTGTATGTTTAAGACATGTTACTTTATTGTAGTCTTTATGCTTTATCTTTTTTATGTTTAATGAATGATATTTACCATTTTCTTAACAATATATATATATATATATATATATATATATATATATATATATATATATATATATAGCCGTATCCCCGCCGTATCCCGTATCCTACTTTTTTGAAAATTGCCGTATCCCCCGCACCGGTGTCCCCGTACGCGTGTTGCCGTACACGTATAGGTGCTTCATTGGCTACAACAGACGTGGCACCAAATTACCCTTTGACAGAACATAGGCATTAAATGAGAAGAGAAATAATCCAAAAGTAGCAGGTCTATTTGGAAACTTTTCTTCTTATGGAAACTTGTGTAAGCACATCTCTCTATTCTCAGAATGCACGACAAGACAATTTCTCTCACTCTCTTCTCTCTCTTTCGCCACTTTTTTCTATCAATTACCTCTGATGTAAAACCAACCCTAAAATAGAGAATTTCCAAGAATTTTAATGGGTTAATTTTACCAACATGAAAGTGCTGATCTAAGTTAGAAATTTTAACAGTTAACGGTTTGATGGATTTTCAAGAATTGAATCAAATGTAACAGTCCCAATTAATAATTCAACCTTAATCAATAAGTAAATTCCTATATGTTAGCAAGTAATAAGTCCAATATCGATTTGTACTCTATTCTAGCATGTGGATCACTCAATCTCAGTATTTTGTGGTCGACAGGCAAATTAGATAATATACTAGATGATAAGGCAGTAAAACATAAATACGGAAGAAATGGAAAGAGTATATCGAATACGAAGAAACCCTCGTAGATCTCGAAGTTGGTACAGCAACCAAGACACAGCAATGGCAGACAGCAACTCCACGAGCAAGTTCACGATGGCCGGCGGCGTCACTGGTCGACGTCGACGACGGCAAGGGGCGGCGCTGGCGACGGCGGCGACGGCGTCGAAGGAAGGGGGCGAACGGGCGCACAGGAAGGGAGAAGGCAGTCGAGTCGGTTGGGAGATCTGTGGAGATTAGGGTTTGGGTAGATGGGTTGTGGTCGGGAGAAGACGGAGAAGATGAAGGGGGGCTGACGGAGTTGTGGTGAGGGTGTGGTCGACGATGGGCTGACGGGGCGAAGGTCGAGGCTGAGGGATTTGGGCTTTTGGAGTTGGGTTCGTATGTTGGTAGCGAGAGAGGGAAGGGGTTGTGGTTTCGGGCGATGAGGGTGTGGGTGCGGGTTGAGGACGATGGCGAAGGTAGGGGCGTTGGGTCTGTTGGATTTGGATTGGGGGTACGGACGAAAATGGAGAGGATGAAGGAGAAGAGGATAGCAGCTGTAGATTAGTAGATGGGGATTAGGGTTGTATTAGGATTAGGAAAATTGATATTAGGGATTTGTATTTGGAATTTTTTTTTTAATTGGGGATAAATTTTAGAATTAATCACTAATTCTAAAACTAGATTAGGATTTATCACAAACCCTAATTTGATCTCAATTGTATCACACAAAGGAGAGAAAATGAAGAGCAAAACTCAACACAGATTTTTTTTGATCAATAATAGCATGCTTTCTCATTAATCTCAAGGCCTTTAAATAGACTCAATTACATCTTGAAACACATCTCCAAAATATTCTCAAAATCTAAAAATTACAAAAAGATTACATATGGCTATAATTGCCAGAAATAAAAAATGTACTGAAATAAACTAAACAGGAAAGATGTCCTCATCAACCTCTCTATTCTAAACCAAAAGGTATTCCTCCCGCTCACCTTCCATCCCTAATCCAATCAAAAGAATCCCACCAAACTGAGCATCACCACTGAGATTTCCATCACTAATCGCTATTCTCAAATCAATTGGAAGAGGAAGCCATGGAGGTGGATCTCATTGGTGATGTTCAATTTGGTGGCATTGTGGAGAAAATGCCTAGTGCCTTTTCTCCACCTAGATTCACCAATTAGTCGCTAATTTATTATTTGACAACTCCATTTGTTTCATCAGGTAAGAGAAGAACTTCAATAGATTCGAATTAGAGATTTAATCTCACAAACTGTATGTGTCATTTTCACGTTTTAACCCTCTAATTCAAAATTTTGACCCCCACAGCTCTTTGATTTAGTAAATATAGTATTAGTCTTTACGAACTTCTATAAAAAAATCCGATTCGTTTTCCCTTTTCCTGAACTTATTCTTTTTTTTTGCTTTTTATTTTCAAACAGATTTTTATGGTGGAACTCATTGAAATTATGTGAATTTTCCTGATCATGTACAACCCAAAACACCATCTTTTTTAAGTACATAAGCATCAAAAAAAATAATGATTATTAGATAGAGGGCATCTAATCTTAGACAGCTTCGAATTTGATCTAGATGTGAGAAAGGAAATTTGAACTTCACAAAACTAAAAGATCTATGCAAAAAAAAAATAAAGCAAATATTTTAATTAGCTTAGTCAATCGTGTTTTCACTCTTTGACAATCCCTCTTGTCCATCGGGTGGTCAATCCTCAGAGATAGAGATAGAGCTAACAGACAAGTCTTATATATTTATAATTTTAATTGCTAATTATCAGGTTCTTCCCTTCATCTCCTTGTCAACTTGTGTCGGCCTATACCAAGTTTTTAGCAACTATTCAATCGGTAGGCAACGGACCAAGACAACTTGGGAGTTTCATTTTCATTTCAGTCTCAGCTGACAAGATACCATGAGCTCAACTCAAAGCAAATACGCAAAATTTAAAGAAGTACAACTATTACAGATAATCATAAAATGCTGATAAGAAACATGCTCGATACACCTTCTAGTTCTCCTCTCTGAGCATCTTCCTTTACTTTTTGTTCAACTTGCTCCTAATGAGGATATAATCATATAATAGAGTAAGCAAAGAGGGAAGGTGATCCATATAATGTTCCAAAAACTCGTAAAATTGACGCGGCTCTGAAGAATCTTTAAGGATCTGTAACTACTCCTAAAATTCCATGATAACCATCAACTGTGGAAATTGAATAATTGCAGGCATCGAGGTTACTGGTCTCCCTTCCAAAAAATATATATTTAGATGATCTAATTAAAAAGGTGTTGTGAAGATTTGATCTCAGAAGGATCCTCCAGAACCTCTAATGGCTCGGTCTTGAAAGGGGAATGAAATTTGCTAACTTATTAATTTTAAATGTGTAAAATGGAAGTCCTATATGAATATTAACTAATCAGTTGGCACCCACAACGAAAAAATAACAGCATGAAGAGCTAAGTAAAAGAAAAGCATGTTTAAAAAACACACCTTTGAAATTCTCCACATTAGATTCCAAATATCCGAGTATAAATATTGTGTTAACAGGAGGTCCAGGACCAAACTCAGCTTCTTCAACATACTTTAAGAGAATCCAATGTCCAATAACCGAAGTTTCCAAGCTTACTTGTGAAAGAACCTACACGAGCATCAAGATAAGTAGCATCACTGAAAACAAAGGACAATGTGATTGGTTATTTAAGGTTCCAATATCTTCAAATTTCAAACTGTAGCATGGACTTAGGATACAGCTTTTGAAGGAACACACGTCTGCTTTTTGGTTGACCAAAGCCAACCACTGGTGACCATATTTTCACAAATTACCTCAGTGCAGAAAGGGAAATAAATAAGAATAAATATGGTAAACAGGTAATACCTACTTTCAAGAAGCATGGCAGGAGTTATTGAAAGAAAACAAGGAACTCTTGAATGAATACACACAAAGATTTTGTCCATGAAGATAAACTTAAATACACATATCGAAGACAGAGTGGTAGTAAAAACATATGCACTTCACTTACACTACCAAGTGACAAAGACTTGATAGTTAAAACTAAATGAAAAAGAATATCTTATGAAGCCCTTGAGTACATTCATAGAAGTAGTATAAAGATTAAGGCACTAGAATGTACAAGATGAATATTGACAGTTCAATCTATGTTAGGACCAACTACTTATTATCAGGGAGTTTGCAGTTCCTACCCCACCACTTTTAATTTATAAATATAGAAGTCCATATAGGTAAACTTAAAGCATAATTATTAACCTTTGGAATCATTATTACTCTACTAAATCATATATAATGAAATGTAAACGAACTGAAGAGAATCTTGTTTTTTTTTTTTTGTGCCTACTATTTCATAAAGTATGTTCATGTGATAAATAGTGTTCAGTGGAAATTACACTTCTGAACGTAATTGTTTGATTGATCATCAGATTCATTGTTAGCTAAAATGAGAATAGGGAGGGAAAATTCTCAAGTAGCGATTGTGTTCCATTGTTTGGATGAGGATTCCTCAATATACATATGATAAAAAAGAAAAACCATTTCCACACCCACTGGAAATTATTATAGCTGTGTGCACATAGATTACCTCTCTTACAAGGTTATGTTTCATGTATTTGATAATGAATTTCCAACTTGAAGAAACCAAATAAATTGGCTTTCTAGACTTCAGAGATGATGCACACCAAAATCATAGCAGTGTATAATGCCCTCATGGAAGATTTTAACCAAGAATGTGAAATTGTTACTAATGCATACTCCTATAGTACAAACCCACTTCAAGCTCTATGTCAAGCATACATTTATTCTCTATTGTTTCACAAAAGTGATAATCTAATTTCAATGTTAAGCATAATTTACAAGAAATTATATAGATATGAAATTCAATAAATATTGTTTTAAGTGGTGTTTTCCATAGGATGGCACCCTTATCACATTAGAATTTAGAACATATCTATGATATAGTTAGATGAATAATGAAAAATAAGTACGGCAAGGTTGACCAACAAGCACGAACAGAACAATCATAGAACCAAGTTTACATGTTGTCAACTATTCTCTGTCAGTTAGGTATGAAATAGTATTAACAGGGTCATCAAGGTTCTACCACAACTTCCTTTTTGAACATGGTATCCATTAATCAAAACTTGAATTTCGCACCATCTAGCATCTGAAGTCATGCAAATGCACGGTTCATGAGCACCAAATGGTGTAGGATTAAGAATTTCAAAGTAGCTGCCACTAAAGCACTTCTCAAAATATTGGCAACAGAATCAGGTGTCAAACTATCAGTTAGCGTTGATAGTTTCTGTTGATCTCATACTAACAGAAACTATCAGTTAGTGTTGTATCAGGTAGGCAAAAAAAATCGCTATCTGATACAACAAGCATGTCTTGCTATTGACTGCTATATTAAACCATGCTCTAAAGTTCTTTCGATAAGAATTTCCCCAGATTATACTTACTTTTCCAAAACAATTTCAACACTGTACCTCTACAAGCTCATCAAATTCAAGACGAAATATAAATCAAAGCGGTCCATCCAATGAACCTCTTTAATTAGTATACCATACATTTTCGACGAATGAGTCCACCTATTCAATGTCCAACTAGCTCATTTGAATTCAACTAAAAAAATCTAAGTGAGACCATAAAAAAAGTAAAATAAAATGCACCTACATTAATACTTCTCAATAAAAAATACAACAGCTAAACTGCAGAAACTTATCCAATGCGTAACTTATCCAATGCGTTTGGCGTTTCTCAAAAAACTACCATAAACTTGCTTTAATAATAACTAGTAAAATACACAAGTGATGCACGTCTTAATAAAAAAATTTTAAAAATAAAAATAAAAACTATGACGTAGTGAGAACTCGAATCTGGAACCTCCTTCATATTAGTTGTTATGTACATGTGTCACAAGCGTTTGATAGATTCACAAATGCCAATAAGGTTTTGTCTCATTCCCATTACAAATGACACTAAGGCCTTCTCCCATTCCCATTATAATCTTAGACATTAGAGATTAGAGATATGTGCTACCCCCTCAAACTTTCAATTTTCCAGAAAACTTTCAAAGTTCACCATGCGGGGTAATTTGGAAAGAGAATGAGCTTTAAATTAAAAAAAAGGCATGCATCGCACGTGCAATACACATGTGAAACCACAGACATATCCCAATTCAATAAAAAAAACGTAATAATCGACATAACCCTAACAACAAATTTCACCTGATCAAGAGCAGCACCGACGTCGAAAGGCGCCAAATCGATCTTATCGGCGACGGAATCGGCGCCTTCAATATCAAAATCGGACCGACCTTCTTGTAAGGGGTTCAACGAAGCCGAAGGCAAGTCCCAGAGATCGGAGTCAACGAACTGCTCGTAGTCGTACTCGTCGGCGGGGAGCGGAGGCGGTGGGCTCTGTTTCACCACCAAGAATTCGCCGTCGTTCGAACTCGAGTTCTTGATCACTGCAGCTAGACTGTAGGTTGTCATTGATAGAAATAGTGGATCTTTTTTGGGGGAAGGTTGAGAAGGGTGGAATTGGAGCGCGGATTTTGATGTAAGTTTTGACGGTTGTTGGAGTTGATGGGCATTGGGAAGTTAATGGCGACGGGGAAATTGTCCGATATTGAAATTTTAGTGGGACCAGGTGTGGGGGCCACTGGAGAGTAGCAAGATAGGAGAAGTCTTTTTGGACATTTTGGGGTTTTGGTTTTAAATAACTATTATTTTTCATGGGCGATACACACGTTTGGATAAGAGTCGGAAGATTGTTCCCATGTGATTTACATGTTAAGAAATAGTTTTTGAATTGGACGTACATTGCACGTAATTGGTAAAAATATTTGAAAGAAAAAATTACAATTTGTCCGTGCAATGCACGTGTTTATAAGTAGAATTTGAGTTATACATTGTGGGTATGTTTAGTGTTAAACAAATATTGTAAAATTGTTTTGCACATGCGTTGCACGTTTTAAATAGGTATAATTTTTTTTATTTGTTTGCTTTTGTTGCAATTAATGGGAGAGTTGGGGTTGCACGTGCAACGTACGGGTTGTATGTTGACAACATTACAACTCCAACTCTCCCATTAAAATATTATATAGATTATAGAGATAATAAAACTAGTAATATACACGAGCAATGCATGTATTTTTTTTAAAAAAAAATTAAAGTAAAAACTCCGATTTATACGTGCGATGCATGTCTTAATAAATATCTATATATTAAAACACAAAGAAAGCTATCAAGTGACTCTCATTCAATATGATTGAAATCAATGGTCCAGGTCTAACTTCACAAAACATATTTTTCCGTCCAAAAGTTTCCCCCCAAAACTCAAATTCAAATCCCAAAAACAACTCCTTCATTTATTAATTTTTCTCTCCCTCTCATTCTCATTCTCTCTCTATTTACTCAGAAATTTATATTTTCAGATTTCAGGTTTGTAAATTTTCAGATTTTTTATGAGATGTCTACCATGCACCTGAATATACATATAGTAATGTTCATCTATTACCAAAAACAAGTCATTTATGGATTTTTTTTATTGCTCATGTTACATTAAAAATAACAAATATCTCATCAACAGTTAAATTTCGTCATTTTCCACACTCAAAGTTCTAAGAAGTTGGATTTTATACCCCCATTTATAATTATTTTTCAACATATACTAATGGAAACATGGACTTTTATTTACAACTAATTATTGTTTTACTATTCAAACTTGAGCTATATAATTGTTGTTTTACTGTTTACACTACTTTCATATGTTGTATCGTTTCGAAGACGTGCCGTAGGCACGTGCCCACAGGCAAATCTAGTAATTATATATATATTTTAAAGTAAATCTGAATACTGTAATGAGAGAGTTGGAGTTACACGTGCGTTGTATGTAAGTAGGTAGATTTACAACTCCAACTCTACCATTATAATAGTTACCAGTAATTGCACGTGCAATGCACGGTCTAATAAAAAAAATTATTTAAGTAAATATTAAGACGTAATCTGATCTCGAAATTGAGACCTCCCTTTACTCATCATCACATACTCTTTATAAATTATCCATAGTGGCACAAACTTTTATTTTATATAAGTGACACTTTTGTAAATAATTATGTCGTAAATAAATTTAAATATTGAGTGTATTATGGTAACTAACAACTATTGAGTAAATAAATGGTTAATATAACTCAAACTTAAAAATGAATGGTTAAGATTAGATGGTTTGTTGAATGATTGTCTACAAATTACAGGTTATCTACAAATGACAACCTCAACACTCACATTATAATATTAGAGATTATAAATTATATTACAGATCGATAGATAGATAGATAAATAGTAATTTACACGTGTGATACACATTTAATACATTTTTTTAAAAAAATTAAATTAAAAAAATCTACGTAGTGAGGACTCTAACCTAAGACATCCTTCATATTAGTTATGCACGTGCAATACACGCGTTGGTAGATTTACAAATGACACTAAGGTCTTCTCCCATTATAATATTAGAGATATTAAAGATTATATATTATATTATAGATATATGGATAGATAGATAGATAATAATTTACACGTGTGATACACATTTAATATATTTTAAAAAATATAAAGTAAAAAATCTGATGTAATGAGGACTCGAACTTGAGATCTCTTTCATATTTGTTATGCATGTGCAATGCACGCGTTGGTAGATTTACAAATGACTCTAAGACTTTCTCCCATTATAATATTAGAGATTAGAGATAATAATGGGGTTTATCCGAAAATAGAAAAAAGGTTGGAATTTATCTTGGAAACTAGTGTCCTCCTGATTTTTCTAAGTGGGTAGCGGGTAGTTGTTGGTGTTTAATGTATTGATGGATATGACAAGAAGCCTTGAAATACAAAATGTGAAAGCAAATTAGGAGAATGAGCAAATAGTCATGTTAATTTTAGGAGTAGGACACGCGGCCGTAATCGCACACATAAATAAATCCATAATAAAAGAATCATACCAGCGGAAAATGAACTCTCAGTGTCTTACTAAATGAATTCTCAGTATCTTATTCACTAGCTAAGAGGATTACAGCTAGACCATATTGGCAGTTGTATTTATATGTTTGTTTTAGTAATTTGAATATATAACAAGTAAATTTTACCAACTAGCATTGTACTCGTGCAATGTACGAATCGTCAAACAATAATACATATTATCAAACTGCATCAACAACAAAATCCATCTAAATTATTTAATAAATATTTTTCAAAATATAAATTATTTTATAGATCTCAACCTATTAGCCAAATTTACTTAAATCTAACAACATTTAAAGACCATATGATGTTCCTTTTCAGCATATAATTAAAAAAATTAGAGAATGAAATTTAAATATTTGTTATATGAGAATGGTATTAATTGGCTATTGTATATTTTTTTTATCTTTTAACCAATTCAAAGCTTGTCTTTAACTAAACTAGTATTTAACACATGCGATGCACGTTTTAATTAATATATAGTTTTAAAGTAATATATAATATATAAAAGTCATCTTTTATCAAAAAAAAAAAAAAAGTAATATATAATATAGCACGTGTTAATAAATATATATTTTATAAAGTAATATGAAGAGTATAATGAGAGAGTTTGAATTATACGTTGAATGCACATAAATTGGTAGATTTAAATAAAGTGTATAACAGGACTAGGGGTGGGCATCGGTCAGTATCCGACCTAATATGGACCATCCACCACCGATCCAAAGAAGATCGGTTTTTTAATTTTCTAATCCGCAACCAATCCGAACCTTAATTGGACCAGTTTCCATCCAAGCCGATTAAGCTCGGTTTGGATTGGATTGGATGGTCAGTTTGACGTGCAACTTTTCACCTTCAACATCATTCATAATTTTGTTGAAATTTAAAAGATTAACTTCAATCAAACTTAAGAAATAACCTGCTATTTGTTATTCATAAATGAATTTAAAATGAAGATTCATAAAACCACATATTGTTAATAAATTTTGCACTAATTGTTTGAGATTATGACGTTTAAATAGGTGAGATAAACTACTTTTTCACTTGCATACTTCTGTGATTTTAGTTTATTATCATAAAAGAAACATTAAATAACTATAGCTAATTGAATTTCAGGTACAATAAAAAAAGATTTAGATTACATTTTCTACTTGACTTGATTAAAGTAACTACTAAATGTTATATCAACTTCATGATTTTATTAAGTTGGGACACACTGTGAATCAAGCATTTCTCAACAACATAACACAAAGGATTATGAAGAATCAAAACATAGATAGAACAATTGCTCGGTTTGTATTAAAGAAATTAAAGAAGACTGTTTGTATCTCCAAGAAAATGAGAAATGACTATTTTTATATTCAAGAAATTAAAGGAGAACTATAATTTTTTTTGGACTTATGCATAGAGGTTCGGTCAGTTCGGTTTCATCGGTTATTTGAAAGCCCCATCCAACAACCGAACCAATCCAGTTGGTTATTGAAGATCAAGAACCGAACCAATCCAAACCCCCAATTGGTTCGGTTAAAAACCGGTCGGTTCGGGTTGAATTGGTTCGGATTGGTCGGTTCGGATAATAGTTGTCCACCCCTAAACAGGAGAGTTGGAGTTGTACATGCAATGCACGTAAAGTGGTAGATTCACAAATGACACTAAGGCTTTCTCCGATTATAATATTAGAGATTAAAGATTATAATATTAGAGATTAGAGATTAGAGTAATATACACGTGCAATGCATGTATTAGTTTTTTTTATAAAAAAAATAAGTAAAAACTCTGATTTACACTTGCGATACATGTCTTAATAAATATGATTATATATTTTTAAAAGTAAATGTAAAGACTATAATGGTAAAGTTGAGGTAGATTTTTCAACTTCAACTCTTCCATTAAAATAGTAGAGATTATATATTATATTATAGATAAATAGATAGATAATAATTTACATGTGTGATGCACATTTAATATATTAAAAAAAAATCAAGTAAATAATCTGATGTAGTGAGGAATTGAACCTGATATCTCCTTCATATTAGTTATGTACGTGCAATGCACGCGTTGGTAGATTTACAAATTTACAAATGACATTAAGGCCTTCTCCAATAGTATAATCATAATATTAGATATAAGTATAAAAATTGTAAAAAACAAAAAAAGATAAAGAAGGGAAAAAAAACCAAATAACCTGTATAATGACTACAAATATTTTTTCTAAATTTCAACAACAATGCTTGGACTTGTGCCATATTGATATTCATATTGATATTCGTACTGTCTAAAGCTTAAAGTGATATGTGTAGACTTAGAGCATCTGTAGTCGTTGGGAGGAGAAAATATGCATATATGCATAAATGGCAATAGCAATTGAAGTTTTGCTGCAGTCATCAAAAGCTATTTTTAGCTTTTTATAATAAAATAATAAACAACGGCACTTCATGTGCCATCGGAGGAAAAAAAAACAGCTAAAATTTGTGGGACGGCACTTCCAGTGCCGTCCGAGCGAGAAAAAAAAATAAAATTAAATGGAGCAACGGCACTCGAAGTGCCGTCGAAGAAAAAAAAATTTGAAGTGCAAAAGAAAAATTACAAAAAAATTATAAAAATTACAAAAAAAATTACAAAAAAATTACAAAAATTACAAAAACATTACAAAAAATTACAAAAACAATTTAAAAATTACAAAAAACCCCAAAAGTGGTGGGATGACCATTTTGGGCTTTTTTTTGTTTTTTTAATTACGATTTTTTTTTTTTTTGGGACGGCACTTCAAGTGCCGTCCGACCATTAAATTTTTTTTTTTTTTGTGCGACGGCACTTCAAGTGCCGTCCGACAACTTTAAAAAAAAAAATTCGTGCGACGGCACTGCCGTCGCTCAAATATGGATAATTCTCAAACCCATTCTCATTTATAGCAAACGACTGTAGCGAAATATGGATAAAATGGATATTTGGCAAACGAGTGCAGCGCATTTTTTAGCCAAATATCCATTTTATCGATATTTAGCAAACGACTACAGATGCTCTTATATTATACATCAAACAACATTATAGCACTAAAAGATTATAGACTCGTATAATAGTTTATTTGTCATGCATTTAAGAGTCAATTGTGCTTCAAATAGAAACCGTAATATATGTAGTTAATTTTTTACATGCATCTTACAACAAAATAAAAAGAGATGCCAATTGAAATATCTATAAACAAGCATAAATACTGTTGCCGCTAAATTTGGTGTGGGGGTACACAGATAGAACTTGTGGATTCTTGGGGAAACTGAATAGAAAGACCTGTGTACCTGTTCCGTCGGACCTCGATCGTCGTTCCCGCCGTGCACCTGCAAAAAGTGCGAGACACCGGGGTTGTTCCCAGCGACGCACCCTCCGACGCTCAAGTCAGTAATCTGGCAGACTATGAAAGAGCGTAAAAACTGGTGAAAGATTGATTACCTCTTAATGGAGATGGGTGGGGGGTATTTATAGGCGTCTTAGGGAACGGATTAGGAACGTAATCCTCGTGATCTGATATGGAATATTCTCCCCGTAAACAGATTAGGAACGTAATCCGATAAGGTATATTCCATGTAATCAGATAAGGAATTTAATCCCTAAATCCCGGTGAAAGGATAGACATGAATCAGGGCCGTTGATTAATATTAATCAGAGACCCTAATTCTATCCCTTCTGGACCGGGTTTGCTGCGGGTTGAAACCCGCACCCGGTTGAGGTGGATCCGTTTGCGGGTAAGTGGATCTTCGCGGAAGACAACCATTACCCGCTTCAGACCCGTTGGTAGGTGAAACTACCGTTTTACCCCCGAGCTTCAAGATTCGTGCTCCATCTGGACGGTTCCGATTTAACCCCCTTTTTAGCCATATCACGAGCCCCCCACTCCTAAAGACTGTATTTGATCAGCCTTTGAGGAGTAGTTTAACTGTTTTCGCTGGCTATCAGGGTTCTATCGGGAACTAAACGGAGCACTGCTGAATCGCGAAGGAGGTGGTATGTTGATCTTTTTCGGCAGACGGAACTCTTGAACCGTCATCGTGCTCTTCTTAATTAGCGGTTTTGGCCGTTTCCGCTTGTTGGGCGTTGGTGCGAAGGGAGCCGAAGTTCCGCTCGTGACGCACCCGGTGCCGCGGACATCTGGTGATTGACGCCGAACTCACTTGGTGCCGAACTCTCCCCCGTAAGAGGATCGGGGACACGAGCGTTCGGTGGAAGGTGCCGAACTGACTAAGTGCCGAACTCTCCCCCGTAAGAGGGTCGGTGGCATAAGAGCTCGGAGGACGGTGCCGAGCTGACTAAGTGCCGAACTCTCCCCCGTAAGAGGGTCGGTGGCACAAGAGCTCGGAGAACAGTGCCGAGCTGAATCAGTGCCGAACACACGCCTATAAAACGATCGGTGGCACGAGCGTTCGGCGAATGGCACCGAGCCGAAAACGTGCCGAACTCGCGCCTATAAAACGATCGGTGGCACGAGTGTGTTCGGCGAATGGCGCCGAGCTGAAAACGCGCCGAACTCACGCCTATAAAACGATCGGTGGCACGAGAGTGTTCGGCGAATGGCGCCGAGCTGAAAATGCGCCGAACTCACGCCTATAAAACGATCGGTGGCACGAGTGTGTTCGGCGAATGGCGCCGAGCTGAAAACGCGCCGAACTCACGCCTATAAAACGATCGGTGGCACGAGTGTGTTCGGCGACCTGCGGCGAGCTGAAAATGCGCCGAACTCACGCCTATAAAACGATCGGTGGCACGAGCGTGTTCGGCGAATGGCGCCGGGCTGAAAACGCGCCGAACTCACGCCTATAAAACGATCGGTGGCACGAGTGTGTTCGGCGAATGGCGCCGGGCTGAAAACGCACCGAACTCACGCCTATAAAACGATCGGTGGCACGAGCATGTTCGGCGAATGGCGCCGGGCTGAAAACGCGCCGAACTCACGCCTATAAAATGATCGGTGGCACGAGTGTGTTCGGCGAATGGCGCCGGGCTGAAAACGCGCCGAACTCACGCCTATAAAACGATCGGTGGCACGAGTGTGTTCGGCAGCTTGCGCCGAAGTTTCGGACTTGTGTTTCTCTTTGGGTTGAGTTTTGGCGGTTCTGGCGGATGTGACCCTCGGAGCTTCTGACAGATGGGACATCGTCTGTGTTTTCTGACAGATGTGACGTCCATTAATGCTGCCCCCTGGGCTTCTGCCAGAAGTGATGGTCATTAATGCGCCGTCTGGATCAGCGCGAAGAACAAGGTGACGTTTGGGGTCTCTTTTTGTCGTTTTTGGAGGTGGGCCTGCGTTAGAGGCCCATTTACCTCGATTGAAGCGCTGGCTCTTCTATAAAAACCCTCACCCCCTCCTCATTTTTTACTTTCCAAGTTTTTGTTCGCGTCTGAGTCTGCTGTGAGAGAGCTTCAGGTGATCACCGACCGTTTTCCGGCGAAATTTCCGGCGAGTTCCCCTTTCAAGGTAACCTTTATATTTATCTTCTCAACATGTCTGTTTCCCACTCCTCTTCTTCGTCCGAGCCCTCCCTCGGAGCCGATGGAGCTCCAACTTCGAGCCGAGCTGCCAAGGGCCAGAAGGTGTTCGGCAAGGACTCCATTGTTCAGGATCCGAAGCGCATGGGGGCGTTCGGACAGCTTCCGGGACCGTTGACGGGGCTCCAAAGGGTTCGGGAAATCCCAGAGGATAAGGCGGAACGTATAGTGTACGGGAGGGCGAGGTCGTTCGAGGAGAACGCGGCGAGGGAGACCACGGAGGCCGACGAGACGGTGTCGATCCTCTCCGAGGAGGACCTGGATTCGATTCGGGACTGCTTCCAGATCCCGCGGGAGTACGAGCTTATGCTGCCGGGCCCCGGGGTTAGGGCCAACTCGCCGTTGCCAGTGACCATGTGTTGCTGGCCGGTCGATGCCTTTATCGCCGGGGCTCGGCTGCCTCTCCATCCGTTCGCGGTAACGGTTTTAAATTGGTTCGGGGTCAGCCCCATCCAACTTATGCCGAACGCATGGAGAGTCATAAACGGCTTCGTACTCCACTGCCAGGCGGAGGGGATTCAGCCGAAGTTGAATGTGCTTCGGACTATCTATCAGCTGCACCAAGGGAATAGGTCGGCCTACCGGTACTATCTGACTCCGAGACATGGGGGGAGGTTGGTCCTCTGTCCGGACTCTATCAAGTTTTGGCGCGAGAAGTACCTTCTGGTGCGCAGCGCGGAGGCCTGGCCTATTCCCGTTGGTTGGGTGGAAGGAGTCTCGAAGAAGGTGAAGGCGCCGCTGGCACTTCGACCCGAAGACGAAGACGCCGTACGGGTGCTTCTCGATCGGCCGAAGTATGACTGGAGGGAGTTGACGGAGGACGTCTTGTATGAGGGAGGGCTCGCACACGTTAACCCCAGTACGCTGCCTTTATTTATCGTCTTCGTTTCCATTTTGCTTTCTTTCCCTTGTTTCGTTCCGAGCTAACTAACTTAACTTTTGGTGCAGAGACAATGGATTACCAAGCAGTGCTCGCGTTGAGGACGAGCCTCGCCAACAAGGCTCCGAGGAAGAGGAAGAGGGTGGTGTCGAAGCAGCCGGCGCCCAAGGCCCCGAAGATTACGGAGGTGCCCGAAGAGGTGGAGATCTTGGATTCCCCCGTGGTGGAGGTCGGGGCCGCTTCGTCGTCGGCCAAGGTCGGCGAGCTACCTATCACCGAGGTCCTGACCATGGTGACGCCGCCGTTGACAAGGGCGGTCGAGGAGCTTCTGACCGAGGCTCATAAGAGGATCCACGTCCCGGACTGGCAGGTTCGGAAGCACGACGGGTTCCTGGGCAACTCCTTGGCGAGCATGGAGGCCGTCAAGCACCTCGCCACGCCGAAGGATCGCGCGGCGATGGAGGCCGGACGAGAGGGAGACGACATCATCGAGATAGTGCGCTCGGCGGTGTCGGTAAGTGCTGAGCCAAGCTTCCTTCTCTTTACGCCGACCTTCTTAAGTTGGTAATTTTTGTAACTTTTTGCATTTTATCCGCAGATCGTTGTTCACTTCGGGCACCTCACCGAGAGGCTGTCGGCCCAGGAGAAGGAGATGAAGAAGGAGAACGACCAGGCCCGGAAGGAGAGGGACAAGATCCGGGGCGAGCTCGACAAGCTCGAGCTGAATTTTGAGGCGAAGTCGGCGAGGGCGACCTACCTCGAGGACCGGGTCAAGACGCTGGAGGACCAGCTTCGGCAGCAGAAGGAGGAGGCGGCGAAGCAGATGGCGGATGCGGCCGAGGCCCAAGCGGCGGCGGTGAAAAAGGTGGAGGAGGCGACTTTGGAGAAGGCGCAGAGCTACCTCGCCGTGAACATGGCCAAAGCTTTCGCCGACGCCCTCGCCCGAGTCACGGCGGCCTACCCCTCTGTTGACGTATCGGGTTGGCGGCTTTTCCCGGGGTACGTCGAAGGCTTTGACCCCGAATCGGAGGGGGAAGATGAAGAGGAGGAAAGAGGCGATGACGAGCCGTTGGTCGACCCGGCCGTTGGAGCTCAGGGGTCGGCGGTCACCCCCTTGGCGACGGTTGCACCTTCGGAGGCGTCCCCCTCGACCCCTTCTCGCCGCCCCGGGAAAGAGGTCGAGCACTGATCCCGTCTGTTTGTTTTTTGTTTCTTTTCGTGTAACGCCTAATAGCGGACTGGCCACCGCTACTTTTTGTAATGAATGAAAAACTTCAACTTTTTGGGCTCGGCGTCTTGCACTTGTTTGTTGTATGTTAAGTGTTCGAGAGTTTGTTCACTAGAACCCCCGAAGTCCAGGACTTGGGTCATGTCTGAACTTTTGTTGCTCGTCTGTATTTCTTTTCAGCTCGCCCTGGTAGACCAAGAGATCAAGCGCGCAGGGTCGGATGCCAAGGTTCGAGCCGAGGCCGGGCTCGGGGCGACAAGGTTGAGTCTGGCGAGGTGTAGAGAGCGACTCTACGAGGTCGAGCTAGGACTGCGCCGAGCCGAAGCAGAGCGAGCTCAGCTTCAACTTATCTTAGGGCAGCGGGACAGCGATATCCGGCGTCTGGAGGGCAGGATTGCCGAGATGACTGCCTCGGGTGAGGGCGGTGCCTCGCCATCTGCCTTCACTAGTAGCCTTCGGACCAAGTGCTTTCGCCACACGCTGACAAAGGTAACGGCGGAGAGGGACGACCTGCTTTCTGAGATTCAGCATTTGCAATCCACGGAGACCAAGCTTCGGACGGAGGGGGAGGAGCTGACAACTAAGGTGGCCGATCTCACGGCCGAACGAGATGAATTGGCGGCCGAAGTCGATGTTTTGAAGAGAGCCACCGTCGACAGGAGCATCGAAGTCACCCATCTTCGTCATCTCATCGCGAGCCATGTTGGAGTTCCGGCCTCGGCCATACCGGCGTCATTTGAGGCCGACGCGCAGGATGGTTCATTGAGGGGTCGGATTTCCGAGTTGGAGGCGGAGGTGGCTCGCCTGAGGCCGCGTTCGGGGCCGATTAATGTGAGGAGCACGTCATGCACCCGAGCGGAGAGCGAACGGGGCATTACCTTTTACGAGATGGCGACCCGCGAGTGCCTCGGCCGTCTGAGCCCGGGGGACGCGCAGAGCTCGGTGGCCATTTCGTCGAGCGGCGCATCCGTCGGCGTGATGGCCAGAAGCAGTGCCGAGGACACGTCTCAACTTGCCGGCCTCGGATCGGGTTCCGGAGGCAAACGTCGCCGACCTCAAGTGTCCTTGAAGAGGAGCATCCCTGTACCTCGGAAGCGTTGAGGGGTCCGGGTTCGGCGTCTTGTAATATTCGCTTTTCAGCTTCTTGTAATCGTTTAGTGTCTTGTAATATTGATGTAAGGGTTGTTTTTAATAAAGTTGGAATCGATTTAACTGTTGTCACATCATAGTTGCTCAATGTTTGCTCTGATTGTGGAGTCGTGGAACCGAGGTCTGAGACTTGGTGTTTTTGACTGGTGTTAGCCTCCGAACTTAAGTGCGTAATACGGTCAGTGGTACGAACGTTCGGTGAACGACGCCGAGCTGAAACGTGCCGAACTCACGTCCGTAAAACGATCGGTGGCACGAGTGTGCGGCTAATCGTGCCGAGCTGAAAAGGTGCCGAACTCACGCCCGTAAAACGATCGGTGGCACGAGTGTGTTCGGCGAACTGCTGCGAGCTGAAAACGTGCCGAACTCACGCCCGTAAAACGATCGGTGGCACCGGTGTGTTCGGCGAGCTGCTGCGAGCTGAAAACGTGCCGAACTCACGCCCGTAAAACGATCGGTGGCACGAGCGTTCGACGAAGGGAACCGAGCCGAGATCGTACCGAACTCTCGCCCGAAGAACGTTCTCGGCAACAGTGTTGGAGTCCGAACCTTTGTAAGATTGAGGGCGTGGGAGCAATCCCGAATGGCGAACTACTCCTGGCTCGCCTAGGGACGAACTCGCGAAGTAGAGTCGAACCAAGTGTTTGGACCCCGTACCATTCAACGGCTGAAGGAGCAATGCCGAACGGCGAACTACCCCTAGCTCGCCTAGGGGCGAACTTGTGGAGTAGAGTCGAACCAAGTGTTGGACTCCGGAACCATCGTAAGTTTAAGGGCGTGGGAGCAATTCCGAATGGCGAACTACTTCTGGTTCGCTCGGAAGCGAACTTGCGAAGCAGGATCGAGCCAAGTGCTGGACTCCGAACCATTGTGTGATTAGTTTAAGAGATGCAAGAGCAGTTTCGAATGGCGAGCTACTTCTAGCCCGCTTAGGAGCGGACTTGCGAAGCAGAATCGAGTCAAGTGTTGGACTCCGATCCATTCAACGGCTGCAGGAGCAATTTCGAACGGCGATCTGCCCCCGGCCCGTCTGAAGACGAGCCGAGTAGGAAGAGTCGAGCCGAGTGCTGGACTCCGAACCATTGTGTGATTAGTTTAAGAGATGCAGGAGCGGTTTCGAATGGCGAGCTACTTCTAGCCCGCTTAGGAGCGGACTTGCGAAGCAGAATCGAGCCAAGTGTTGGACTCCGATCCATTCAACGGCTGCAGGAGCAATTTCGAACGGCGATCTGCCCCCGGCCCGTCTGCAGACGAGCCGAGTAGGAAGAGTCGAGCCGAGTGCTGGACTCCGAACCATTGTGTGGTAAGGGAATTAGAGGCGGAAGTACGCGATAACGTAAAAAACTTTATTTATTAATATCTAATGGTCGGCTGCTTCTAAAGTTGCTAGCCGTTATTACAATGAAAAAAGAACAAAGGAAAAATTACTAGGAGCAGGAGTGGTGGACCGACATCTCGAGTTACTTAGATAGGCGGGGTTGCCTTCTCTTGGTATTTCAAAAGATGGTCGGCGTTCCAAGTCCTGGGAATTTCTCTGCCCTCAAGGTCTTCTAGCTTGTATGCACCGGGGCGGATCACTTTGGATACTTTGTACGGTCCCTCCCAATTTGGGGCCAGTTTGCTCTTCTATCCGGGGAATGAAATGGCCAGTTTTCGGAGGACCAGATCCCCTTCTTTCAGGTCGGTTGGGCAGACCCGTTTGTTGTAGGCGAGTTCGATTCTCCTCCGATAACTTTGCTGCCGTATGGCTGCCCTTTCCCGGATTTCGTCTATTAAGTCCAGGCTCGTTCTGAGCTCCCTGGCATTCTGTTCTTCTTCAAAGGCTACCAGGCGAGGAGAGGGTATCCCAACTTCTAGAGGGATGAGGGCCTCGGACCCGTAGGTGAGATTGAACGGACTCTCGCCTGTCGGGGTCCGCTTCGTGGTTCGGTAATTCCACAACACATTGGGCAGCTGATCGACCCACAATCCCTTGGAGCACTTGTCGAGTCTCTTCTTGATGCCGGAGAGGATCTGTCGGTTGGCATTCTCAGCTTGGCCATTTGACTGGGGATGAGAGACGGAGGAGAAGCGGTGCTGTATGGTTAGGTCTTCACATAAGGCTCGGAAGGCAGCCCCAGCGAACTGCGTACCGTTGTCTATAACTACAACTCGGGGAACACCGAACCGGCAGATTACATTTTTCCAGAAGAATTGGACGACTCTATGTTCGGTAATTGTAGCCAGGGGCTCGGCCTCGACCCATTTCGAGAAATAGTCGACTGCCACGACTAGGAACTTCAACTGTCCGGGGGCCGGTGGAAATGGCCCAAGTAAATCCATCCCCCACATTGCAAAGGGGATCGGACTTGATAGGGAGGAGAGTGGTGCTTGTGGAAGGCGTCGGATGTCGGAATACTTCTGGCAGGAAGTGCATTGCCGAACGTGTCGTTCGGCATCCCGTAGGAGAGTGGGCCAGTAATACCCGTAGTTTAACACTTTGCGTGCCAAGGCTCTGGAGCCGGAGTGGGCTCCGCCGATGCCCTCATGGAGCTCTTGCAGGGCGTAATCGGCTTGTCCGGGGGAGAGGCATCTTAGGTAGGGTCGACCATCCACCTGGGTGAAGGAGCGCTTATACAGAATGCCTTCGACCATTATGTAACGCTCGGCCCGGGTCCTTATCTTTCGGGCTTCCTTCGGATCCCTTGGGAGGAGTCCGTCTCTTAAAAACTCGACGAGGGGCTTCATCCAATTATCTTCGAGAGGGAGTGGCAGTGTTTCGACGGAGTTGAAAACCTCGTCCTCTATGCTGGGCTTGAGGAGGACTTCTATCAGAACGGTTTGTTCGAGGCCTTGCAGGGATGAGGAAGCTAATTTGGACAGGGCGTCGGCCTGGGCATTTTCCTCTCTGGGGATTCTTCGGATGAGGGCTTCCTCGAAGAGCGCCATGAGGCTCTTTACTTTAGCCAAATACTGTACCATCCTGTCATCGCGGGCTTCGTATTCGCCGAGGACCTGGTTGACGACCAACTGAGAGTCGCTGAAGATCTGCAGGCGTCGTGCTCCCGCGTTTCGGGCCATCCCGAGGCCGGCTATGAGTGCTTCGTATTCGGCTTCGTTATTCGAAGCTTTAAAGTTTATCCGGAGGGAATATTGAAGGACAAAGTCGTCTGGGCCCGCAAGGATGACTCCAGCCCCGTTCCCCTCGTTGCAAGAGGATCCATCGACATATACCGACCAGATAGGCGGGCCCTTCGTTGTCTGCTCGGGGTCGGGAATAGTTGTTTCCACTATGAATTCGGCCAGCGCCTGTGCCTTGATGGCGGTTCGAGGCTGATAAGTAATATCATGTTGGCTCAGCTCGATCGACCACTTCATGAGGCGGCCGGAAGTCTCTGGCTTGTGAAGGATCTGTTTCAACGGCTGGTCGGTAAGAACGACCACCGAATGAGACTGGAAGTATGGCCGAAGCTTTCTTGCGGCCATTATCAGGGCGTAGGCTATTTTCTCAATTTTCGGGTACCGGAGCTCGGCGTCTCGGAGCACTTTGCTGACGTAGTAAATGGGCTCCTGAGTTCTTTCTTCTTCCCTGACTAAGACCGCACTTAGTGTCTGTTCCGAGGCTGCCAAGTAGAGGTAGAGGGGTTCGCCCGGTATGGGTTTGCTGAGAAGGGGCGGATTGACGAGGTAAGCCTTAAGCTGGTCGAAGGAATCTTGTTGTGGCTGCCCCCACTCGAACCCCTTAGTCCCCCTCAGGGCTTTGAAGAACGGGAGGCACTTCTCCCCAGACTTCGACAAAAAGCGCCCAATGGCGGCTAGTCGACCAGTCAGTTTCTGAACTTCTTTGACGTTTCTAGGCGGGGCCATGTCCAGTATGGCCCTGATCTTCTCCGGATTCGCCTCTATTCCTCGTTGGCTAACCATAAAGCCGAGGAACTTGCCTGATGAGACGCCGAACGCACACTTGTTCGGGTTGAGTCTCATATTGTGCTTTCTCAAAACATCGAACGCTTCTTGGAGGTCGGTCTCATGATCAACGCCTCGGATGCTTTTCACAAGCATGTCATCCACGTAGACTTCCATGTTCCGGCCAATCTGGGCCTGGAATACCTTGTTGACGAGACGTTGATATGTTGCCCCTGCGTTCTTTAGGCCGAACGGCATGACTCGGTAACAATAGAGTCCTTGGTCTGTTACAAAAGACGTCTTCGGAATATCCGGGGGGAACATCCTTATCTGATTGTAACCCGAGAAAGCGTCCATGAAGCTGAGGAGCTCATGTCCCGAGGTTGCGTCAATCAGAGTGTCAATGCTCGGCAGAGGGAAGGGATCTTTAGGGCAGGCCTTGTTGAGGTCGGTGAAATCAATGCAGATCCTCCATGTCCCGTTGGATTTCTTCACCATGACTACGTTTGACAACCACTCCGGATAATTCACCTCCTGTATGAATCGGGCTTTCAGCAATTTGTCTACCTCCTCCTTGATAGCGAGCTGGCGCTCGGGGGCGAACTTGCGCCTCTTCTGCTGGACCGGTTTGGACCCCGGATCAACGCTGAGGCGGTGGACCAAGAGTTCTTCGGAGATACCGGGCATGTCTGCCGCCGACCATGCGAAGAGGTCTTGGTTGGCTCGGATGCATTTCACAATATTCGAATATAGGGCGGACGGAAGGGCCTTGCTGACGTAGAACTTACGGGTCGGCTCCTGCTCCGAGAAGAGTACCTCCTCCAACTCGTCTACCGGTTCGGAGGTTGGCCGAGCAGCATCTTGAGGGATCTCGAGTGTTTCTAAGGAGAGGACGGGTCCGAGGGTGGAAGTCATATAACATTTGCGGGCTTGCTCCTGGTTGCCCCTCACTTCTCCCACTCCAGCCCGAGTGGGGAACTTCATTTTGAGATGATAGGCAGAAGGGACGGCTTCGAGAGCGGCCAGGCCGGGCCGACCCAAAATGACGTTATAGGCCGCTGGGACGTCTACGACCATGAAATCCATTGACTCCGTGCGGGTGGTAGGAGTTTTGCCTGCTGTGACATCGAGGGTTATCACCCCTTCGATCGTCACCGGCACTCCCGTGAACCCATGGAGCGTGTACCCGGCGGGCTTGAGTCTGTCTCGGGAGAGCTTCAGCCCCTTAAAAGCATCGAGGAATAGGATGTTTACGGAGGAACCGTTATCTACTAAGATCCTTTCGACTTTGAAATTGGCCATGTGAAGGTTGATGACGAGTGCGTCACAATGAGGGGTGCGGACGCCTTCGAGATCTTCATCAGAGAAGGTGACGGGCACTCCGAGGCCTTTGGGAGGAGGGGTGGCTCGGACTGAGTTGACTTCTCTTATAAAAGCTTTCCGAGAAGAATTCGAGGAGCCCCCCATTGGACCCCCATGGATAAGGTGGAGAACTCGTTCTTCCTCAAACTCTGGCGTTTCTTCTCGCTTTGGACGTTTGTTAGCCCCCCGAGGCTGGGGAGGAGGTTCGGCTCCATCCTTTCTTACAAACTTCGCCAGCTGCCCCCTCTGGATGAGGGCTTCGATCTCGTTTCTCAGGGCACGACAGTCGTTGGTATCATGTCCGTGGTCCCGGTGATAGCGGCACCATTTCTCTTTATCTCTTCTTTTGGCAGGGGTGTTCATCTTTGGAGCTGGAGGCAAGATCCCTTCTTTTTCGACTTCCATGAAAATGGCGGAGATGTTTGTGGTGAGGGGAGTAAACTTTTCAAATCTAGGGGGAGGCCGGCGCTGGCCGGCATTATCCTTCTGAAACTTTTTGGGTCCCTCTTCTTCTGCTCCCTTCCTCTTGGACCCGGAGGCGGTTGCTTCCCAGTTGGGCGGTTCCTCGGCCTCTTCAGCTCGGATGTACTTTTCAGTGCGGAGGAGGAGGTCAGAAAAGTCATGTGGCGGTTTCTTGGCGAGGGAGGAGCGGAGGTTGGAATTTAGGATATTGGATTGGAACGCCGCGGTAGCGACGGATTGGTCGAGGGATGCGATGGTTCTGGCCTCGGCTGTGAACCTCTTCACGTAGTCCCTCAATTTCTCCCCCTTCTGCTGACGGAGGTGCAATAGGGAGATGCTGGTCTTCTCGGCCCTTCGGCTGCTGACGAAATGGGTGATGAACAGGGTTTCGAACTGTTCGAAGGAGAATATCGACGCCGGGGCAAGACGAGAGTACCATTCTCGAGCTGGGCCTTTCAGAGTTGCAGGGAATGTTTTGCAGAGGAGGGCATCGGAAGCTTGATGGAGGAGCATCAAAGTCTTAAAGCTTTCGATGTGGTCAACTGGATCGGTCTCCCCAGTGTAGTTCTCGAACTGGGGAGGTTTGAAACCGAAGGGAACAGGAGCATCCACTATGGTCCGGGAGAACGGGGGTCGGCTAGGACGGAGGGTCCTCCCCCTGAGTTCTTCTTCTCGGTTCATCTGTCCCAAGAGTTTTTCCACCTCGTTCAGGCGGCGGTTCATGGTGTCATCTCTCCGACGGTGATCTGCCGAGCCACGGGACTCGTCTTCGTATGAGAGGGAGCGAGGGCTGCGGCGATGGTGGCTTCTAGAACGTCGAGGACTCGGGGTGCGTCTGGAATTGGTAGGAGCGGGTCGAGGAGAAGGGGACCGTCGGCGAGGGCTTCGGACCGGAGGAGGGGATGGGGCCCTTTGCTCATTGGGGTTCTGACGGAGGTTGAGGGCCTGTTGTACCATTGCTTGGAGTTGTTGGAACTCGGCACGGGTGATGGGTGCCTCATTGTTCCTGTGCTGCTGCCGATCCGCTGGAGAGTGCCTCCTTCGGTAGTGATCGGGGGAGTCCTTTCTCCCTCTTCGGACGGGGGACCTCCTGCGCTCTCGGTGTCGGGGGGATTGCTCTCGCTGGCGGGAGGCTTCCCCCCGAGCCCGCTTCTCATCCAGATGGCGACGAAGGTCGTCATCTTCCGGGCGTTTGGGAGGGGTATTGCGGCGACCAGAGGCTCGAGGATGATGGGAGGCCATGGAGGCACTGGAGGCAGTGTGGTTGGGTATGTTCTCTTGGTGAAGAGGCTGTTTCTGGGGGTTAGGCCCCTTCGGATCAGGATGTGGAGGGTTCCGCTGGAGCGGCTCTTCCACGGTAGGAGGGAGTTGCCCTTGTTGCTGAGCGGGATCAGGAAGGACTTCTTGCTGGTCAGGGTTGGGCGCTCGGTTGGAGCCCCTAGATCTGACTTTGCGAGGCGGCATGGCTGGAGAAAACCTGTTCACCGGGAAGAGGAGAGGTCTCTATTCGTTAGTTTCCCACAGACGGCGCCAATCTGTTGCCGCTAAATTTGGTGTGGGGGCACACAGATAGAACTTGTGGATTCTTGGGGAAACTGAATAGAAAGACCTGTGTACCTGTTCCGTCGGACCTCGATCGTCGTTCCCGCCGTGCACCTGCAAAAAGTGCGAGACACCGGGGTTGTTCCCAGCGACGCACCCTCCGACGCTCAAGTCAGTAATCTGGCAGACTATGAAAGAGCGTAAAAACTGGTGAAAGATTGATTACCTCTTAATGGAGATGGGTGGGGGGTATTTATAGGCGTCTTAGGGAACGGATTAGGAACGTAATCCTCGTGATCTGATATGGAATATTCTCCCCGTAAACAGATTAGGAACGTAATCCGATAAGGTATATTCCATGTAATCAGATAAGGAATTTAATCCCTAAATCCCGGTGAAAGGATAGACATGAATCAGGGCCGTTGATTAATATTAATCAGAGACCCTAATTCTATCCCTTCTGGACCGGGTTTGCCGCGGGTTGAAACCCGCACCCGGTTGAGGTGGATCCGTTTGCGGGTAAGTGGATCTTCGCGGAAGACAACCATTACCCGCTTCAGACCCGTTGGTAGGTGAAACTACCGTTTTACCCCCGAGCTTCAAGATTCGTGCTCCATCTGGACGGTTCCGATTTAACCCCCTTTTTAGCCATATCATTAAAAAAATAAAATTAAATGGAGCAACGGCACTCGAAGTGCCGTCGAAGAAAAAAAAATTTGAAGTGCAAAAGAAAAATTACAAAAAAATTATAAAAATTACAAAAAAAAATTACAAAAAAATTACAAAAATTACAAAAACATTACAAAAAATTACAAAAACAATTTAAAAATTACAAAAAACCCCAAAAGTGGTGGGATGACCATTTTGGGCTTTTTTGGGCTTTTTTTTGTTTTTTTAATTACGATTTTTTTTTTTTTTTGGGACGGCACTTCAAGTGCCGTCCGACCATTAAAATTTTTTTTTTTTGTGCGACGGCACTTCAAGTGCCGTCCGACAACTTTAAAAAAAAAAATTCGTGCGACGGCACTGCCGTCGCTCAAATATGGATAATTCTCAAACCCATTCTCATTTATAGCAAACGACTGTAGCGAAATATGGATAAAATGGATATTTGGCAAACGAGTGCAGTGCATTTTTTAGCCAAATATCCATTTTATCGATATTTAGCAAACGACTACAGATGCTCTTATATTATACATCAAACAACATTATAGCACTAAAAGATTATAGACTCGTATAATAGTTTATTTGTCATGCATTTAAGAGTCAATTGTGCTTCAAATAGAAACCGTAATATATGTAGTTAATTTTTTACATGCATCTTACAACAAAATAAAAAGAGATGCCAATTGAAATATCTATAAACAAGCATAAATACAATACACACCACCAAGAGTAATTGTACCATCTTGATAAAAGCTTCCACCATAACTCCAATAAGCTTAAAAATGATTAACATAGAGAGACAAAATGGATTTGATATAGTTTGAAAAATATATATCCCTATCGTAAATTAATATATTTAAAGCTTTGATGTTTTTTAAAAATATGTGCAATATTAGAAATGGATAGAGATAGTTGAACGAGATATATAGTTTCCCCCCAAACCTTATCAGTAGATAGAGATAAGGAAAGTTGTAGCAGATAGAGATAAGATGAAGTCGCATGCTTGTCACCTTATCAATTGCTCATTTACTAAATGAGCTAGTAACTCATATCATTTTTACTTTTATATATATATATATATATGTATATATATATATATATATAGAGAGAGAGAGAGAGAGAGAGAGAGAGAGAGAGTTATGCTCGGTTGCAACCGGGTCTGTCTGCACAGACCCGTTACAAACTCGTCTCTTGACCATTGGATCATTTTGATCAAGATCCAGCAGTCAGGATTAGTCCCGCCCATCTTCCGCTCAATCTCACTTAAGTTTCAGAGGGAAAAGTTGGTATTTCACACCAAATAATTGTCACGCCCCGCTTCCCACTATACGAAAATACAGGCACGCAACTGAGGCTAAGCGAATGATATACATCATCCATAAACTGTACAATTATAAGCTCAACAAGATCTTTATAACACATTCACGCAGGCAAATATAATAATCACATGAGCTGAAAATAGAATAACCATCATTTGGATAATACATCAACATCGGGTCAAGATGCCCAGGAGTACAAGGTCCCAGAATTAAAATAATATGATAAACAGTTCGCTATAACAACTAGATAAAATAGCGACTGAAAGAAAAAAAACAACATGAAGTAGTAAGGAAACAGCAACGATCGTCTAGAGAGTCTGCTCGTCGGGTCCATCAGTACCTGTATAATTATTAACTCAAAGAAAAATAGAAAAGTTCTCGTTAGAGCAAGTTTCGGGCAGCAAGTAGCAACAAGCAGAAAAGGGATAATATAACAAGATATAACATGGAAGAAATAATAAGTAAAAGTACAAATACAATATGGAAGTAAGCAAGGAACTGGGACAATATGATCATGTAAGTAATAACTGTAACTAGTGTAGTCTAGACTTCAAGATATAAGCAATTGATAACCTAGGCTCAGTTAATCGATAATCATGTAATCAATGATCGAGAGTCATGTAATGAAGAATAATGTAATCGAGAATCATGTGATCAAGAATCAAGAGTCATGTAATGAAGAGTCATGTAATCGAGAATCATGTGATCAAGAATCAAGAGTCATGTAATGAAGAGTCATGTAATCAAGAATCATGTTTAGCGAAGATCTCAAGTTTATCTGTTTTATTAACTTATCTAATGCACGCAATCCTGTGTCCCATACCACAAATTCTGTACATATCAATCATGTGACGTTTAGACTTAAGTAGTGAATTCTATAGGATTATATACTCGGGTCTTCCAGTGATAGTATCAAGACATGTAATCATGAATCATGTAATCGAGAATTATGTAATCAAGAATTGTGTAATCAAGAATCAAGAATCAAGAATCACTATTTCGGGAAACACGGGGCCCCCTTCCGAGTATACTCCCCTATATTGTCCACTATTAAGCCGTACCCTTATAACCCCGACTTATTATTCTTTCATAATTAATTATGAACGTGCAGTTGGTACGATTAGTGGAACGGTGTAATCAAATATTTTAGTCAAGGAAAATATCAAGGGCAGTAATCATGGACATGAGACGTAAAACGAGTACATGTATCGAGAGTAGTTATTACAGAATTATCAAGTGGTATAAAATGCATTCTATCAACCTATTATATCTATGCAAGTTATTATTACAAGAACAATAATACACTCAGTTCATTAAATATGAAAAGTAATGGGTTTATATGCAAAAACGTAGAGATGAATTTTTAGACAACTAGACATATCTGCATTCAAATTCACTTTCCCGTTGTTACAGAAAAGCAAATCCAATTCCGTCAGAGATTCTAAAAAGTAGACTCTTTTCTGGTTCTAACGCATATTCACACGATACATTCTAGAGACAATAGTTATGCGTACAAATTCATTCTTCGCTGGTTTCGATGTTTCGCGCGTATTCTGAAAATTCAGAGTCACAATACTAAAATTACAATATCTCACAATCTATATATCGGATTGAGAAACTGCAGGATGTTTCGGATATCTAGACTCAAAGGGCTACGATTTTCATGTAGAAAGTTTTTCGATCCAGTGTCGGAAACATGGTCAAATTCTCAGTACCAGAGACCGGTTAGTAATCCCGTGTAGGTTCAGAAATTCACGATATGCCAATACTAAAATCGCGATATCTCACAATCTATACATCCGATTGAGAAACCGTAAGATGTTCTGGATTCGGGACTCGATAGGCTACGATTTTCACGTAGAAAATCTTCAATCCAGTATCGGGAACATGGTCGAATTCATAGTGCAAGGTCAAGAAATTTAGATATAGTAAGGTTGAATATTCGATATTCGATAACACGATTCGAAGTGTGTTAACGGTTCACTCTTGAGTTGATATAGCATGGAACTAGTGACTAGAATGGAGTTTGACAATAAAATATGATGATAACTAGACTACTTGCCACGAGTCCAAGGAAAATGCTTGTACGAGAACAAAAAGAGTGTACAAGGTACTTGCCTTATAACGTAACGATTTCGGTGGTGGTGTTAACCACGGAAACAAGAAGCGACGTCGGCAACGGACGGCGGCACAACGGTGGTAAGAATGGCGGCAAGACGGCAACGAGTGAACAACGGTAGCAACGGTGAGTGACAACAACAACTAGGTGGCGCGGCGTCGGGTTGTTTTTCGGGGTTCACGGGATCGTAAAAGCGGAGTCGTTGGCTCGAAGGTGGAAGGTAAAGTGGAGCTCGGGTGTTGCTTGAGCTCTCGGATGTGAAGAAGGCAGAGGAAGAGAAGGAGAAGTGAAGAATGAGAGGTTGATGTGTTATGCATGTGTGTGAGTGCATGCATATATATAGAAAGAAAGGCATAGGAGTGTGCTGCATGTGTATAATTAGGGGTGTAGAAAAATGGGAGCATAGGTTAGGAAAAATGAGAGTATATGTGTGGAAAAATGAGAACATAGGTGTGGAAAAATAAGAACAAGGAGGAGAAGTCGTGGAGTTAGGCGTAGAATTAGGCAGGATTAGGATTAGGATTAGGATTAGGATTAATCAGGGTTTAAAATTTGTATTTAAACTCCGATCGAAAAAAATCACAAAATTATAGAATTGATCAGAAAAATATTCTGGCTTTAGATAAAGAGTCCAAAGAGAAAAATAAAACTGATCTGAAAATTAAAGTACAAAATTTTACGTAATAAAATACGTACAACTGGGACAGGGAGTTACAATCCTACCCACCTTACAAAAAAAATTTTGTCCTCGAAATTTACTTAGGCGAGATATAGGATAGCTTAAGAAGCAAATGCAATACTCTTCAATGAAAAGTACAACAGAAGATAAAAGAAACAAAGAGTACAAAGACACGAAAATAACTAAAGACAAATTGTGCACCCTCAACTGGAGGACTCAACAATTTAATGTTTGGGCTCAGAGTCTGAACTACCAACATCGCTAACATCCCACTTCAGCTGTGTCACAAGCTCATCTCGCTCTGGCACATACTCCTCCAATTTTCTTAGTAACTCCTTAGGCGATGGAGCTGAAATCAAGATGCGTCTGGCCTTACTAGATATAAACTCCTCAGCCATAGCTGAATCTACGAAGGACAGAAGTGATTCGTAATATCCATTAACATTTAAAAACCCACCGGTTTGCTGTGGATCCCAAGTTGAGCCCAAGTGATCACCTCGAATAATTCCTCAAGTGTTCCATATCCTCCGGGCAAGGCTATGAAAGCATTACCAGCTCGAGCCATTTCAACATTTCTCTCGTGCATATTAGAGACAACTCTAACATCTCCCACAGTTTCCCCAGTAATCTCTTTCGGCATCAGGGACTTGGGAAATACTCTCAAAACGTGTCGGCCACCAGCACGAACAGCGTCGGAAACTAGGCCCATCAATCCTATGCTCCCACCACTATAGACGAGATCGATATTCCTTTCTACAAGCTCCTTGCCGAGCTTGATCGCGGCTTCTTGGTAGCTAACTCTTTTACCAGAGCTACTGCCACAAAATACACAGATCCTGCTGAATCTCGATGAAGATGATGAAGATGAAGAAAACATCTTCATGCCCACTTCTCCTTCTTCTTGCACCGATTTTCTCTTCATCCTTACCACCGATTCTTGATCTTTTCTTTTTATTTGCCAAGAAAATCCGAGCTCCTACTCTTTCTCTTGCTTTCTTGCTCCCGCCTCTGCTACCGGCTTCTCACTCTTCTCTTCTTCAAAGCTTGCTCTCGAGTTGCCTTCTTCTTTCTCTTCTCTCCTTTCTTCCCCAGCTTCTCTCTCTCTCTTTTTCTTCTCCGACTTCTCTCTCTTTCTCTCTTTCTTCTCCGACTTCTCTCTCTTTCTTCTTCCTCTTTCTTTCTCTTTTTTCTTTCTTTCTCTTTTTCTTTCTTCTTTCTCTGACTTCTCTTTCTCTCTCTCTTTCTCTTCTTTTTATTTCTTCTTTTTCTTGTCTTTTCTTCATTAATGCACCACCCCCTATAATCGGCCTATGGCCAATATTTGCACTTTGTTCCCTATCCATTCTAAATATAACATCGAACCCTGAGATGTTGATGACGATTTGCTTTGAAATTCATTTCACGAATCAATAAGGGACTCTGCTACACTTTCACTGCGCCACTCTGATGGTGATGCTTCTTGCTGCTGATATCAAGTGATAGCGATCGACGAATTGAGCAGAATTAAGAGATTGGTAACACGAAGATGTTGGTTTTCAAACTTATTTGGTAAAGTGGGCCCCACCCACCAAACAATGTTGAAAAATTGTGGCAAGATTGGTGCCGCAAAGAAAAATGGGAGAAACGGGAATGAAGAATTTGTCAGTTACTCAGCTCTGTAGATGAGAGGTTTAGGAAGAAGAAAAAAAATTAAGCAAGACAAGAACAAGAAATAAGCAGAAAAGAAGAAAAAGAATAGAGTGTATATTTGTAAGGTGTAGTAATACCAGTTTTAGAAAATAGTGATCTTTTTGTTGTTATTCCAATTTCCAATTTATTTGCCATTTAGCCCAAAAAAATTTCTACTCTCTTCCAACAGAAGATTCAAGGAAATAGGGATAGAAAGAAATAACTAGTATGATACTCAATAATGGATTGATCGATGAGAATGAATGCAATGTACAGAAGGTAACAAATGACGCAAGACCTACAGCGTGACTAGATCGAAATATACTAGTAACTGTTTCTTTGGTGATCTCTGCCTCCTCTGTAATCAGGTTATGAGCCCGATTACACTCTCCAGTCTGTCCTCCACTGGGATTTGATCCTCCTATTGGTGTGACACTCTTTCTCTTCGGGCAATCCCGAACCTTGTGATCATTCCTTCCGCATGCAAGACACAGGTTGTTAGCTTTCTAGCAGTTCTTGCGTATGTGTCCAACTCGGCGGCAATAATAGCACTTCTAGTCCTTCTTCGGAGTCGCCGATGGGTGAGGTGATGCTCTAGTAGTCGGGGTCTGAACTGGCCTCCGTATCGGTCCACCTGTAGACTGTGTGACAGTAAGGAGATGTAATGCCCCCTGAACGGTATTCCACCCTCTACGGATCTGCTCCTGGGTATCGAGCATGGCGGTGAAACTCTTATGCTGGTGCACAAACAAGTCCCATTGAGTGGAGTTTGCGACATCCTGTACCCTATCCAGATTAGTTATTACCAGTTCATTTTGCTCTTGCTGTAGCTCCATCATTCGTTGCATCTCTTGGAGAATGGCGACGATCTCCGATAGTTCATCCCTGGGTGCAGAAGTCGAAGAGCCTCTGTGAAAGATAGTCTGAAATGCATATTCGAATAGGGTAAATCTTCAGATGGCAAGTTGGTTATTAAAATTCATGTGATCCACGTGGTGTGTATATGGTTGAGCTTAGCATGGTTCGAGCCTAGGCTCTGATACCACTAAAAACCTATCACGCCCCACTTCCCACTATACGGAAATACAGACACGTAATTGAGGCCCAACGAATGATAAACATCATCCATAAGCTGTACAATTATAAGCTCAACAAGATCTTTATAACACATTCACGCAGGGAAATATAATAATCACATGGGCTGAAAATAGAGTAACCATCATTTGGATAATACATCAATATCGGGTCAAAATGCCTGGGAGTACAAGGTGTCAGAATTAAAATAATATGATAAGCAGTTCGCTATAACAACTAGATAAAATAGCGACTGAAAGAAAAAAAACAACATGAAGTAGTAAGGAAGCAGCAACGATCGTCTAGAGAGCCTGCTCGTCGGGTCCATCAGTACCTGTATAATTATTAACTCAAAGAAAAATAGAAAAGTTCCCGTTAGAGCAAGTTTCGGACAGCAAGTAGTAGCAAGCAGAAAAAGGGGTAATATAACAAGATATAACATGGAAGAAACAAGAAGTAGAAGTACAAATACAATATGAAAGTAAGCAAGGAACTGGGACAATATGATCATGTAAGTAATAACTGTAACTAGTGTAGTCTAGACTTCAAGATATAAATAATTGATAACCTAGGCTCAGTTAATCGATAATCATGTAGTCAATGATCGAGAGTCATGTAATGAAGAATAATGTAATCGAGAATCATGTGATGAGGAATCAAGAGTCATGTAATGAAGGTAATGAAGAGTCATGTAATCGAGAATTATGTGATCAAGAATCAAGAGTCATGTAATGAAGAGCCATGTAATCAAGAATCATGTTTAGTGAAGATTTCAAGTTTATCTGTTTTATTAACTTATCTAATGCACGCAATCCTGTGTCCCATACCACAAGTTCGGTGCATATCAATCATGTGACGTTTAGACTTAAGTAGTGAATTCTATAGGATTATGTACTCGGGTCTTCCAGTGATAGTATCAAGACATGTAATCATGAATCATGTAATCGAGAATTATGTAATCAAGAATTGTGTAATCAAGAATCAAGAATCAAGAATCACTATTTCGAAAAATAAGGGCCCCCTTCCGAGTATACTCCCCTATATTGTCCACTATTAAGCCATACTCTTATAACCCCGACTTATTATTCTTTTATAATTAATTATGAACGTGCAGTTGGTACGATTAGTGGAACGGTGTAATCAAATAGTTTAGTCAAGGAAAATATTAAGGGTAATAATCATGGACATGAGACGTAAAATGAGTACATGTATCGAGAGTAGTTATTACAGAATTATCAAGTGGTATAAAATGCATTCTATCAACCTATTATATCTATACAAGTTATTATTACAAGAACAATAATATACTCAGTTCATTAAATATGAAAAGTAATGGGTTTATATGTAAAAACGTAGAGATGAATTTTTAGACAACTTGACATATCTGCATTCAAATTCACTTTTCCGTTGTTACAGAAAAGCAAATCCAATTCCGTCAGAGATTCTAGAAAGTAGACTCTTTTCCGGTTCTAACGCATATTCACACGATACATTCTAGAGACAGTAGTTATGCGTACAAATTCATTCTTCGCTGGTTTCGATGTTTCGTGCGCATTCTGTAAATTCAGAGTCACAATACTAAAATTGCAATATCTCACAATCTATACATCGGATTGAGAAACTGTAGGATATTTCGGATATCTAGACTCGAAGGGCTACGATTTTCATGTAGAAAGTTTTTCGATCCAGTGTCGGAAACATGGTCAAATTCTCAGTATTAGAGACCGGTTAGTAATCCCGTGTAGGTTCAGAAATTCACGATATGCCAATACTAAAATCGCGATATCTCACAATCTATACATCCGATTGAGAAACCTTAAGATGTTCTGGATTCGGGACTCGATAGGCTACGATTTCAACGTAGAAAATCTTCAATCCAGTATAGGGAACATGGTCGAATTCTTAGTGCAAGGTCAAGAAATTTAGATATAGTAAGGTTGAATATTCGATATTCGATAACACGATTCGAAGTGTGTTAACGGTTCACTCTTGAGTTGATATAGCATGGAACCAGTGACTAGAATGGAGTTTGACAATAAAATATGATGATAACTAGACTACTTGCCACGAGTCCAAGAAAAATGCTTGTACGAGAACAAAAAGAGTGTACAAGGTACTTGCTTTATAACGTGACGATTTCGGTGGTGGTGTTAACCACGAAAAGAAGAAGCGACGTCGGCACAACGGCGGTAAGAATGGCGGCAAGACAGCAACAAGTGAACAACGGCAGCAACGGTGAGTGACAACAACAACAAGGTGGCGCGGCGTCGGGTTGTTTTTCGGGGTTCACGGGATCGTAAAAGCGGAGTCGTTGGCTCGAAGGTGGAAGATAAAGTGGACCTCGGGTGTTGCTTGAGCTCTCGGATGTGAAGAAGGCAGAGGAAGAGAAGGAGAAGTAAAGAATGAGAGGTTGATGTGTTATGCATGTGTGTGAGTGCATGCATATATATAGAAAGAAAGGCATAGGAGTGTGCTGCATGTGTATAATTAGGGGTGTAGAAAAATGGGAGCATAGGTTAGGAAAAATGAGAGTATATGTGTGGAAAAATGAGAACATAGGTGTGGAAAAATAAGAACAAGGAGGAGAAGTCGTGGAGTTAGGCGTAGAATTAGGCAGGATTAGGATTATGATTAGGATTAGGATTACGATTAATCAGAGTCTAAAATTTGTATTTAAACTCCGATCGAAAAAAATCACAAAATTATAGAATTGATCAGAAAAATATTCTGGCTTTAGATAAAGAGTCCAAAGAGAAAAATAAAACTGATCTGAAAATTGAAGTACAAAATTTCACATAATAAAATATGTACAGCTGGGACAGGGAGTTACAATAATGCTTCAACTTAGCGACTTTGCCGCAATCGCTCTCTTTTGAAGCTGATAAACTTTAATTATTTTAGCCAATTTTTAACTTAGGCCGTTGTTGGATAGGTACTTCGAAATCTGTCTTCCAACATTGGTAGTTGCTTCACACAACGACCTATGTATAACTTAGGCCCTTGTGCGGAACAACGGCTTATGTATAACTAGTACAAATCTCGCTTTCCTCCTACATTCTATCTCTCACACACTCAGTATACTCTCTCTCTCTCTCTCTCTCTCTCTCTCTCTCTCTCTCTTTTCTCGTGCTCCCGAACCCATAGTCGAAACCCTAGGTCTGCCTCTTTCACTTGAATCTCTCACTCACTCTCTCCCTCTTTTCGAACTCTTGCCATCTTCCTTTGAATCTCCCACACCCAAAAAACCCTAACCCTAACGTGATCTCCCGAACCCAAAACCTCCTCCTCCGTCTACATGTAACAACCCGATTTTTTTTATGATTTGTAGCTAAACTAAATTCTACTATTAATAAAAAATAAATTATTTTTTATGATTGAAATTATTATATTTATTTATAACTAGCTTGACATACAAATATATGGGTATATATGTGTATTTTTGTATTGGGCTTGAATTGGACCAACATGACACACACACACGCACACGCACACACACACAAAAGAGAGAGAGAGAGAGAGAGAGAGAGAGAGAGAGAGAGAGAGAGAGAGAGAGAGAGAGAGAGAGAGATCTAGGGAAAGAGACCAAGAGTAGAAGAAGGAGCCAAGCTTGGAGGGGTGATTCAAGAGGAGCTGGACCAAGCTATTTCAACTACAAGCAACACTACAAGGTGGGGTGTTTCCAATCTCTATGTTGTTCTTTGCTTGTTGAAAGATGATTATAGTGACTGAAAATGACATTCATGCTATAGATTGAACATTAATAACTCGGTTTGTGTTAAGAAATCCAAAACAGAAAATCTTGTTGAAAACTGAAATCTTTGTTGTTAGTTCGTACCTCATAACTTGAAAACTAATGGTTAGATTAACTTGCAATTTTTAGGGGATGATCATATATGTTTCGTACACCTTCAGTATTTTTTCTGGGTTTTTCTGATTTTTCCTGCTAATTTATAAAAATACAAACTTGCATGTTGGTCAAAAACAGAACAGATCTTGTTGCATGTTACTGTTGTAAGTTAAAATACTTAGAACTCACTGTATACTTATGGGAATAACTTAAAATTAATTTATGTTGTTCTATTATCTGTCTAGAGCTTTTAAATTTCATGCAATTTGGACCACTATAGTTATGGTAATTAATTCATGCAAACTCAGCTAGTCGAAATGTTAAACAACACTGCTGTTGTTGAATGCTTTGTCTTGGGTGTTAATAAAAAATGCATAACTCAAGATCTACTTTATAAAAAGACTTGAATTTTGGATATGGGCTTTTTTTGGCTAAATTTTTAAAATACTCACTGAACTTTGGGCCATTTTAAAAAAAAATCGCACTAAGTTTTTTTTATTTTAAACGACACAAAACTATAGTTTAAAAAAATTCACTTTAACGAAGTTAGGTTTCCGTTAGGCTAAATTTTAATATTTTTAAAAAAAACCACTTTCATCTTTCATTTTTTTTTAAAAAAACCACTTTCATCTTTCATTTATGTTTAAATAAACCCCACTGAACTAACCCTAAACCTTACCCTAACTCTATTAGTGTGTGTTTTTTTAAACTACAGTTTTGTGCGGTTTTTTTTTTGATAACACGAATAGAATCTTACGATTACAGCCCAATGAATAAATAAATCAAAGAGAGTTACAAATTACAATTTTACCAACGGTAAAAACCAACCGCAAACAGCAACAGCTACAAATAAACGAAATACAATTGAGAGAATTGCCACAGAAAAACAACGAAACAAAACAAGACCCGAAAGAAAGCTGCAAACGAGGTACACCAAAAACCCCAGACCCAGAGCGAGCAGCAGGTCCTTCCTTCACCGAGCGCAGTGAGAATCCGCAAGCCCTAGGCCCCAGGGAGCGTTGCACGAACACCAACCACATAACCTAGAGGCCCTGCCGCGAAAAAAGGCCACGCTCGAGAGAGGAGCACAGCCAGAGGAGGGTCGCCAGCCCCAGAGCCAACCTCACAACAAGAGAACGCTGGACCAAGGCATGCCCAGAAAATAGAGAGAAAAAAAAACACAACATAACAGCTGCTGATGGTATGATGCTTCTAAAAATAAAGGCTCAATACCGGCCTCAGCTGTGCAGGATCGGAGAAGCAACCAACCACCAAACCCAGAATACGCTAAACGTTAGTCACAGCAACACAACAAGGAGGAAACGAACCACAGTCAACCAGAACGATATAGTGAGGGGAAGAGTGAAACATAGGAGATAAGAGGGTACTGCTTCTAACAAAGCCCCATGAAACAGAGTACCCAAAACACAGCAAGCCAAAAAAACTCAAAAGCAAAGAAACTGCCAAAAACCTCCTCTAACACCACCGTAAAGGAGGAGAATATACTAAACATTCAAAGCAAAACAACACAGCTCAAGCCCCCACCTCAGAACCAGAGAGCCCAACACACAGTAAGCCCGCAATTAAGCACAAAAATCGCAGGTAAACGCCTCACAACCGAAACAACAAGAGACATAGCCAGATGAGAATACCAATACAACAAAAGAAAGAGGCAAATAAGCCATACGATACGACAATAGCCTACAAAAGAACAGGGTAAGCCAAAAGATGGCTAGCAAACATACCCAAAGGCCTTCGACCTTACATCACCGTAAAGGAGGAGTACAAGCTAAACATTAACACCCAAAAATCACAGCCAAAAAAACCCCCACATCAGAACCAGTGGTCCAGGGGAACACAGACCAAACCTGATGGTCCAGAACAAAAACCCCAAAAAGCAAGCCAAAAGGAGGGCAAGCAACCACCACAACAGCATCAGGTCTGCACAAAAGGCAAGAAAACACAGATTAGAAGAAGAAAAGAAGCCAGGAATAAATTCTAAGATGAACGAAAAACAGTAATCACATAATCCAGGCAAGAAAGTTGCAGGCCTTCCAATTTATCCTCCTTTAAAGTGGATGGCCAGAACTTAACAAAAAATAAAAACTCCTCAATGATTCTATCAAGCGATGGAACCAATTAGTTAAAAATACGATTATTACATTCAGACCAGATAACCCAAATAATGTCCATCATAGAGAGGTTCCAGGATTGACGGAATTCTTTTCTGATCGAATGATTCATCCAACAGGTAGGAATATCACAGGGGATATGCGACGCTTGCCATGCAATAGTGGAAATCTTCCATAACGGTTGGATAAAGCTACATTTCAGAAATAGATGGTCTGCGTCTTCATGATCCGAGGAACATAAAGCACAAAGTTGCCCTATGGCTAGGTTCCTCTTATTAAGGACATTAACGATAAGAAGTTTGTTGTTCAGTGCTAGCCAGACTAGAATTTTAGCTTTGAGGGGCACGCAACTAGACTACAGGAACTTAGCACTCGGGGAGTAGATACCCCCGAAATTGAGGAAATTATAGAAGGATTTAATAGAGTAATTACCCGAACTGGTCCATCTCCATTTGAAATCGTCAATGGGATACTAGAGATAAAGGTTGATGCAACTGAAAAGGTCTTGAAGGCAGACCAGTAGAGGCGACGGTAAGACACACGAGAAAGGAATTGACCAGAATTTTTGGTTATTGATAACCAGAACATAGTCCTCCTCCGTAGCGGAGGAGTTGGACGCTAAATGGTATAACGCAGGGAAAGCATTAGAAAGCTTGAGGTTACCGAACCAAAGGTCTTCCCAGAATTTAGTCTTGGCTCCCACCGCGCACATGTGTGCTAAACCGCACCGGAACGGCTCAACTACTTTCCAGACTCCCTTCCAGAACGAAGAGGCCCTGCGAGAAGAGAGGGTCGGAAACTCCCACATCTTGTGACGGGAGAAGCATCTGAGAGAGATAAGGCGAACCCAAGGAAATTGATCATTTTAAAGAAATCTCCATAACCATTTCCCCAAAAGAGCTAAGTTTTGGTGTCTGAGGTTGAGAACCCCGTGACCGCCCGCAGCTTTCGAGGTACAGATCAACTTCCAATTGCAGAGATGAGAGCCCGCTTTATAAGACCCTCCCCCCGACTAGAAGAAATATCTTCTGAGTTGATCGATCCTCTTAATCACCCAGGAAGAGAGATAGAAGAAGGACATCATATATAAAGGGATGATAGAGACAACAGAGTTAATAAGGATGAGTCTACCACCTCTAGAAAGAAATTTACTCGACCAGCCGTGAAGTCTAGATTCAACTTTTCGATCATCGGCAACCAATTCGATTTATGAAGCTTACCCCATCGCAACGGGATACCAAGATACTGGATCGGAAAAGAAGCCAGAGCGCAGTTAAAGAATTGTGTAATTTCTGCTTGACGGTTCAAAGACCCTCCAAGCCAAAGCACCGAGAACTTTGAAAGTTAATGGCTAATCCAGACGCACATTCAAAGACATAGAGAAGCAACTTAAGATTCCGTAAGGAGCACCCATTGGGTTTAGCAAAGATAATGGTGTCATCGGCATATTGAAGGTTCAATACGCCACGATAACAAGGAGAGTCTCCCAGGACTTCAATCGCCCCGACGTCGCAGGCATTACGAAGTAACTTGCTAAACACATTAGCGACAAGCAAAAAGAGGAGAGAGGAAATCGGGTGTCCTTGGCAGAGACCCCGCTTGCACTTGAACTTGTGGCCTTCCGTCTTATTAACAATAATGGACGAAGTACCGGCGAAGAGACTAGATTTAATCCAAGCGATCCATTTCGGACCAAACCCACGCTGCAAAAGGATTTCAAAGAGGAAATCCCAACTAACGTTATCATAAGCTTTTTGTAAGTCTAATTTCAAGAGAATCCCCTCCTTATTAGACCTATGACAGTCGGAAATGATTTCTTGTGCCGAAGCCAGACTATCCAGGATGAACCTATCTTCAATGAAGCCCGATTGAGCAGGACCGATTAAGGGAGAGATCACCTTGCTGAAGCAAGACGGAAGAACTTTCATAATGATCTTGAAGGAAGTATTGAGAAGGCTAATGGGTCTAAAGTTGGAAACCGAATTCACTCCCAGGAATTTGGGGATGTTTTGTGCGGTTTTTAAAATAAATAAAAACTTAGTGAGGTTTTTTTTAAATGGCCTAAAGTTCAGTGGGATTTTTTAAAATTTACCCTTTGAATATGTGTTGTGAATGTATGTTATGTACTTGATTCTTAAATTTCATGTCAATCCAGTAGCATTTGATATATATAAGATAATTTTCTTTAACACTGTGCACAAAGTGTTCTGTTCTGGAAGTGTTTTTGCTACATGTTAAGGAACCAAGTTTTTGAGCTTGTTAACATTTGAATTAGTGAAAGTGTTTCAACTAGGAAGTTGTAGAGCACACCTATAGCTTTCCAGAAAGCCTAGGAATGCAAAATTTGGTACAGTGTGCTATTTTATATGATTTTTATAGTGTACTAGTTCTGCCCGAACCCATGCTTACTGTTTTATGTGACATTGAGGTGATGGAGCCTTATATGAATATTTGAGGGTTGTATGTGTTATTTATAAGCCTTGGTGAGCTTGAAAACTGATGTGAAATACTTGGAAACCAATTTAGGTCATCTTAGTCATGGCATTGTTAGGTCTTTAGTGAGAGACTAGAATGTAGTTGAGATAGATGGATTGTGTGATTGTTGTTTGGATTGGGATGGATTTTCCCCCCACTCACGATGCCTCGAGTTGGAATTTACACTATGTATATGAAATTAGGATCATCTTGATAGAATGGTGAGACCCTAGGACTTGGTCCGTATGGATAAAATTTGTGGCGGGTAGATAGGAACCCGTGACCCCGAACGTAATGGAGCGACGGCTCGAGAGCCGACGTGCTCGCCGTCTAAGGAGGGAATCTGGCATCGTAGGAGATACCACTTGTCGAGAAGACATGGAGCACGATGATTAGCGGGAGCAGCAACATGCTTCAGGTCGAGGTAGCGTGCGACTCCAAACATGACAGGCGGCGGCGATCGACGTGGTTAATTCGCCAGTCTTCGTGGGCCCATGCAGTGGGCCAGGCTTGAGAGCCCAGTTGGACCCTAGTGCATGTTGGGTTAAATTCAAATGAGTAAGTTAGAATGAACTAGAGCATAACTAGTGGTTATAAAACATCTAGGTATGACCTCAGGGTTAGGTAAGAGACTAGTTGCTAGATCGCCTAGCAAATTGTTTAGTCAGGTAGAACTAGATCACCGAGTAAGTTAATGATTTTAAATTGGATAACTTGAATATGGTTAGTTCGTGAGTCAAATCCTTAATTCAAAAACCCAAATATGACCTATAATAGGTCGAGTTGTGATTATAGCTCTAGGTCGCCTAATGTTACTAAGTTAGGGCTTGGAAATACTTGATAGACCGCCTAACTAAGAGAATTGGTTAAAATGAAATAGACCTAGACTTGCCTAATAATTCCTACTTCTAATGAGATAATGAAAGAAAATTAGAGATTGACTAGAGTCGTAGAATTAAGGAAATCAGATGATCGGGTAATAATTGTGTAATTAACCTCATTCTTAATTGTGGTTCTAGTTTTTATCTAGCTTTAGTATTTTGAGCTTGATTATGTTCTCGGACTAGATTGAATGTTAGTTGGTTGGTTGGTAAGGACATGCACTAGTTGGTATTGTGCTCACCTGTCAAGTGGGGACACGTGTGGCATCGTCTCATCTGGACATGTGTGGCGTTGTCCTAACTATTAATTCCTGAAGTTTAGTGATGAGAGTGGGATGCGGACGTAAGTCGCAAATCATTTGGAACTTAGGGGATGGACCCCTAAGCTTCCGTTTATGTTCCGAGTTATCAATGCAAATGGGGAGTAAGAGTTTAACTCTGCGGCCTTTGGCAGAGTAGGGGGCCCTTCGATTCGCCTTATGTTCATGATAACTTTGGGTAGAGGCAGGAATGGAGAAGGACCATTATCCTGTTAGAGTGGAGAAGGACCGTGATCTAAACGAGTAGAGTGACCACTGCCATTCAGAGTGGAGAAGGACCACAATCAGATTGCAGTAGTGGTGATAGACTGCACTGATTGTATGCTCTACAAGTCACTAGACTTTTGTCAGGAATGGGAATAAGTACAAGAGTAGGATGCATGACGAGGGATCGAACCATACAATCAGGAGAGGCGAATTCTTTGGGAAGTATGTAGTATGGGATGCATACATTTTTATTGAAGTTGCTTTTGGGAAAGTATGTAGTATGGGATGGATACGTTCTCAAATGAATTGCATTAGAGTAAGTGCATCTTGAGCATTCTCTGTTTTGTGCATTAGTTCTAGGTCATGTCATGTACCGACACTTGTGTTTGCTCACATTTTCCTTATCATCAATATTTTTGGTTGTTGAGGTTTGGAATCGCTATAGTATGGCATAGAGAAGATAGTTGTACATAGCATTGCGTCAGTTGTATTCAACTGGCGTGCCCACTCTTCAGTTGCAGGGTCATCCGTTGTGTTGGAGGTGCAAGAAACTTGAGTTGATTAAAGCATCCAAGTCAAGACAATGTCCATTTATTGTAACTCATTGTAAAGTTGATGTAATATTATTTTCTTTGCAAATGTTGTCAATTAAACTTGACCATGTAATAACATTTGATGTAATAAAAGTTATGAATTTCCTGTCATTTTTGTTATGTTGAGACTCATTTAAAGGAAAGATCCTGGCTTGTGTCACGGGTTCCGGGTATTGGGAACTCGGGGCGTTACACTACAGCAGTGCAACCACCCCCTCCCTTTCCTTTTCAAAGACCACATTGTGAAAGGTATTCACTCTATTCTAGTTTAATAGATGTAGCTATGTTGGTTGATTGAACTTTTGTTAATTTTTTTAGTCTACAATTTTTATGTGATGCGTAGTTAGTTGTTGATGTGTATTGTATATAGTTTTTTTATAATTGTGGATGGTTGAATTGTAGAAATTGTTGTTTTTCCAAATTATAGTTGTAGTTGTAGATTTTATTGTTCATTTCTAAAAGTGCACAAACGAGACCCCAAAAATCTGATATTTTGCTTGTAGGTCAGACTCACCACATACAAGTCACCGTATCTTGTAGAAGTGAGTTTCGATACACAGTTTGCGAGATATGGCCGTGTATCGTTTTTGACTCTTTTTCGTGAGTGAAAGCAATACTTTGTCATATATTGCAAATCGTGAATCGAAACTCACTTCTATAAGTTGCGTTGGCTCGTGCATGGTGAGTCCGACCTACTAGCAAAGTTTCAGATTTTTTGGATGCCATCTGTGCGGATTTTTTCTGTATACCCCACAACAACAACAATTATACTTTGTAATATTTTGAGTGACTTTTCACTCGAAAACCACACAAACGACATCCAAAAAGTAAGAAATTTTGTGAGTAGGTCGGACTCATCACACACAAGCCAATGCAACTTGTAGAAGCGAATTTCGATTCATAGTTTGCAAGATACGGCCATGTATCACTTTGTTTACTTTTAATTTGAAATAAAGCGATACATTGTCGTATCTCGCAAACCGTGAGTCCAAGCTCACTTCCAGAAGTTGTGTTGGCTTGTGTGTATTGATTCTGACCTACTCACAAAGCTTGGAAATTTTCGGATCCCATGTGTGGTTTTCCCACGTATCTTGTTTCGTATATAAATATATGCAAATAGTGAGACTGCCACTATATGATTAATGTATTTATAATTTTTATATAATTCTTTATGTTAGATATGGACATTGATCAAGGATATTCTGTTGCCAGCGATAACTTTATGTGTGCACAAAAAAGTGGTGAATGCATGCCGCAAGTTGAAGAGCACCTCAAAGCAAAGATAGGTATGACATTTCATACCTTAGATCAAGCCAAGAACTTTTATTCGTCATATGCTAAATGTGGGGGTTTCACAATGCGTAAGGGTGAGAATAAATATAAAGGATCCCAAGTCATGGATAAGTCCTTCTTGTGTAATAAAGAAGGGACTTCACTAAGTCAGCCTAGTGAAGATAGACGGGGAACTACTTCTAGAACGGTTTGCAAAGTTGTCTTTCGTGTAAAACTGAACGTAGAAAGTAATAAATGAGTGTTATATTCATTTCATGAACCACACAATCACGTATTTACTTCACCCGGTAGAAGACATCTTTTACCACGAAACCGATCGGTGTCGAATACCAATAGAAGAATAATGGATCAAATGACCCAAGCTAATATCCCTACATACAAACAAATGCTCTTCTTCGAAAGTGTTAGTTGTGGTCACGATAAAATAGGATTCAGTGAAAAAGATGCTAGAAATCTACTTAGAGACTCGCACGAAGCGATGAAAGGACACAACGGGAACATTCTCATTGATTTTTTTCACGAAAAAATTAACGGATCATTCATTTTTTAATGATTTCCAAGTAGAATCCAAATGTAACACCCCACAAAATAAAATGATTTATTTTGCATTATTAAATAATATTAAATTGGTAAAGTTGACTTCTTTGACTATTTTCTTGAAATCGCAATTTTGCACATGCAACACACGTGCGAAGTTAGGAATTATGAATTCTTGAAATTTTATGGTTAATGATTGATTTTCCCCATTTATTTATGATATTTCAATTTTTAGATTTATTTGAATTTATTTGACTATTTTACAAATTTGTCTATTTTACACGTGCAAATATTTTTGGTGCAAATATCCAATTATAAATTTTTAATAAATTCTACTACTTATAATTGAGTATATCCTAAATTTTGGTATTTTTTCTGAATAAAGAAATTATTTTTATAAATACTTCGAAAGAAAGGGGCTTTTATGTAAAAAGCAGTTTGTATCTCAAATAAATAATAAAAATTCATTTTTACTGATTTTTGGGCGTTTCATGATCATCATTGAAAATAAAATCTATTTAAATTTTATTTAGAGTTGATTTGGTAAAGATTAAAATAAATATGGTGTTTTTGCAAATATGGAATTTAAGTGGATCTTGTGCAAATGTTTTCTTGGAAAGTAATAGTCAGATATTTTAATTGAAAATTCTAATATTTATTAGTGGATATTATTTCTGAATTTTCTGGATTTTTACGAATATTTTATGACTTATTTGCAAATATTACAAAGAGAGAGACTTTTGTGTAAAATTACCACTTTTAGTACAAATCTGAAATTTTGATTTTTCTGGGCTGTTCTGGATGGTTGGAAAACTTATTAGTAAAAGGATTTGGTTTTATTTTAATTTTTTAAACTTATTTAACTACTTTTTTAAAGAAATGTTTATATATGTAAGGTAATAATTTGTTAGGGGATGTTTCCATAAACTTGTAAAACCCTAGAAACACCATATTTCGGTTTATAAAATATCCACTACATCCATCCCACTCCTCTGCAAAAATAAAATATACTGTTACTATTAATTTCTTGGAGTTTCGAAACAAGAATCTGGGATTTTGCAAAAGAAGGGTTTTTTCTCATTCTTTATTAATTCGGTTAATTTCTTCAATAAGGTGAGTGATATATTTGCTTTGTTTTGTTCCTTGAATTTTTTATGTGGTGGTTCATCTACTAGAAAGCATGCTAGGGTTTGTGTGTGTGTGTGTATATATATATATATATATATATATGATGGATTGGATGAATTGATGAATTAAAATGGGATCTTTTATGAAAACCTAGTTATTTATGAGTAGATTTGCATGTGGATAATTTAAGATTGTTAAATAACCTAATATAAATCATGAGTAAGCTATTTCTTTTGGGTTAATGCTGATTTGATTGAGTATGGTGAATGTTATGCCTAAATTGATTAAAGAAGAGATTTTGACTATGAATGAGTTCGGATGAGTGCAACTTGATTATGGTAATGTTAAATTTATTTATGTTCATGAGTTAAAAATGGTGAATGAGTTTGAGGAATTTTGAGAAGGACTAATGAATTAAGAGTCCATGTCTTGAGAATTGGATTTATGATAATTGAATTGGGTTTGATGCAATATGATAAATTTGGGAATTTGTGATTTTGTAAAAAATTTTACTTGAATTTGGATTTCTCAAATACTAAGATTAAATCTGAATATTTTGTTATTTCTAATTGATGGATTTGTGAAGTTTCTTTGGTGCACAAACATGCACGAACATTTTACATGAATATCGTATTTCATTGCTTTTGAAGAAATTGAGTTCTTGTGTGTTTTCGGAGGATTTGACTATATCTCAACTTATTTTTGTATTGATATGGTTTGGAACATAATATGAATTTAATTTGATGTATGATTGATTCTTAAAAACTCTATTTTTGGATATGTGTACAAATTCTTGTTCTAATTGGAGTAAATCAACAAATTGTGATTTTTATTAATTCAAAGTAGTTTTGATTGTTTTTATGGACTCTTATATATCCTACAAGTTGTATTTGATCATATCAGAAATATGCTTTTCACAGAATTCGTTTTTATAAAGTAAAACTCTGTATCGGTTGAAATGTGCATAACTAAAAACTGCAGTCTGCAGGTTGACAGTCGACCGGTTAATTTATACAGTCGACCGTTGCTACCTGACTGCTGTATTTTCTTGAAGTTTTGAAATTTCATGCGGAACAGTCGACTGACCCGTTTTTTACAGTCGACCAACTCTGCTCTGTTTTGATGTTTCCTCAAAGTTTTGGATTTTCGCTTTGGATAGTCGACCGATTATTGTTCATAGTCGACTGTTACGGCTCTGACTGATGTTTTCTTGAGTTATTTCGATGTTCTTTTAAACGGTTAATTCTTTAAATGTTTTGGGATCTATAACTTACTATTCTAAATACTATTTTTCTATAGAACATATGTTTTCAAGTTGTTTTATTAAAGTTTTGATCAATGAAAGTTTAATTTGGATGGTTGAGTGTGGGTCTCTAGAGGGTGTGTGGGACCCTAGTATACCGGCAGTTGAGATATTGTGTTTTGGCTTGTTGAGATACATTGTTGATCAGTTGTTGAGTTAAGTCCGGTAGGGTACACCAACTCTATGAGATTTTGTTAATTAATTAATTAACTTATAAAGATAAGGACAGACACTAGATGGTGATATGATGAAATAAGAATATGGGTTATGGACCTCAGTATGGCTTGCGGTGTGAGATAATCCGCAGAATTATCGAGGTATGAGTGAAATAGTCTCTGAAATTACCTGCGGTGTGGGATTGATCTTCGGAATTATCGGGGTCGAGGCGACACTTATGTGGTATTCGTGTGATGAGGTGCCATAGCTTGCGATTGGGGTATTCTCGAAGATTCCCAGGTGTGAGTGAAATAGTCTCCGGAATTATCTGTGGATAGAGATTGACCTCCGGAATTATCGGGGCATGGGCTAATACTCACAGTTTATCTTTATCTTGTAGTAGTCATCTTGGTAAGATTAGTTGCATAGCGGGGGATTAAAGTCTATCAAGTGGAGAACGTTAAGGGCTTGTACCGGACCTATGTAGAGTGGGATGCATAGAATCCGACAAGTATGCATTAGAGAGACAGCATATAGCATTGATGTTTTCTTGACTTGGTTTTATGCATGTGTTTCCCTGTTTTCTACACTTGACACTTAGCCTAGTTTCACATAATGTTTTAATTATTGTTGTTTCCTACTACATTTTATTCTTGCTGTTGATACATGTTGTTCATGATACTATGTTTCATGTTTTATTTATGTTGCATTTATTTATTTTTATGTCACTCACCTCGTTATGGCTGACCCCTGTAGTTTTGGGGGTTAGGGTTATCTCTAGCCTCATATTTTACAAGTAGGTGCTTATTGTTGATTCTTGATTTTGATGATCACAACACACTGCACATGTATCTATGCTATACTTTATAATTGCAGGTGCTATACACAAAGGACTCACTACTATACAGCTGAACAAATGAACAAGCACAAAAGCTCCAGATAAAGACAATGGTTAAAGTTTCATTCAAGACTCAAGACTCAAGCCAAAGACTCATGCTTAAAAGTGTTAATTATTGTCATGTCTTGTAAACAAATGTAATCTTATTTTTATTGAGTCTTAGTATGATGTAAAGCCTTGTCACACACACATACACTCACTCTATTACAAATGTGTGTTTTTCAAACATCAAAAAAGGTCAAAACAGTTTGAAATGGTTTAACTGTTGAGTACCAGTCGACCGATGCTTCTATCAGTCGACTGTCAGTACAAAACTGTTTAAATTTATTCAAACTCTGACCAGTCGACTCATTATGGCAACCCAGTCGACTGTTCGAGTGCTTTTGACCGTTTTCTGTTTTTAAAATCGATTTTCAAATTCAAAAGCTACTTAGATCCGTTGGTTGACAGTTGGAATAACTGCCTCCCAACGTCCAGTAACTCTAACTCTATAAATAGAGTTCAGAATTCACTGATAAAGATCTAACATTGATCTAACATTTCCGAGCACTCTTTGAGAATTTTTTAAGTGTTCACGAGACAAAGCTATAAAGTTCTAAGTTTTTGGTTCTCTACATTCAGTCCAGTATAACATCAGAATTCGTTCTGGACTGGATATAGAAGTCAACCTCTTTTAGCCACGTTCTACATCACATAACACAAACAAGGCTATAGGTTGACTGTAAACTTTTTATTGTTTTCTTTTGCTCTCAGTTGGAGAGTTAGACTCTAGGGTGTAGAGTCGGTCATTTCACTCTTTGTGGTAGAGTGGGTTTGCTTTCTCTGGTTGAGAGAAAGGACTATGGGTTAGACAAGGTTGTTGTCTGAACGCCGTAGGGTATTCTTGTAATTTTTTCAAGAATATTAGAAATCTCAAGTGGGTTGCTTGGGGACTGGATGTAGGTCGGAAGGACCGAACCAGGATACATTGTGTGTACTCTGTGGTTGTATCTCTTGAACTTGCATTTACATTTTTCTGTTTGTTTAAGTTCTGTGAAACTTGTCTTGATAGTCGACTCAGCACATTATCAGTCGACTGGTCAGTCTCGTATCTTTGAATATTAACTGTGTCTTCAGTCGCCTGTCTCAACTTTAAGTCGACTACACAGAGTTGGTTGAATTTTCTTTTATTTGGTTATCTCAGTCGACTGGTTCACTCCTAAGTCGAGTGCACCGAAGAAAAATTCTTGATTCCACAATTTTTTTTAATTAACACTATTCACCCCCCCTCTAGTGTTTGTTGCCTCGCCTACAGGATCTAACACTTGGTATCAGAGCGAGGTTAAAGGCTATGGCAACTACTTCGAATGCAAATCAGTACCATTGTAATATCCCGGACGAATATTACCTCGTATAAATTACTATATTATTATTATTTTATTATTATTTTATTTTAAATTCCAAAATCAAATTTATTTTGGTGATTTTTTGCCGGTTTGTCCACAAACATTGTCTACGCGCATATATCGGTCGGTGTACATCCGAAATACATCAAATTGGTAGCGCGATCCTCTGAATTAATAATAAAACTTATTTTTTATTATTATTTTCAATTAAACTATTTATGGGGATTATATAAGGATTTTTTGTATACACATACATGTACACATACATACATTTGTATGGTACCTTGTACATTATACAAAAAATGTAGTATGTACCCTTGGACAATGTACTCATTCTTGTCATGACAACTTAATAAGATGGTTAGGGTTTGATTAGGAGGCTTAAACTAGGGTTTGTATGCATGAGAAGATTAAGGGAACCCTTCTAGAAACCCTCACATAACACCTCCCCCACATTCACCTCCACCTCACCATACCTACACCTTACCCCTCCTCCTCCTAGGGCATGGCCGGCCCCCAATTTAAGGGAGGGCCAAAATGCAAATGTGTGTGTGCAATTTTGCACTATCCACCCTTCTCCCCTCTTATAAATATCCCCTCCTTCTCCACCTTGTCTCATTTTAGAAAGATCAAAAAGAAAGAAAGAAAGGAAAGGAAAAGAAAGAGAGAACCTCATACTAACAAGAGAGTTTTCTTGTAGGTTTTTTCTAGGAGTTCTAAGAGCTAAGGGAAGGAGAAGGTTAAGCTAGCAAGTCCTTCCAAACAAAGAGATTAAGGTGGGGGTTTCTCTTTGTTTGTTTGTTTGTTTGTTTGTATTGTTGTTTGACTTCTTCTTCTTACCCTCCTTGTTTTGTTTTCTTTGGTTCCTTGGGAATGGTTTGTTGTAATGATATTGTTGTGTGTATGTTTGTAAATGGTAATAACCACATAAAAAGAAAAGAAACAAATGGTAGTGTTAAATAAACATAAAGATCAAATCTTTATAGTTGTAATTGTTGTTGGTGTTTGTTATTGGACTAAAATGACATAAGGCATATGAATTTGCATATACAACCGATTGGGGGTTGTAGGACTTGATATGAATTCATGGACAAAGCATATGAACATTTTTTATACAACCATTTTGGTTGTAGGACTTGTATTGAACTTGGACAAAAATAATAATAAGCATATGTTGGATGAAGGTTCTCACCTTATTTTTATTATTGTTGTTACCTTAAAAAGAACCTAAATTTGATGTTATCTCTAATTTATGAAAAAGAAATTAACCTAAATCACTAGTTGTAGAATGAATAAAAAGATCTTTTCTTTTATAATCACTAGTGATAATAAATCAATAAAGAATAGTAGACAATAAAGTAGTAGTAGCATGTTGTTAAAAAAGGTAGTGGTATGTTGTTAAAAAAAAAGAAGTAGTTGTAGATAGTTGTATGTTATATTCTTGGTTAAAATGAAGTAGTAGTAATAGTAGATAGTTGTAGATGCATATGTTCATGATTAACATAAAGTGGTGGTAGTAGTAGATGATAAAAAGAAGTAATTGTAGATGCTTTACATTATGTTAAAATGAAGTAGTAGTAATGGTAGATAGTTGTAGATGCTTATGTTATATTCATGGTTAACATAAAGTGGTAGTAGTAGTAGATGATAAAAAAGAAGTAATTGTAGATGCTAGTTGTAGATGTTTATTTTATGTTCATAAAGAAAATACCATGCTAAGATGGGATTAGATTAATTTATTTATGTTTAGAATGTTGTAGGATTCATTCTAAAATTATCTACCATGTGTAGGAGTGTTATTTATGTTTAGAATGTTGTAGGATTCATTCTAAAATTATCTATCATATGTAGAAATGCTATACATGTTGTAGGATTCATGCCAAAATTGTCTATCATGTTTAAGAGTGACATACATGCTTAGAATGTTGTAGGATCCATGATAAAATTACTTACCATGTTTAGGGATGATATGTACCATGCTAAGTCTTTCTACATGCTTAGAATGTTGTAGGATTCATTCCAAAATTATCTACCATGTTTAGGAGTATTATTTATTCTTAGAATGTTGTAGGATTTATTCTAAAAATACCTACCATATTTAGGAATGATGTATACCATTCTAAGTGTATAACCATACTTGGAATGTTGTAGGATAAATGCTAAAATTACTTACCATGTTTAGAAGTATATATCTATATACTTAGGAATGTTGTATGTTCATACTAGTAGTTATCCATGCTTAGTAAGATATTCATACTAGTAGTTATCCATGTTTGGTAAGATATTCATACTAGTAGTTATCCATACTTGGTAAGATATTCATACTAGTAGTTATTCATGCTTGGTAAGATATTCATACTAGTAGCTATCCATGCTTAGTAAGATATTCATGCTAGTAGTTATTCATGCTTAATAAGATTCATGATAGTAGGAAGGTTGCATACCATGCTAGATCCACTTATCTATGTTTAGATAATTGTAGGAAAGTGAATATCATGATATATAAATTTATACATGCTTACATGCTTACAGGAAAGTTGTATACCATGCTAGATTAAATAAATATTCATGCTTACATGATACCCATGCTTAGATAAGTATATGTTCATGCTATGTTAGTAGATGATCATGCTTAATCATTATTCATGATAAGTTAGTAGGTGTCATGCTAATTATTGGTTGTGTTAAGTTAACGGTATCCATACTAATGATATTCATGCTTAGATTAAAGTAACCATCCATGGGTAATTGTAGTGACTTTTATGTTATGTTCTATCCATGCTAGAATTGTTGTAGAAACTCATGCTATATTGTAGGTTGATACGTAACTAGTATACATGACTAGAATGTTACTAAAATGTATACCATGCTATCTGTTAATGTGAAAGTAGCATACCATGTCTAGGAATGAGGTATACCATGCTAAGTTTAAATACATGCTTAGAATGTTGTAGGATTAATGTTAGAATACCTACCATGCCTTGGAATGTTGTATGTTCATACTAGTTATCTATCCATGCTTGGGTTGTGGTGATTAGTCATGATAAGTAGTAAGCATTCACGCTCGAGTTATAACCTATACGTGACCGTAGTGGACTTCATGTCTAGATCGTAGTAATTTTCATGCTAAGATTGATATAAACACATGCTTAATCATATTTGTACTTAGGAGAATTGGAGTGAGTGGTTATGTTATATAATTAGATTGTGGTGGGAAGATGCTTGCAACTGTATGCCATGCTTAAGGCGCCGTAGGATGAAGTAATAAAGGTCGGGAAGACCACTAGTAATAGTTAGTCTGATAAAAGCTGTTATGTCGCCTTCGGTCCTTCATTGGTAGAATACCGATCATAGACTATTAGTAGATTCTTCTGTTGCTTCTAATCATAGAAGATCGAGTTTGCTAGTAAGCACTTTTGGTTGCTTCTAGGATTAATTACCTGTATGGTTATTTGCATACGGTTGTACTCGTACGTTGCTCGACTGGCCCGTATGTAGCTGTGGGTCTCATACGTAGTTATTTGGCTCGTATGTAGGTTGTTGTCTCGTACGCGGCTCGACCGGCCCGTGCGTAGCTGTTGGTCTCATACGCGGCTTATTTGGCTGGTATGTACGTTGTCGTCTCCCACGAGGCCCGCCTGGCTCGTAGGTAGTTATCGTTTCATACGGAGCTTATTAGCTCGTATGTGGTTGTTACTCGTGTATAGCTTGTTAGCTAGTACACAGTTCGTTGTGTCATCTAGGGTGATATTACCACCCTAAGGGCTATCGACCATCAAGACATATGTTTTCTTACCTTAAGGAACTGTGGAGGAGTCACTCCTTGTGTACTGTCGAATCTTAAACAGGGTAGGTTGATCGAGGACCGGAGTATAGACGGAATCCAAGTCTAGGGTAGCGGCATGCATGTATATTCGCACGGCCGAAGTCTTGCATCGATGAGCCACGAACCGGATCCTGAGGGGTTCTGGTGAGTCTAGGTTGAGCAGCCTAGTAGAGTTGTCTTGCAAAGCCTAATTTAAGGCCTAGCATGTTATGTTATAATATTATCGTCCCTAGGATTGTCGAGTCAGGGACATCATTAAGGAAGTGACTTATAAAGATCATTTTGCTCAGACCCTAGCCGAAGAGAGAGGAGTTGGTTGTAGGGGGCGCCTTACGACCAACTTGTCCCTTGAGGCAGGCCTTAGGTGGTGACATTGGGTTGTACCTTCCCGTCAAAGGGATACGTACGGTGGCGTCTCACAAGTTGGGAGCATGGGTTGCGTATCTCGCTCTGTTAATTCCTAAAATACCGTGGCTGGGGTGCCACAGGATGCATTTGGGCAGTCCTGCGCTTGCGAGACCCCAGAGGGTGCCACAGGGTAGGCTTCGTGCTACCCTGCGCTTGCGAGACCCTATGGTTTGATTTTGGAATGATGCCCGATATACTGGGGTCGAGTGAGGTCCGGCATGCCGGGTAGTAGTGGAAAACGGAGACACCATAAGCAGACTGCATAGGGGGACTTGACCCCTTCTGCAACCTCACAGAGTCATGGAGTATTGTCAGGAACAGGTTGTGTACAATTAGAATTCGTAACGCGGGTTCAAATCCCTATATATGGAGAAACGGCTTGAGATGGGGTCGCATGCAGTATGAGCTGCATGTTGCTTCGGAGACTTGCTGACGTTAGAATAGGGAGCATCCTAGTTCTATGTAAATATCGCATTAGAGTCTAGTCCTAGAACTCACGAACACTTAAACTACACCAACACCATTGATATATTTTGTATGTTGTTTGGGAGATTCGCTGCTATATGATCAGCCTTTAAGCGTCAGTGAATACTGACGTCTCCACTTCCATAGATACTGGATCGCCGAAGTACAAAGGCGAGATTCAGGAGGACTCAAGGCAAGGAAAGCAAGGAGTCAGTGTTATGTTTAATTCCGCTGCAGTATATGTATTGATTATCTATTAGTTGAGAAGTACTCAAGTGAGAGTTACCAAGTGTTGTTCTTCATTCCTTGTACTCTGATGTAATTTGTTGAAGGTTGTAATACTTGGGATTGTAAAGGTATTATTGTAACACTATTGTAATATATTGCAGTTGTATGATTTCAGACTTGTAATACATTGGGTGTTGAATAAAAAGTTTTAAATTCTCCTGTTTTTCTGTGTATTGTGACTAATTGAAAAAAAGGTCTTGGCTCGTGTCACGGTTTCCCAGTGTTTGGAAATCGGGGCGCTACAACCATGAAGGCCAATCTACACAAAGGCCACCTCTATTCGATGGAACAAACTACAACTATTGGAAGTGCAGAATGAAGATCTACCTCCAATCAATCAACTATGAAATATGGCACATGACGGAAACGGAATACACTGCTCCTACTATTCCATATGCACAATGGAATGATGATATGAAGAACCAAATTATGAACAATGCAAAAGCAATGAATGCATTATTTTGTGCTCTCACAAAGAAGGAGTTCAACCGTGTATCCAATGCTACAACCGCACATCAAATCTGGCATACACTCGAGGTAACTCATGAAGGAACAAACAAAGTGAAAGAATCTAAAATATCTGTTCTTGTTCACAGGTTTGAGATGTTCTGCATGAAGGAAAACGAAAATGTGTCCGAAATGATTACCAGATTTACTGACATTACAAACTCACTTGTGGCACTTGGAAAGACATATACACAAGCAGAGATGGTGAGAAAAGTTCTTCGTGCACTCACTCCTGAATGGGAAAAGAAGACCACTGCAATAGAAGAAGCAAATGATTTGTCACAACTTTCTCTTGAGAATCTTGTGGGAAATCTAATGGCCTATGAGGTTCAACTCGAAGAACGGAAAAAGGATGCAGAACCACCACAAGCAAAGAAGAAATCATTAGCTTTTAAAGCCATGACAAACTCAGAAGATGAAGAAGAAGATGAAGAAGAGATAGCCATGTTCACAAGGAGATTTAAGAAATTTCTAAAGAAAGGTAAGTTCAATTCCAAGTTTAGAGATTCTAATGATCCTCCAACTTGTTTCAGGTGTAATAAAATAGGTCACATGAAGAAGGATTGTCCCCTAGAAAATACAAAGAATAAGGAAAAGACCTCCAACTTCAAGAAGGACAAATACACAAAGAACAAGTTTACCAAAAACAAAAGGGCTTATCAAGCAACTTGGGATGACAGTGATTCTTCCTCTGAAGAAGAAACTGATGAAACAAATGAAGTTGCAAACATGTGTTTTATGGCTTCACAAGATCAAGTAAGTAATGATTTTGATTCAGAAGATTTACTTGATGCTTTTAATGAAATCTTTCAAGAGTTAAAAAAAGAAAAGATTAGAGTTAAGAATCTAGAGAAAGTTAATCAAACACTTTCTCAAGAAAATCTTAACCTTGATCATGAAGTGAAATCCTTAAATTCTCGTGTTGCAAGTTTAAATACGGATCTTGAATCTCTGAAAAAGAATTATGAAGAGATGTCTAAGAACGTATCTAAGTTCAATAAAGGCAAAGAGAATTTAAATGATGTTCTTCATAATCAAGTGAAATCTAGTCAAAAATATGGTCTTGGTTTCAAAAACTCTCTTGTAAAAGAATCTTCTTCTAAAAACACTAGTAGAGATAAACCTGAATCTATTTCTAGTAAACTATATGAATTCTTTGAAAAGCCCAAGGTTATAAATTTTAGTGATAAAAGCAAGTCTAACGTTCGGTTAAGTCGACTGAATCCATCCACCAGTCGTCTGTCCAGAGGAACTGTGCCTTATTCAACGAGACCAGAACCTCATATAAGTCGACCTATACCATCATCCAGTCGACTGACTCGCAGTAGAAGTCGACTGAAGAATACTATAAAGTCGACTGGACAGAACAAATTTGTATGGGTTCCAGTTAACTTAAATCTGAATGATAGAACTGCGTATATCAATTCATATATGTTAAATGTATGTAATTCTATTAATTTTATTCCTGTTTATGGAGGAAAATCAAACTCATTATGGGTTTGGTTTCCCCCAAACTAATATGTTTTGGATCCAATGAAAAGGGTACCATATTTACATTGAATATTTTATAGGTACCAAAGAAAGATCGCTGGATACTTGACAGCGGGTGTTTAAAACATATGACCGGTCATGCCAATCTTCTATCCACCATACAAAGCATCGATGGAGGAACAGTTACCTTTGGTGATAACAACAAAGGAAAAGTCATAGGAATCGGCATGGTTGGTAAAAATTCTAACCCCACTATAGAAAATGTGTTGTTAGTTAGTGGATTAAAACATAATTTGTTAAGTATTAGTCAATTGTGTGATAAAGAATATAAAATAGTATTTGAAAAAGATGCTTGTTTAATTTATGATTCTACTATGCAAAATATCAATTGTGTGATAAAGGATATAAAATAGTATTTGAAAAAGATGCTTGTTTAATTTATGATTCTACTATGCAAAATATCATTTTTGAAGGTTTTCGCAAAAACAATATTTATGAATTATGTTTGAATACAAATGAGTTTTCAAATGATTTTTGTTTAATAGCTTCTAATAATGATTCTTGGCTTTGGCATAGGCGTTTTGGCCATGTGAATATGAAAAATCTCTCAAAAATATCTGAGTATAACCTAGTTAAAGGACTGCCAAAATTATCCTTTAAAAATGATAAGTTATGTGATGCATGTCAACTAGGAAAATAAATCAAATCCATTTTTAAAACAAAAGAAGTAATTTCTACTAGTAGACCGCTCGAATTAATTCATATGGATTTATTTGGCCCTACTAGAGTTGCTTCTTTAAATAAAAGTAGATATGTATTTGTCTTAGTAGATGATTTTTCACGATTCACTTGGACATTCTTTTTAAAACATAAAAATGATGCTTTTGATGAATTTGCAAATTTCTGTAAACGTATTCAAAACCAAAGATCTCTAACCATAGTCACTATTAGAAGTGATCATGGTGGAGAATTTGAAAATGAAATATTTATAGAATATTGCAACAAGAATGGTATAACACATTCATTTGCATTTCCTAGAGCTTCACCACAAAATGGAGTGGTCGAAAGGAAAAATAGGACTTTGCAAGAATGCGCACGTACCATGCTTGTTGAAAGCAATTTACCAAAGTACTTTTGGGCTGAAGCCGTTGCTACAGCTTGTTATGTTTTAAATAGGATTCTAATAAGACCTAAGCTAAAGAAGACTTGTTATGAGTTGTTTTTTAACAAAATTCCTAAAGTCTCTTATTTTAAGACATTTGGTTGTAAGTGTTTTATTCTGAACACTAAAGATAATCTAGATAAATTTGATCCTAGATCTAATGAGGGTATCTTTTTAGGATACTCAAATAGGAGTAAAGTATATAGAATTTTCAATAAGTCTACAATGACTATTGAAGAGTCAATGCATGTTACATTCGATGAATCTCTGCCTTTATCAAATTTAATTAAAGATGATGAAACTGACTCATCACCTTTAAATAATGTGATTAAATCTTTAGAACAAACTAGTCTTGCGGATAAGTCGACCAATAAGGACTCCCAGTCGACTGAAGTAAAGCAGTCGACCGAAGAACATGTCAAGTCGACTGATTCTATTGTGATATCTTTAACTTTACCAAAATCTTTTGTTGAAGTTAAAGATCATCCTCATGACTTAATAATTGGTGACATCTCCCATGGTATTCAGACACGATCACATATTAATATGATTTCTCATACAACATTCTTGTCGGATTTTTGAACCGAAAAATATACAAGAAGCTTGTGAGAATGAATTTTGGATGAATGCCATGCAAGATGAATTAAACCAATTTATAAGGAATGATGTATGGGATTTAGTTCCACGACCTCCTGATCATACTATTATTGGTACCAATTGGGTATTTAAAAATAAGTTAGATGAATCAAGACAAGTTGTAAGGAATAAAGCTAGACTAGTTGCTCAAGGGTATAATCAAGAAGAAGGTATAGATTTTGATGAAACATATGCTCCTGTTGCTAGACTAGAATCAATTCGTATTTTATTATCTTTTGCTTGTTTCATGAATTTTATACTTTATCAAATGGATGTTAAAAGTGCTTTCCTTAATGGGTTTATTAAAAAAAATGTTTATGTTAAACAACCACCCGGTTTTGAACATGAACAATTTCCAAATCATGTTTATAAATTGAAAAAGGCTTTGTACGGTCTTAAACAAGCACCACGTGCTTGGTATGATCGTCTAAAAACTTTTCGTTTAGAAACAGGATTTGAGATAGGTAAAGTAGACACTACCTTGTTTATTAAGAGAATTAAGAATGATATCTTAATCATACAAATATATGTTGATGATATAATCTTTGGTTCTACTAATAATAATCTATGTCAAGAGTTTGCTAACACCATGAAAAACGAGTTTGAGATGAGTCACATGGGTGAACTCAATTATTTCCTTGGACTTCAAATTAAACAGTCTTCAAATGGCATATTTATTAATCAAGGAAAATATGCAAAGGAATTACTCAAACGGTTTAACATGGATAGTACAAGTAGTAAATCCACACCTATGGCTACTACTACTACCCTTGACAAAGATATATTAGGTAAGAGTGTTGATCAAAAACTCTATCGAGGTATGATTGGTTCACTCTTATATGTTACCGCAAGTAGACCAGATATTATGGTCAGCGTATGTTTATGTGCTAGATATCATTCTAGTCCTAAAGAGTCTCATTTAAAAGCTGTGAAACGAATTTTAAGATATATTAAAGGCACATCTGATTATGGTTTATTTTATCTACGCACCGATAATTTTCAACTTTTGTCGTATAGCGATGCTGATTTTGCTGGTAGTAAAACTGATCGCAAAAGCACTAGTGGGACATGTCACTTTTTGGGACATTCACTAGTTTCTTGGTGCAGTAAAAAGCAAAATTCAGTGTCCCTATCTACTACAGAAGCTGAATATATCGCTGCAAGTTTGGCATGTGCACAAATCTTGTGGATGAAACAAACCTTATTAGATTATGGTATTTCCTTTGAAAAACCTTCAATTATGTGTGATAATACCAGTGCAACTAATCTATCTAAAAATCCGGTTCAACACTCACGTACGAAACATATTGATATTCGACATCATTTTCTACGTGATCATGTTTTAAAAGGAGATATATCTTTAGACTTTATCTCTACTATAAACAAGTAGCAGATATCTTTACCAAACCCCTTAAAGAAGATGCTTTTATTAACTTAAGAAGAGAACTAGGAATATGTAATTTTATTGATATTTGTTGAAAATTTCATCTGTTAAGTCGACTGTGTTTTTATTAAGTCGACTGTACTGTATTTTTTTATATACTTATTTTATTCTCTGGACAGTGGACTGAACCTTCTCCAAGTCGACTGATCAGTAGATAGAAAAATTAATTTTCTTCTCGACTAAGTCGACTGTTCTATACTATAAGTCGACTGTCGCGAGTTAATCAGTCTTCAAACGTCGAATCATCAGATTTTGAGACAAATTTCTATCTTTTTACTCATCCGTGACTTCTCTATCCACCGTTGATCTCTTTCCCCTTGAATCACAGCCGTCTATCTTCAGTTAAAAAACTTCTCCACAGCCTCCATCTTCACTTTTACTTTTACCCCCAAATCAGAAACCCTAAGGCAGGAGAAGAAGTTCTATCAGAAGAGTCAACTGTAGTGCTGCTGATTCTCGTCTGCTGTTTGTTCTTTTTCTTCCCTATTGGTAAAATCTTTCCTACACTCTCTTCTAATGGCCCCTAAACGTTCTAAAAGATCTCATGATGGTAGTTCATCATCTCAGGATTATTCACAATACCTTTTGAGTCCTGATCTCTTGGAACGATGGTATCTCATGTGTACCATTGTCATTTTTCCAGGAAGGTTTGTCAATTTTAATGACTTAGATAGGTTCAACCCAGTTCCTATTTTCCAAAATTGCAGTCTTTATGAGTATCTATCTTTAGTCAATCAACCCAATTACTATCCCCAACTTATCTATCTTTTCTACACAAATATGAGAGTTGTTCAAAAGAAAGATGGAGAAGTTGTTATCCGTTCCTCGGTCAAAAATACTAAGATGACACTCACACCCGAGAGAATAAATCTCATAATGGGTATTGATGACGAGGGACTCGATCTTAGTGAAATTATCTTTGATGATTTATCTGTTTTGTCCAAAATATTTTTGCCCAATCATGGACCCCCAATGACTAGTAGAAATATCACACCTGTTGCAAAATTGGTTGCAAGAATACTTGCTTATAACATTCTTCCCAAAAGAGGAAGTTATGATCAATATTCTATGGAACTGCAACAAGCCGTTTATGCCATTTTTGGTAAGACTGCTATAAATTGGGGCCGTGTCATTTTTTTTCAAAACTTGAACAAAATCATACTCATTTCTTACCTTTTGGAGGTCTCCTTACCCGTGTTTTTCAGGCTTATGATATTGATCTCGATTTCGAGACCAAAGTCGTTAAGCATTATGAATGCTTCGATCGTGCTAGTTTAGTCCGTATGAAACTTCTTGACCCTCCTCCTAGAACTTCCCCTAGGTCTCCTCCTCCCTCACAAGTTCCTCTAGCAATTTTTGCTAGACAGTCTTCAGCTTCGAGTTCTTCTCGTCCTCGTGCTGATTTTGATGATCCCAATACTCTATATCAATGTATCAACTATCTAATGGATCATCAAGATACTGTTGATTCTCGTCTTGACTCTCTTGACTCCAAAATCACCAACCTAACTAACCTCTTTACTTCTCAATTTCCCCCACCGTCTCAAGCTGTTGATGAAGACACCGAAGACGACGAATGATGACTTTTTTCTCTTATTATGTATTTTTCCTTATTTCTGTTTTTATTTTCATATGTATTGATGACTCTGTTATTTATGTATGAGACAGTTATTTCTCTTATTATTACTGGTTATCTTTTGTTTTTGTTGATGACAAAGGGGGAGAAATACCTCTTATCTGTTTACTGTGTTCTGTTCTGTGTGTTTATTTTTTCACTAGTAAGTCGACTACTAGCATTATAAGTCGACTGATATTACTGTATTTGTGTTTAAATTGTGTGTACTGTGTTTATTCTTTCTCTGTTAAGTCGACTGCTTCCATTATAAGTCGACTGATACAGTCTGTTTTATGATACATCTTTATGTATGCATGTTGTGTTTTTAATAGGGGGAGCATATCATTTCTATGCTTGTATTATTTTCTGTTATTATCAGCTATTGTGTTGTCATCATCAAAAAGGGGGAGAATGTTGATTCTTGATTTTGATGATCACAACACACTGCACATGTATCTATGCTATACTTTATAATTGCAGGTGCTATACACAAAGGACTCACTACTATACAGCTGAACAAATGAACAAGCACAAAAGCTCCAGATAAAGACAATGGTTAAAGCTTCATTCAAGACTCAAGACTCAAGCCAAAGACTCATGCTTAAAAGTGTTAATTATTGTCATGTCTTGTAAACAAATGTAATCTTGTTTTTATTGAGTCTTAGTATGATGTAAAGCCTTGTCACACACACATACACTCACTCTATTACAAATGTGTGTTTTTCAAACATCAAAAAAGGTCAAAACAGTTTGAAATGGTTTAACTGTTGAGTACCAGTCGATCGATACTTCTATCAGTCGACTGTCAGTACAAAACTGTTTAAATTTATTCAAACTCTGACCAGCCGACTAATTATGGCAACCCAGTCGACTGTTCGAGTGCTTTTGACCGTTTTCTATTTTTAAAATCGATTTTCAAATTCAAAAGCTACTTAGATCCGTTGGTTGACAGTTGGAATAACTGCCTCCCAACGTCCAGTAACTCTAACTCTATAAATAGAGTTCAGAATTCACTGATAAAGATCTAACATTGATCTAACATTTCCGAGCACTCTTTGAGAATTTTTTAAGTGTTCACGAGACAAAGCTTTCAAGTTCTAAGTTTTTGGTTTTCTACATTCAGTCCAGTATAACATCAGAATTCGTTCTGGACTGGATATAGAAGTCGATCTCTTTTAGCCATGTTCTACATCACATAACACAAACAAGGCTATAGGTTGACTGTAAACTTTTTATTGTTTTCTTTTGCTCTCGGTTGGAGAGTTAGACTCTAGGGTGTAGAGTCGGTCGTTTCACTCTTGGTGGTAGAGTGGGTTTGCTTTCTCTGGTTGAGAGAAAGGACTACGGGTTAGACAAGGTTGTTGTCTGAACGCCGTAGGGTATTCTTGTAATTTTTTCAAGAATAGTGGAAATCTCAAGTGGGTTGCTTGGGGACTGGATGTAGGTCGGAAGGACCGAACCAGGATACATCGTGTGTACTCTGTGGTTGTATCTCTTGAACTTGCATTTACATTTTTCTGTTTGTTTAAGTTCTGTGAAACTTGTCTGGACAGTCGACTCAGCACATTATCAGTCGACTGGTCAGTCTCGTATCTTTGAATATTAACTGTGTCTTCAGTCGCCTGTCTCAACTTTAAGTCGACTACACAGAGTTGGTTGAATTTTCTTTTATTTGATTATCTCAGTCGACTGGTTCACTCCTAAGTCGACTGCACCGAAGAAAAATTCTTTATTCCGCAGTTTTTTTTAATTAACACTATTCACCCCCTTCTAGTGTTTGTTGCCTCGCCTACAGGATCCAACACTTATAGCTTGGGATTTGGATGCTTGTGGTAGATTGATAATAGAGCTCCTGTAAACTGTAAAAGAATGTGTTGTAAAAGAAAGAATTCGTAATTCAAGGTGTTTATTTTTCCGCTATGCTTTGTAAACAATTGATGTAATAAAAAGTTTTAATTTTCCCTATATTTGGTTGCTATGTTTATGATTACATTGAAGTTTGATTCTGGAATTGTGCCACTAATTTCTGAGATATTATATTGGAAATTCGGGGCGCTACACCGAAGGCCGGTTGTCTCATTGTATTTGGGTGGATGATACTTTTAGGATGAACTATGAAGAATTTGGTGATGTACTTTGCTTTGATGCCACATACAACAAAAACTGATATGGAATGTTATTTGTTCAATTTGGTCGAATCAATCATCATTGGCAATCAACGTTCTTAGGAGGTGGGTTCATTCCCATTCCAAATGAGAATGCCTCTTTTTTGTGGTTCATTGAAAAGTGGCTAGGAATAATGAATCGTGCTCCATTCGGCATAATGACAGACCAGGATCGTGGGATCACCGTCGCAGTGAAGAATGTTTTTTCCCGAGACTCGGCATTGGTATTGCATTTGACACATATTGGATAAGTTACCGCAGGAGGTGCGTATGTCGAATGATGTCGATAAGTGTAGGTATGATTTGAAGATTGTCATTTATGATTCCGAATGTGTACATGATTTCGAAGAGAAATGGAAATTAGTGCTTCTGAAGTACGGAGTTGAGAATAACAAATGGTTGAACGATCCATTTGAATTTCGTGATAAATGAGCACCCATCTATGCAAGAGATTCATTTTTGGGCCGACATGTTGAGTAGCCAACTGGTTAAGTCTATGCATTCTTCATTGAAGCATCATACAGAAAAGAAAAACTTCTTACATGAATTTACTGTCATCTTCGATTGATTTTTTGCAAAGCAAAGATACGATGAACTTAAAGAAAATCATCGTAACCGTGAGAGGAGACTGAAATTGAAAACCCAATGGGCTTTGGAAGAACATATGGCGTGAATATACACTTTGAAAATTTTCTTATATTATCCTTGGCCGCTGTCTCAGACAACGCCCTACACTCAATAAGAAATTAAAGAAAAAACTCTTGCTCTCTGACTTGATGTGTTATTTGGAGGGTTCAAGTCAGACAGCAAAGCAACTTTCTCATTTATTTTTTTTAACTGAAGCCATTGTTGAAACAATGGCCCAGGTGAGATTAGGTCGTTGATTCAAACGACGGCTTTAGTTGTAGCAAATGGACAAAAGCCATTGTTCCACGCACCAACTTTGATATTTTCTTTTCTCCTTTATTTTTCCATTTAAAATTCAAAGGTTAAAAAAAAACTAAATTAGCAAGAGTTTACTGAATTAGCTAACATAAAACTGTTATTTGAATACAACTAATTCCATACTAAGAAAATGATAAATTCATACATATAGTGTAAGAAACAACTCAACTCTACACAAGAACCAAGACACAAGAACATACTATTTTTTAGAAATTGGTACAGATAAAATAAAATAACAAATTAAAGTGGGACATTAGGAGAGAAAATGAATCATAGGTGTACACAAATTAAAAATATATATATTCTTAAAAAAATTTGTATTGGGGTAAGGTCAAGGGTATGGTTGGAGGGTTAGGATAAGGTTAGGGCAGGGTTACGGTTAGGGTCAGGGAAAACGATTCTATCTATTAGATAATACATGAGAACTTATTTAAACACTAGGTTTGCCCATTAACACGTGCCTACGGCACGTCTTCGGAACGGTGCACCTTGTTTGATCATATAAAATTGTTTTGGAGGTCCAGCAAATTAATTGAAGTAGTAAACATAGAGCAAAAAACATATTATATGATTTTTTAAATTATTTTTTTGAATTATTTTTAAAGTTTTAAAAGTTTTTAAATTTTTTAGTTTTTTAATTTTTAATTTTTTATTTTTTAAAATTTAAAAAAAAATTATTTTCTTAACTTTTTTTTAATAGAAGATGGAGGGAGAGAGAGAGAGAGAGAAATAATTAAATAAATATAGGAGTTGTTTTGGGTGGGGATTTGAATTTGAGTTTTGGGGGAAAACTTTTGGGGGGAAAATATGTTTTGTGAGGTTAGATCTGGGCCTTTGATTTTTGAGGGGATTGAAGGAGAACCACTTGATAGCGTTCTTTGTGTTTTATTATATAGATAAGTTTGGTAGTGACGATAATGGTTGCAAATAGAATACAGATAAGATGAATTCCAATTCCGACAATCATAGATGAGCAGGAAATATTATTTTCTTTATCCTTAAAATAGGTAAGTACAACTAATTTTCTTTATCATCACATTTTTAAAATAAATACCCTTAGGTCGCTGTTTGCAACAACGACCTTGGTATATAAACTTTTATTAAAAAAACGACAAAAAATGAACAAAAATTTCTATAAAAACTATTTTTTATCCCTTAGGCTGTTGTGCACAACAATGGCCTAGATTGTAAAAATAATGGGGTACATACCCTGTAACACCCCGTATTTTTATTTTAATTTAAAATGCATTTTTTTCAATTTTTGCATGTATGATGCACGTGTTCGTTTTTCCATTCCTATTTTCTTACTCTCATTTACTATTTTAGCATGCATAATCTTTATTTAGTCTTTTCTTAAACCCATGGACCTAAAGAGAGATTCTAGCCCATTAGGGGAGCCCACTAGACTAATTAATTAAATTTATTAAAAAGAAAGCCCATGAGATAAGCCCATTAATTAAATCCTATTTTAAAGTTGTGCATGGACTCACACATGACATGTAAAAACTTTTAATACAAATTTTGGAACTATAGGAATTGTATTAAATATTGTGTATGTGTGTGCACTAGTGCACAACACGTGCACGTGTGAATGTGAGGGGACTAGAGGGTGGCCGGTTTTTGTAAGAGGAAGAGTTAGGGGTTGAGTTTTGAAGTGGTGGAGATGTGAAGAGTTTGGGGTTATGGGAGTTAAGAAAATGAAAAGTTGAGCAATTTGTTAGGTGGAAAAAATTGCACATTAAACCCTCACTTTGACCTATAAATATGCCCCTCATTTTTCTTCTCGTCACACCTAAACTAAACAAAATAAAGAGAGGAAAAGAAAGAGAGAAAGCGAGTACTATTGTGCATTGGAGAGCTTTTGCTAGGAGGACAAGGACAAGGAGGTGCTAGTTGGAGCTAGGAGCTAGAAGTTGTCTCTTCATTCTTAGTTGTTATAAGACGTGAGTCATTTCTTACTTTCGAAATGTAGAGAATGCATGCTTAAATTTATAAATGAGTAGTATAGATTGAAATTGATATGATGTATGTAGACATAATCCATGTTAATGTAGTATGCCATGAATGAAGAAATCTTGTTGTGATTAAGTAACTAGATGCCACCATGATAATTAGAAAGAAGAGTATTGGCAAAAGAACTAATGCCATTAACCATGCTAATATGTTTGTAAATTTGTACATGTCGAATCTGTAATGAAAATTTGTAGAAGCAATGTTATATTCAATATATGCCTTGATAATTGGAAAGAAAGATATTTAACAAAAGAATTAATGTCATGAATCATACTAGTATGCTTGATAAATTGTACATGTCAAAATATATAACTTATATGTTGAATTTCTCTTATAGTGGAAACAAATTATAGTGAAGTTTATTTGAGTACAAATAAAGTCTTATAAAGTGATTAAAAAAAATATAGTACTACTTTTGATTAAATTGGAATAATGCAATTTATGATTATTAATGAAAGGAAAATATATATTTTTTGAAATTGATACAAGGTCTAAGATATCAACTAAAAATTCGTAACTTACTGTTTTTTGTGAAAACTCAGTATGAATGAGAGAATTCTAATCAATTAGAAAGATTAGATCAAATGAACAATCGAGTTTGTGAAAATAATTGAATAACAGTACGGTTGAACAAAAGCATATTAGTATAATTTCACAACAGAAGTTACTATTGGACTTATTAGTTAGCGGAGGCTCCTTAAGATCATTTACTGTAGCGCGCCTGTTAGTATTGGTCGCGAGTTCGAATCCTGGTAAGCCATTCTTTTTTTTGGGTTTCGGTTTTAAATATAGAAACATTGAAGCATGTATATATATAGTTTTCGGCCTGCCTTTATAACATAAAGCCCACATGGGCTTAGTGGTTTTCGGCTTGGGCCTTGGGCGTTCACAGAGTGGGGCGGGGGAGCTCGGTTCGAAACCGGATAGCTTCAAATATTTTTTGGAGTTGTTTCTTAAATGGAAAAGGAATTTTTTAATGTTATTAAAATTTGGAAAAAATTGTAATGTTCATGTAAAATGATATAAAATTTACTAGAAATAATTTCAGAAATTTTTCATGTATATTTGAGATACAAAAATGGAATTGAGATAGGAAAATGAATTATGTGGCTTCAAAATTTATTATTTGAGAATAGAACATTCTGTTGTGAAGAAGAGTAAAATATTGTTTTGTGAAGTGATTTCTCTTAAAGAGATTATACTCTTAATTGGTTTAAGAAATATTTTGAAGTGAGTTTAGACATTGTATGAGCTTAAAATTGTTAAATGAGATTTCAAGTGATGAAACTGTGTTCATGAGAAGAATTATTAAAGTATGAATGAATAAGTGAATCATGAATAGTGTCAAGATAAGACAATGATTGCTTTATGAATAAGTGTTAAGACAAGACATTAATCCTTTGGGAATAAGTTGAAGATAATAATACTTAAGTTAATACATGATTATTGAAGGGTATGAGTACCCATGGATTTCTTGTACATGAAAAGTTGTGATTTAGAGTTAGTGAGACCTCGGGTACCGACACTATTGAATTGAAAAGAATTGAGATATATTTTGAGATATGGCCATGGAGCTATCTCGTATTTTGTGATTAAGTCCGGTAGGGGGTAAAACTAACTCTAGGTATGGAAATTTATTCATGTCTTGAACTTAAGAATTAGGCACATAAGTGAAGATGTAGTAAACCTGGGCAAACGTAAGTGGGGCACTCTATATAGTCGGGCGGTGGATTACGGGACTGTGGTTGCTTCGTAGGAGATGGGCTTTTATTTTAAATCCGGGACTATGCTTAGTCAGACGGATATTTTACCGTACTCCAATGTATATACATATGCTGGGACTAAAGGGGTACTTGCGGGATGATTCGCACGAAGAGGAGTCTGTTATAACAGTCGGGCGGTGTACTCCGGGACTGGGATCCGTACTCATGGAATGATCTGAACTTTGCTTTATTACAGGGTAGTTTTCATGGCGAGGGATCGAACCCTTAAATGTGGAGTACGTAGGTGCTTGCCCTCGGACCTATGTAGAATGGGATGCATAGAATCCGAACAAGCATGCATTAGTGTCATGTTAGTATAAAATATCTGCATTAGGCATTAAGGCATCACATACACTTACTTGTTTAGTGTAGTCACATTTAACACTTTATTTTGCATTTGTTAAAGTATTGAGATCGTTATATGTACGGCAGAGAGAAGATGGCCGAGTATAACATTTTCGTCAGTTGTAAGTAACTTACGTGCCCACAGCTTATTATGCAGGAATTGGCTTTTTCATGAAGGAGTAAAGTTGATATGATGCTGTTACATGTTAAAAATGTTGCAAGTTGTATATTATTTTCATTGTTGTAATTCGTTTTATTTTCCGCTGTGTACAAAAATGTAAAGAACTCTGATGTATGATAAAAAATTTAAATTTTTTTGTAAAATTGTACGAAGTGAAGTGTAAAGATCCTGTGGAATGTTGAATTCGGTCTCATTTAGAATTCGGGGCGTTACATACCCCCTTCAAGTAAGAGAGTAAGTCATATATTGGAGGGTTGGAGGGTTAGGGTAGGTTTAGGGACCAAGTACATACCAGTTTTCTTATATTTTTTTACTAATTTTAATTGTTCCTTAGGATATACTTGTATTAAAAAAATTATTACTAATTAAAATATATATAATTTAGCCCCCAAAAAAACTCACTACTTTTTTGGCCAGATTTCTCAGAAAGTAGGGTCTAACAGTCTAACAAGAAAATTATAAAATTTAAAAATAAATATAATACATAACATTACGATGGAGGGTAGGGTTACCATAAAACCTATGTTTTAATTTTAATTTTATTTTTTGGGACAAATTTTTTAATTCAAAATTAGGGGAATTCTATGTATGTGAAGATCATAAATAATTGACATTTTATTATGATCGCTCTGCAATTACAAATTAATAAAAAATACGTAAGTGAGTATGAACAAAATTATCTTAATGGTTAATGTCAAGGGTAGGGTTGGAGGGTTAGGGTTAGGGTTAGGGTTAGGGGTATGGTTCAGATAAGCTGAACATGGATGTACTCTTTCATAATCAAGCTTTCAATAGGGATAATGTAGATGTATTGTAAAATAATTTAGAAGATAAATTTTTTTATTAAAGTTTTCCAATCCCCAAAACAACAAATTCCTACTGGGCTACCCTTAGGCCATTGTTGCAAATAACGACCTAGGTAATAATAGGCCGTTGGTTGGAACAACGTCTTTCGTTTAGTATTAAACATGTACTAATTACCTTAATGCACTTAACGGAGCTTTCTTTTACGATGTGGACGATCTCAATAGTTGTGTTCATGTACTTAATTATTGATATCATCATATAATTATTTTTAAAAAATGTCGTAAAATATATGTTCATCGCCTAGTAGGCAAGAGCCTTATTGACATTATGAACCAATAAAAAAATAATTTTGCCAATTTTTATTTATTTATAAAAAGGTGGTACATACCGCTGAAAAGTCTTTAAAATATTGAGAGAATGAACTTAGATTGTTGTTGGGAAATTTGACCTAAGTTAGGAAATTTTTTTGACTTCACAATTTTGTAAAAAATTTATTCCAAGTAAAAAATTTAAGCTATTTACCATTACTATTATCTTATTCATTTGTACTACTAAAAAATGAAATTAATAAAATATAGAGACGAAAAACAAGATTATGGATATCTTTGGTGTAAAGTTCAAGAACCCCTACTCGTAGAGACAAAAGAGAATTTGTAAAATAAGAGATGAGATGAAGGTAGAGATGAAGAATGAGAATTAATTGATGTCGTTGTCTCCAACGACGACCAAGGATAAAGGAGTTCGTTGTCTCGGACAACGGCTTTAGTTATACCTCAAAAACATATAAATGGTTATTGTTCAAATCAATGAGCAAGGAAATTAAAATTAAAATTTATATATTAATTGATGCCATCGTCTCCAACGATGGCCAAGGTTATATCAGGTCGTTGTCTTGGACAACGACTTTGGTTGATATAAAATAGGCTTATCAAATCAGAGAGAAATTCTTTTGTCTTCATTTTGTCATTGAGCTTAGGTTGTTGTGTGCAACAACGACCTAGGTTAATGAAAAAAAAATACAAAGTCATCAGCAGCAGCTACAACTTCTACACTTGTATCCCATCAGCAACAATATCCACAAAAATAACACAATCACTTCACTCAACATTAAAACTAACAACAATAACAATATAATCAACATCAATAAGAGCAACATTTTACTACTTAACTAACATAAAAAATATTAACATTAACATTAACAATAATACCAAGTTTCACGTACAACACGAATAAAAAAACACTCAACCTACCTCGGTGTGTAGGGTTGTGGCGCTCGCCTCTTCCGAGTAGGTTGTCGCCAAGTACACCCAACTGGGTTACTTGTGAAGGGCCGGTATCTTCTTCTTGCTCTTCTTGGTATTCTTCTTCGTCCTCTTCTTGATACTCTTCTTCTTGTGGTGGAGGTTGGTGTAATAATTGTTGCCCCGAGCGACATGGCTTATTAATCACGCTCTTACGCCGCTGTGAACGTATGACTGTATCTAAATAATAGGTCAATCGTTCACCATCTCCTACCTCTTCTAGTGAGCCCCGACATGTAGTAAGCATCTTCTGAGCGAAAGCTTTCATGTTCTCTCCGACATTACTTTTAAGTACTCGTGCACATTCATTTGTCATATCTCATGTATCATCGATCTAAAACAAAACGAAAATATAGTACCACAATTTCGTGATGAAATCAACAATTTAACACCAATTAATGTGAATACAAAAAAAATATTTAAAACAAATTTGACTCACCAACACACGATATGATGTTGCCTTCGGTTGGTACATGGGTTGTGACGTAGAATATGCCGGTGGTGGTTATCTCTCTCTCTCTGGAATTGTTACTTATATGTCAACTGATACTTTGATCTTCGAAAATGTGTACATACATGTTATCTCCCGGTACCAAGACATGTACGTTGAAAGTGGCATGCCATTGTACGGCTTGACATCATCAAATACCATTTCAAACCTTTGCTCATTTCAAATTGCCACATAACCACGGTAGAAATCTGCCCAGTCATGATTGAGCATATGCCATGTTCCTCCAATGGCGTGTAACTCAGTGTGGTACGAGCAGTTGTTGGGAACTTCCTACTCTAGCCCAAATTGTGGAATGACTCTATTCGGCCTATGATGCTCCACCGTAACAAAGTTAACGAGTGCGGCCAGCGTCAACCACAACTGCGAACTAGTCGTACATGCTGGTGGTAGTCTTTCCACGCGCTCGGGGGTATACAGCTCCCAAATTACCAATTCATCTCGCATTTGGTCGAGCTCGTCTCTGTAGTATAATAGAATTCCTTTTGGGTTGTCTTTGTAGCTTCGTCTACCGGCCCAATACACTCCTAAAGGTGGTTGCATCTCAACGATGGGTGCAGGGGCCACCCAACCCTCGGTGGGTCTCGTAATACGAAGACCCAAGTGTAGATATTCCCATGCCCAAATCTAAAGCAAGACCATCGGTCCAGTCATCTCAACTCCATCGAGAGCAACTGCACACAATGTCCAGTACAGGGTGGCTAATGTGCAAGTTCCCCAACTATACTAGCCGTTTAAGCTTAGGTCGGCGAGAAATTGTAGATACATAAGCGGGACGGTATCTCTAATGGAGTTAGGCAAGAGAACACCTCCAAGCACAGTTAGAATATATGCCCTTGTGTAGCACTGCACGTCATAGTCGCTCGATTCATCAGTTAATTTCCCTTCAAAATATTCCATCAACCATGACAGTCGGATTGATTGTCCGACAAAAATAGCATTATCATCCTTTTCCACATCATCAAACTCTGTATCGAGGAGATCATTACACAACTCTATTTTCTGGAAATTCATATTACCCGTCACGGCCATCCTATATATTGGAAGACCAGAAATCATGGCGATATCTTGCAATGTCACCGTCATCTCCCCACCGGTATATGGAAAGTGTGTCTCTAGCCTCCATCGCTGGACGAGGGCTACAATAAGTGCTCGGTCTAGTTTCACCTTACCCATCAAACCAACTTCGTAAAAACCAGCTTGGACAAGGTCCTCGTGGGTACATGGGTGCATCGTCAATGTCTCGTGCATACAAAAATTACAATTTCGCGTCGTCCCTAACCAAACTTTCTCAGATCTGTGACGGTCCTGCAAAGTGAGTATGTGTGGCTTTAAAGGTCCTGGACCGCGATATTCACCAGAAGACGACGCACCAACCTACACCAACGTTTAAAATTTTATTATTGTACATACAATATTATATATACAAAATTCACAATGAAAACTAATAGTACACATACTTATGTGGAAGGTTCGCCCCTGCCACTACCAGACGACCTTTCGGTTCCCCTCGTTCTAATCATTTCTCTAAAAAATATATATATAACAATTGTTTCGACTCACGGTTTGCATGATACGACAATTATCGCTTTCACTCACGGAAAAGAATGGAAAGCGATACAAAACCGTATCTTGCAAACCGTGAATCGAAAAACACGGCTACAAGTTGTGATGGCTTGTGCGTGGTGAGTCTAACCTACTCACAAAATTTTGGAATTTGTGGATCTCGTTTGTTTGCTTTTACTAATAACAAACAACAACAATTAATGCTATATCTACATACACAGTAACAACTATATACAATACACATAATACAAAAATTGTAGACTAACTACGCATAATACAAAAATTGTAGACTCGAACATTGAAACAAAAATTCAATCAATTAACATAGCTAGATTTACCAAACTAGAAAAGAGTTAATACCTTTCACAATGTGGATTTTCGGGAAGGAGATAGAAGAGGTGGTTGCGCTGCTGTAGACGAAAGAGGAGGAGTAGGTGTAATGCCCCGAATTTCAAAATATGGAAATTCGTAGCACAACAGGATCTTTACTTCATTTCGTACAATTTTATAAGGAATTTTGAAATTTTATTACATCGAGTTCTTTTACAACATTACAGTTGAAAATTAAATGAATTACAACATGATATAAATTTAAAATTAAGCATCAGCAACTTAAAACGGAAAGTAATCTTTAGTATCAATCATCTTTATATCTCCTTACAAATCCTATGTCTGCATTGAATACTGTGGGCACGTCAGTTACATACAACTGATGCAATACTATACACAGCCATCATCGCTATGCCATAATATAGTGACTCACTTATTTTAGCATACACAAACTTAAATGTAAGAAAACGTGTGAAAAGTGACTATTCTAAACATGTCGGTTTATGCAATGCCTTAATGCCTAATGCAGATGTTTTACACTAAGATGACACTAATGCATACTTATTCGGATTCTATGCATCTCATACTACATAAGTCCGAGGGCAAGCACCTATGTACTCCACATTAAAGGGTTTAATCCCTCGCCATGAATAACTACTACGGTAACAAAATCAAGTTTTAGACATCCTACGAGTATGGACTCCATCACTGGAACCCACCGTCAAGCTATACGGAAGTCCTCATCGTGCAAACATCCCGTAAGTACCGCTCCAGCCCCGGTACATACATATATAATGGTGAACTACCTCCCATCCGCCCGACTGTTCATGGTCCTGGAATCCACCGTCAAGCCAATCATAGTCCCATATTTAATTAAGGATCATCTCACCCCGCAAGCAACCACAGTTCTAAGAAGTTGGATTTTACACCCCCCATTTATAATTATTTTTCAACATATACTAATGGAAACATGAACCTTTATTTACAACTAATTATTGTTTTACTATTTAAACTTGAGCTACATAATTGTTGTTTTACTATTTACAAGACTTTCATATGATGTATTTTCGAAGACGTGCCGTAGGCACGTGCCCACGGGCAAATCTAGTACCCTTATAATTCACATTTTCAATTCACTTTATTCACAACCTATTCAATTCTTTCATCTTATTCTTGTATATATCATTCATGAAAAACAAACTCAATTTATTCATTTCCACAAAGCTCTTTTCTTTCACATTCATCTAGTTTCCCAATCCAAAATTTATTAAAAATTAAACATTAACTCTTTGAGACTTATCATTAGAAATTTATTATTCAAAATCCATCACTTTTCTTTTTATCACAAATCAACTCTTATTATCTTAATTATACACATCCTTATTGTATATCAATTGTATTTATCACAAGAATACAACTCTTAAATCTCCAAAAATATATTTAAAACAATGTGAAATATTTGTATTGTCCTTATTATAATGGTGAACTACCTCCCATCTGCCCGAATATTCATGGTCTTGGAATCCACCATCAAACCAATCATAGTCCCATATTTAATTGAGAATCGTCTCACCCTGCAAGCAACCACAGTCTAGGAATCCACCGCCTGACTGGGTCTATAGTCCAGGAATCCACCGTCAGACTATACAGAGACACCCCACTTACGTTTGCCCAAGATCTATTACATCTTCTCCTAGTGCCGAATCCTTAAGTTTAAAACATGAATAAGTTACACCACCTAGAGTTAGCTTTCCCTCCTACCGGACTTAAACAAAATACCGAGATAGCCCATATAGCTAATTCTCAAATCAATTAATTCTTTCAACATTTGCCGGTACCCGGGTCTCACTAAACCGCTAGATCACACCCGTTCATATTTCATAATCATTGGTACTCGTCTATATAATAAAACACAAAGAAAGCTATCAAGTGGCTTTCATTCAATAGGGTTGAAATCAATGGTCCAGATCTAACCTCACAATACATATTTTTCCGCCCAAAAGTTCCCCCGCCCCCCAAACCTCAAATTCAAATCCCCCCAAAACAACTCCTTTATTTATTTATTTATTTATTTATTTCTCTCTCTCTCTCTCTCATTCTCTCTCTATTTACTCAGAAATTTATATTTTCATATTTCAGGTTTGTAAATTTTCAGATTTTTTATGCATTTTTTTATTGCTCATGTTACATTGAAAATAACAAATATCTCATCAACAGTTAAATTTCATCATTTTCCATATTCAAAGTTCTAAGAAGTTGGATTTTACACCCCTATTTATAATTATTTTTCAACATATACTAATGGAAACATGGACTTTCTTTACAACTAATTATTGTTTTACTATTCAAACTTGAGCTACATAATGGTTGTTTTACTGTTTACAAGACTTTCATATGATGTATTGTTCCGAAGATGTGCCGTAGGCACGTGCCCACAAACAAATCTAGTACCCTTATAATTCACATTTCCAATTCACTTTATTCACATCCTATTCGATTCTTTCATCTTATTCTTGTATTTATCATTCATAAAGAACAAATTCAATTTATTCATTTCCACAAAGCTTTTTTCTTTCACATTCATCTAGCTTCCCAATCCAAAATTTATTAAAATTTAAACATTAACTCTTTGAGACTTATCATTAGAAATTTATTATTCAAAATCCATCACTTTCCTTTTTACCACAAATTAACTCTTATCATCTTAATTATACACATCCTTATTGTATATCAATCATATCTATCACAAGAATATAACTCTAAAATCTCCAAAAATATATTTAAAACAATGAGAAATATTTGTATTGTCCTCATAATATTTTAAAAATATTTATATAATTTTTTGGATTTTTAAATCTCCAAAAAAAATTAAAAGAACTTCAAAAAATATTAAAAGAGCTCAGTAAGCCTTAAAACCCGAGACCCCTAACCCAACGAACACCACGTGGTGCGCATAGGCGCAGCACGCACGCACTGGCCACTAAGGCCAATGCTCACAACTGATATAGTATGGGGTATATCATTTAAATATTTAAACCCCCTATATCTGATTGTTTAAAAAAAAAAAACAAGGTTTTCTCGACCAAGGACTCGAACACGTGCACAGAGAGGCGACCAAATGCCTACCCACTGAGCCGAAGCTTAGATCACAACTACTATAGGGTTTAATTCCTTAAGTAATTACTCTTCAACAAATTCTCATTTTCCACATTTTTAACTATTTCGACTTTCCTTTTTCTTCTCAAATTGATATTATAAAAGTAGAGTTTAATTGTTATTTTGGAGATTTGTACTCATTTCATGTACATAAATAATTTTTTTTGAACTTATAAACATATATCGTGATTTCTTTTGCAAAAACAACTCTTTTCTTCAAAAATACTATTATTTTACACCAATAGAACTCAAAAATTGTTATTTTACTAATTTTATTCGTATAAATGAAGATTTACTTCAATTCTCCCAAATTAATCTTTCTCTTCTCTTATATGAATTATAAGGCAAAGTTCAACTAGATAATTTTTTCTACTCACTTAATTCGACTTTTCCTTCATTCTACCATGATTACTTTTTCCCCAAAAAATTGTTTCTAATTTTTAATTTCTTTTTATCTACATCCCATACACAAATTTTAACCAAAAAGTAAGAGACAAAATGCATGCAACAATCAATTTGAGCCTAACATGCTTCTAATTAAATTTTCTTCTTTCTAATTTATCAATTATTTCATAAGCACCACATTAACATACATTGAATTTTATGATTTTTTACAACTAGCAATTTGTCCCTACAACATGCATCAAAATTCTACTAAAAAGGGCCATTAAACTAACACAAAATTTAACCATATCACCTAGACATGATTTCTATATTAATTAGAAAAAAAGAAGAGACACCCACCTCTAATTGAAGAATTTAACAGGCAATTAACACTCCAAGAAGAAGACAAAAGGCAAGTCAAGCACTTCCACCGAAAACCCAAGTCAACAACCAAAATCCCGAGCACTGAACTCACTGTTCTCTCTCACTCTTCTCACTGACTAACTTAGTAAAAAGAAATTGATTGGGAGTTATGTGAGAGTGATTAAGCATTTGGGTTTATTTATAAGGTAATTAGGAAGTTAATTAAACTACCCTCTACTCTTACTCTCCACTTCCTCCACGACCTGGTCACGCCTCAACGTTCCCCACGCCACCTCCTTCATGCACACAAACACGTGCACGTGTTGTACACATGCACACTTTTTATTTTATTAATTAACGGCTTTTAGTTATACCCTAGGTGTATGTTACAAAACAAGTGTAGGAAAATAAATGTAGGATTTTATTTGGTGGGCTCCTTATTGGGATTTTACTATTTTTATTTATTTCTAATGGATTTAAACTAGTCTTTTAGGCCTATGGACTTCTAATTTAGAGAAGAAAAAAATAAATGAGACAAAAATAAAAAGAAACTTATGCATAACTTAGTAAAATTTTTAGAACAAAATGAGATAAAATTGCACGAGCATTGCACGTGCAAAAATGAAAATGAATTTTTATTTTAAAATTACTACGGGATGTTACAGTAGGGTTAGGGAAATTACGTTAGGGTTAGGATTTTTTGGTTTGGGAGATTTCGTTAGGGTTAGGATTTTTTGGGTTCGGGAGATTCTTCTAAAGAGGGGTAGAGTTCGAGAAGAGAGAGAGAGAGTGAGTGAGAGAGTGAGTGAAGGGGGAGGAGCTAGAGTTTTGACTTTAGGTTCGGGAGCACGAGAAAGAAAGAGAGAGAGAGTATGCTAAGTGTGAGAGAATACAAGAGGAGAGCGAGATTTGTACACGTGTTTTAAAACACTTGTATAACCTAAACCGTTGTTCTACACAATGACCTAGGTTATACATAGGCCGTTGTGTGAAACAACAACCAAAGTTTTTAAAAAATATTCGAAGTCCAACAATGGATTAGGTTCAAATTTTGCACACAAAAAAAACAAGTTCATCAGTAGAGAGCGACAGATAGTGTGAGAGATTGAATACGTCGAAGAGTTATTTAGGGTGAAATTCCAAAATACCCCTCCGAAGTTAACTGATATAGGGTGGCTGATGGGTGGGATCGATCTTGGCCGTGTTAGAATTCGAATTTTATAAATTAGAAATTTGCTAACAATATTTGTGAAGAACAGAATTTACATGAAGAAAAGAACAAACTAAAAGCTTTTACAGAGGCGAGATTAAGATCTCTCTCCTTAAAGCAAAATTCGCCCCGTAGTGTGACGGTTGATAGTGAATAGCCTCCCAGGATACAACAGTATTACCTTTCCTTAAAGAGCAGCACCCTTGCTTCAGAGATTTCAGCAAACTGTTTCTGTATTGTACTCTCAGTGTTTGACACAGAGGAAGAAGAAGAAGTGGAATTCGGATTATTGAAAAGCTATCCCTCTAGCAGACAAGACTTACTAGTCTTATAGGAGAAAATAGAATAACTGATGGAAAACCCATTACTCTGTAACAGCAGAGTAATGGTCTACTACTCTGCAACAGCAAAGTAGTGGTTCAGATTCATAACTGATGAGCTATTACTGTAACACCCCGAATTTCAGAATACAACTGAATTCGAGATTCCACAGGATCTTTACACTTCTTTCGTACAATTTTACGAGGAAATAAAAACTTTTCTTTTATCAGAGTTACATTTACACTTGTACATTATCACAGCGGAAGCAATATTACAATAAATTACATGAAACAATATTTAACTCAATCCTGCGCATCATGTATACTTCAATTGTCAAGCATCTTTACCCTGCATATAAAACTGTAGGCGCGTCAGTTCATTCAACTGACGAAATATTATACACGGCTATCCAATCTATGCTGGAAACAGTATAACGATTCTCATTTCTTAACAAACACAAACTTATCACAAACAAAGCTAAAGGGACTATCCTATTGATGTCGTGTCGTGAATGTGCACTTAGTCCTTAATGCAATTATTTATATTATATGACACTAATGCGCACTTCTTCATCTTGTAGGGTTCAATCCCTCGCCATGACTTAATCTACTACTGTAACTACGGTAAGTATCCTAGATGTTTTCTGACCTACGAACTCATGTCTAGGCACCCTGGAGGAAATCCCAACGCACTGACACATGACTCATCATGCAGGCATCCTGTGGTAATTCAGTTCCTACCATAGACATGACACAACCCGCAGTCGTCAAACACCCCACGAGCGTCGCCACCGGGATGGTACTCTGGAACAGTATCCACGCCCTATCATGACTCATCATGGGACATCCTGTGAATACTCTCACACCGCCAATCCAATGGCTCTCATACTTAATGTTTTTCTCTTACTTTCATCACATCTCCACTATGCATCTAATCCTTAATTTAATTGAATCATGAATAAAATCAACTCTTAGAGTGTAGCACTTCCACTATACCGGTCTTATTCATTTAATTTACATGACCCTAACATTGGTCTTCTCATTTCAAAATATCATTTTCTCATTTCTTTCATTGCCGGTATAAGGCTTGGCTATACCCTAATTCTCAATTTCAACTCATAATTACAATGTCATACTCATAAGATCTTTTCATGATTAATCACAATTCGTATTCCAATAGCATAGTATTCATGTATTCACACCTTTCATAATTCATCACGATCAATAATTCAATTTCGCGTGCAATCCATGTGTAAGAATAACTTTCACTTAATAGTCACCAACAATTTCATATATTCCACACATCTATTATTCACAAATTCACAATCTTAATACAACACATTTCTTATAATTCCATTTAATCACGCTAGTCACAATTTTCAAAAATTCATCTTTTATAACTCAAAATTTTCATTTTATTTTTCTTTCGTTTAAAAGAGTAATTTAATTTCAAAAATGAGTCCTTTCTTGCAAAACCCCAATTTCTTATTCACACTTCATCAAAAGTTGTATAAATAATTTTTATAAAGTTCTAATAATTTTTCAGTGATTAAAACACATTTTCCCAATTTTTATTCTATTTTAAAAATTCAATTTAATCCAAAATTCTCAAAAAAAAACATTTTTTTTAAAAACTCAAACCCCACCGAGATTCGAACCCACAACCAACGGCGAAACAGATAGCGCACAGAACAACGCGCCAAAGCCGCCCATCGATTTAACTAGGGGTTAAAATCCCTATGTTCAGTTCTCGGTGATTTTGGTTTTCAACCAAAAATAATTAAAACCAGAGCGGCGGTATCGAACCCGAGACCTCCACTACTGTAGCGACCCAAACCCATTCTGACCAGTTGGTCTAAGTGAACATATCGATATTATAATAAATAAAATAGGTTTTGTTTTCACTCTCTGTTCAAAAGTACATTTTCAAAGTTTTCAAAACGAATTTGTCTCTTTTTCTCCTCTTTTGAAAACAAAAATACCCAGAATAAATCCACATTTATTTTAGCCATAACCAGTATATTTAAAACTATTTTCCCTCTTTTTAAAACATGTATTTAGCCTTAGAGTGCATATTTAAACACCATTTCGACATTGAAAACTATTACACATTTGTTCACCAAGGAGATAGTTTCTCACACCAAAATTTTCACTACTACTGTGTTTTGACACTATGATATTTTAGAGCACAAAACCAACATTATAAGAGAGTAAAACTTCCATTTTATTAATTAATCTCCACATGATATATTTAATTATGTGTATGCAAAAAAGACATTCTTTTTCATTTACTCAAATCTTCCACATGATAAATATCACAATAGGGAAATTCACTACATCTATTAACAAACAAATCCATCAATTCAATTTTAACACACTAATCTACTTGGCATTCTTAATCAATAGGCATGGTTCAATAGCGAATTTCACATAAATGTAATTTAATAAAAACAGCATGCATTCTAATATTTATAATAATAAGAAACATACACTTTTACTTATACGCAATAACTCTAGTGATCAATCATCACATTTGCTAATTAACAATTTTCTTCTAATTAAACAAGCATGTATTTTGTTCCAACTGGTAGCTTATAATAATAATTCAATTTCATTTTCTAGCATGCTTTCTAGTCTAGAAGTCACGAGAAACACCCACCTTTTTGAAGAAAAGCTAATAAGAAACCTCCTAGAGTCCCCTAGAATGCGAGAGAGTGTCTTCTCCTCCTAGATTGCGATGCAAAAGCCTCCTCTCCTTACTTCCTTGCCAAAACCGAAAGCTCCAAGAGTGGGGGGAATGAATGGCCGGCCTCTAGGGGGAACACAACACACAACTCACACTAATATATATATCTCCTATATAATTTCTTCTTTCAATAGTTGCTTAGTGTAGAATACAAGTAGATAGGGGGGTATTTATACTAATTCTAGGATGGGTTGGAGGGCTAGGATTCATTAGATAGTTATAGGATGAATGGCTAGGATAGGAGTAGAAGTTAAAGCAACCACCCACACACAAATAAACTACCCATGCACACAACCCACTCTCCCATGCCTCCACACACCATCCGGCCACCAAAAGGGTGTGCATTGCACACTACGTGCTTCGCACGTGCCACCTAGTACCCCTATTTAGAAGTTTGTACAATTTAATTAATCAAAATGTTCACCATTTGTCTCTACATGACAAGTGTGATAATTTAATTAATTTATTAAATTAGTGGGCTTCATAAATAGTGGGCTTAGACTTGTGGGCCAAGACAATAAATTAATAATTAATTAAAGTGGGCTAACACAAATAAAATAGTGTTTTAGGCTTTAGAATTTGGCCTTTATAAAAATAAAGGAAAGGAAAAAAAATTGTTCCTACTACCAAAAGAAATTTTGTATGTAAAAATAGATAAATAATATACACATGAAATTTGCACGTGCACAACACGTGAAAATCAATATCTTATTAGAATGAAAGTTTAGGGTATTACAATTACTCTGCTGTTACAGAGTAGTGGTACCAGTTACTGAATGTGAAAAGCCTCATCAGTGTACTGAGGGAAAAAAATTTGACTGGGGCAAAAAGAAAATTTAAGCCAAGCCAAGCCAAGCCAAGCCAAGCCGGAGCCGGGCCGGGCGCGCACGCGCACGCGCGCGCGCGTGTGTTTGTCATTTTGGCTAAGTCCTCTCTCCACTACACGTTAGTGGTAACCCCCAGGCCACGCCCTTTAATCCAACTTTTTAGTATATATACTAGAAAAAACCTTTCCCCATTTTCGATTTGGGACTATCTATTTTCTCCAAGTTTCCAAGTTAGTACATTTTGAGTACCCAACTTTGGACCAACATTTCTCATTCATACGGAATTCGTTTTTGGCAAATGAGTACACCACGGAATAGTACTCGAGGAGTCGCAATCCAATTATTTTCTGGCACCGCCGGTGGCCGGAGCCTGCCAAAATCCGGCCCGGAAAATCAGAAAAAATTAATTCCAACAATCCCCCACATGAATGTAAATTACCAGACTATGTAATCCAGACACAACATAAAAAGACATGACAGAAAAGACATGACAGAAAAAATCTGAGAGTACAATCTGAAAATCACTTCATCAGGAATGGTAGTAATTTTTCAACTTTGAACCACCCTTAGTAAGTAGCTATCGGATTCACTTGACCAGGTAGTGAACATGATGTCTTGAACTACCCGGGCTTTGATGTGAACCTAGACAATAACTATCACATAGTTTCATCTCGTCACAGAACTAAGTTTTCTTGTTGTGTTCATTTTGGCCTTGAACAACCCTGGTTAATCGTGAGTGAACTTGGAGAATGTATCATATCTCTATTCTCCTAGAAACAGCCTCATTTCACACGCACAAGGTGATTGCCTATAAAGAGTATCCTGCCATATCCCACTTTTATTTCAAAGCTATGTGAATTATTCAAAGCAGAACTTATCCTAACTCTTTGCAGGCAGCACTGTTTATCATCCTAAGAGTGGGTATGAGATTTTAATCTCTCAGTGCTCCCGTTGATTCAACAAGATTTAGTTGTTCCCTTGAACCTAGATCTTGGGATCTATAATTCTTAGGTAGGGTTTCCATCAAGCATTCTCTTTCGTCATAGGCTTTAAACCCATTCCTCTTGATGATCTTACAACTTTCTCTCGAGACAAACCTTTAGTAAATGGATCCGCTAGGTTGTCGGCCGATTTTATATACTCTATAGAGATTACTCAATTTGAGAGCAGTTGTCTAATGGTTTTGTGTCGCCTTCTGATATGACGAGACTTACCATTATACATACAACTCAGTGCTCGTGCTATAGCCGATTGGTTTTCACAGTGTACACATAAAGCAGGCACTAGTTTTTCCATAGAGGGATATCCTTTAAAAAGTTTCGAAGCCATTCTGCTTCATCTGCCGCTTTGTTTAAAGCAATAAACTCAGATTCTATGGTGGATCTGGACAATAACATTTGTTTAGAGGATTTCCATGACACAGCTGCACCACCAAGTGTGAAGACATACCCACTTGTGGATTTTGAGTTCTTGGAGTCTGATATCCAGTTGGCATCACTGTAGCCTTCTAGTACTGCTGGATATCTGGTGTAATGCAGCGCATAACTCTGAGTATGTCACAAGTAGTTCAATACTCTAGTTATTCCTTTCTAGTAACTTCGTCCTGGATTACTTGTGTAGCGGCTCAGTACATTTACTGAATGTGCTAGGTTCAGTTTTGTACAATTTGTTAAGTACATCAGACTACCGATTACACGTGCATAATTCAGTTGTGATATGCTGTCATGCCCCGCTTTCCAAAATACAGAACACGAGTACATAATATTAGCCCAGCAAATGATGTAAACACCATCCATAAGCTGTACCAGACTAACTCAGCAATAAGATCAACAAATATATAACCATGCAAGAACATAACCACATGAATCCATGATAAAGTTCCAATAATAATGAAATAAACCAACAACATAAATATCCAACATCCGGGATCAAAACAAAACTACGGGTCATAGAGCCCAAAACAAAGTACAAGAGATAACAGTGTTCAGAAAATAAATCTAGTAACAATTAATAAACTACGCAGCGGAGACTGGATCCAACACTAGAAATGTTGCTCACCAATTCCTTCGAGAACAGATCCTTCAGTACCTTTAAATTTCTGGTCTAAAAAGAAATAAAAGAGTGCCCTTAGAACAAGTCGTGGGCGGCAAGTAGAGAAAACAAAGAATAATAAGGAAAACATGAATATCAAAGGAAAAGAATATGGTCAAAGACAAAGAACAAAATAAAGAGTAGTCAATATCAGAGGGTTACAATAATCATACATTAAATGCGTGATGTCAAGTCAATGTCAATACAGGATCATGTACGCAGGTTGTAAGTATTTTATTAACCTATCTAGTGCACGTACTACTGCATCCCATACTACAGGTTCCATACAAGCACTGTGATCATTTTAGACCGATGGTGAATTCACGGTTCGTGTACTCGGCATTGATAACAAGAATTTACGTGCAAGAATCATCATTCAATTATTGCAACCAATGCTCCTCCTTCTATGTCAAGTATACGTGCAAGCGAGAAGGCCTTACCGAGTACATTTCCCGATTGTTCACTACCAAGTCTACCCATAATAACCCCAGCTTGTTAATAGTTTATTTTCATCCTATGTGAGCATGCAAGAGGGTGTCAATGTTGTATATTACTTTGTGTGACTAATCCTGAGTGCTAAAGACAAAGCATAAAGCAAACACATCATTTAACACATTTCACAAAATCAGGACATCATGACCTTGCTGTACTAAAATATAGATCATGGTCACTACACAATAGCAAAACTAAATCCGCTAGAAGATCTGGAAAATAGACTTCCATACGGTTCCAGCGAGTATAATTAAGGCATATAAAAGTCATAGGAAGTAGGGTGAAAATTCTATTCTAATCAGGTTTTATGTTTAGTCACCATGCAGTAGGTTATGTTCCATTAATTAATTCGGATCAGAAAACTCATTATTAAAATCTAAAAAAATTTAGAGAAGTATCTATACATGTCTAGGTCCAGCATGATTTATTTCAAATTTTTCTTTTACTGTTAACAGGGTTAAATAAAATAAACAACAGCAGGTTACCTATGGGATTATGAGTCTAAAATTACTAACACGGTTGCAGTAAAGTGATGATATCTAACAGATGACAAACTGGAATTTAAATCCAGACCAGGGAAAAATTATCTAGACATCAAGGGATATATTTTATGTTCAGTAAGTTTCCTCAAATTATGTCATTAGCATGACCAAAAATCGGATTCAAAGTGAAACATACAGCGGTCTAGAAATCAACTTAACATAAAAAGATAATAAATAATTCACACGATCACATATAGCATGAAAATTGGTAATCAAAACAATCCTAGGTGTCAACATGCAAATTTCTAAGGTTTAAGATACATTTATCATGGTCATGGTGTCAATTCATCAATTAAATTCAATTCTAGCATGTTCAATTTCAATGTCCAATCTATCAAGCAGTCCTATGCATGAATCTAGTTGTTTAATGTGCAAATGCATGAAAAATTGGGGACTAGGTTTAGATCGAAGAGAAGCACGATGTTAAGAGTATGTCGGGTTAGCTCGTGTAAACCCTCGATAATCTTAACGGAATTGTCAAAGCAGTTTTTGATAAATAAAAGGACAGGATCTACTTGCAGGAGATCAAAGGAATCTTGAACACAAATAATAAAAAGGGTTCAAGAAGAGACTTGCCTATTATTGCAGATATTAATAAAATAAAATAACGGGATCAGAATCTCGGGCGAAAATCTCTCAAAAATGCACGAAGAATCAACAGCAACAGCAAGATCCTAGAGCAATTCCCACACACCAGATCGAAACAGAATGCAGAACACCGAAATTGGATCTGGCACACACAGAACATGGAACACCAAAACAACCCAATAAGAACTCAGTCCCACACCTGATCTTGCCCAAAACAGCGGACAGCAACTCCGGATCGGGTGCGACAGAACAGCGAACAGCGAAACTAGCCAATCAGATCGCTACCTCACACCGGATCTAACTCGAACAGCAGACAGCGACTTGGGATCCGATGCGGCAGAACAGCAAACAGCGGGCTCGCCCAATTGTGTCGCGTCTCCTACCTCTCGACAGCGGAACGGAGAGAGAAAGAGAGCGGCGGACTGGCGACGCGACGACTGCGACGGCGGAGCGACGGCGGAGCCACGGTCGGGAAGCGATGGCGGCGACAACAACTCCGGCGAAGGGAACTCTATTTTCATGGTTGAAAATAGGGGACGGCGATGCTTGTGACTTTGGGGTTTGGATGGCGGCGCTAGGGGGTGCACAGGCATGGCGAGATACGACGAAAACGATGATGGAGCACGGAGAGGGAATAAGGCGACGGAGATGAAGTTTACGGCGATGGCAACTCGGCAATGGGGGCTCAGTGACGGGGATGGCGAGGACAGGGGTACGAGCGATGGTGATGGGGATGGAGAGGAGACGAAGATGGTGACAGTGGTGAAGGATGGTTGAAGGATGGACAGGGGTCGGGGGTGAGAGAGGTTGGGGTTTAGGTTAACGGAAACAGAGAGAGGGGTACGGGGAGAGAGAAAGCGGCAGAAGGAGAAAGAGAAAGAGTATGTTAATTAGGGTTAATTAATGGGGTATTTATAGGAATCAGGAAATTAGAGTTTTGGGTTGAGATTATGTTGGTTCTAGGTATCGGTTTTGGCTCCAAAAAGAGACAAACAAATGCAATGAGATGAGACGAACACAAAGGAGAATAAATCGAATTCAAAATAGAAAAGAGCTAAATTCACAAAAGAACATAATCCAATCAAAAGAATACAGATTGATTCAAAGAGAACAAAAGAACCCAAGAAAGACAAAATGCACCATAATAAATGAGTTCAAATACAATAATCAAAAAAATACAAAATACAATAAAATCCAAAAATAGGGCTTACATATGCTGTCAGCCGTGTTTTTGAACAAGTGAAGACTGGGATCCACAGGACTTTTGGCAGTTCCATTCGAGTAATTCTTGAACCTTTCAAATACTTTCTTAGCATAATGAGCTTGAGACAAAGTAATTCCTTCAGACGTCCTGAAAACTTTGATTCCTAGTATGACGTCTGCAACTCCCAAATCTTTCATGTGAAACTTGCCACTAAGCATGCTCTTAGTTTGTTTGATAATGTCGTTATTGCTTCCAATAATGAGCATGTCGTCTATATACAGACACACCAGAATGTATCCATTTGGAGTATCTTTGATGTAGATACACTTATCACATTCATTTATTTTGAAACTATTTGACATCATAATATTGTCAAATTTTGCATGCCACTACTTTGGAGCTTGTTTCAATCCGTACAGGAATTTTACAAGCCTGCACACCTTATTTTCCTGTCCAGGAACTACGTAACCCTCAGATTGTTTCATGTATATTTCTTCTTCTAAGTCCCCATTTAGAAATACAGTTTTAACATCTATTTGATGTATCTCCAGGTTACGTAGAGCTGCAATAGTTATCAACATTCTTATGGAAGTTATTCTTGTAACTGGGAAAAATGTATCAAAGAAGTCTAGGCCTTCCTTTTGCATAAATCCTTGTACCATAAGTCTCGCCTTATGCTTCTCTATTGAACCATCTGGTTTCAATTTTTGTTTGAAAATCCATTTGCATCCTAGAGCTTTACATCCAGAAGGCAAATCGACTAACTTCCATGTATGATTTTGCATAATGGAGTCTATTTCACTTTTGATTACTTCCTTCCATATAGGAGCATCAGGCATAGACATGGCTTCCTTGAAAGTTCTGGGCTCTTTCTCTAACAGAAAGGCCGTTACAAAGTCAGGACCAAATGATTTTGATGTTGTAGCCCATTTACTTCATCTAGGCTCATCATTATCATGTTCTGGTTCATCAACCGAAGTGCTTGCATTCTCTTGTTCGCGTGTACGTTTGGGATATGTAGTATCCTTGCACGAAAACACGTGTTCAAAGAAGAAAGCATTCCTTGATTCCATTATTGTATTCACGTGGATATCCGGTATATCTGATTTGTATTCCAAGAACTGATTTGCACTACTGTTGTGTGCATAGCCTATGAATATGAAATCAATCGTCTTAGATCCGATGGTGACCTGTTTTGGATTAGGTACTGCCACTTTTGCTAGACACCCCCACACTTTGAGGTATTTATACGAAGGTACGTTACCTTTCTACAGTTCGTATGGTGTCTTGCCAGTTTTCTTATGAGGTATTTTATTGAAAATGTAGTTGGCAGTCAGCAATGCTTCCCTCCACATGTTTTGGGGTAAGCCAGAATTCAACAACAGGGCATTCATCATCTCTTTTAGAGTTCGTTTTTTGCGCTCAACAGTACTGTTTGATTCGGCTGAGTAAGGAGCAGTTGTCTGATGAACTATTCCATGTTCAAAGCAGAACATATTAAATGGTGTATCATTCTCCTCCTCTATCACTCCTAACGATTTTAATCGTTTTGCCAAGTTGATTCTCAATCTCAAGTTTATATTCTTTGAATTTATCCAAAGCCTCATTTTTGCTATGTAACAAGTATACATAACAAAATTTTGTGTAATCGTCTATGAATGTTACAAAGTACTTTTTGCCACCTCTGGTCTGCACGTATTTTAAATCACACAGATCCGTGTGAATTAAACCTAGAGTTTCTGTGTTTCTTTCTACAGAACGTGATGGATTTTTAATGAGTTTGGCCTCCGTGCAAACTTCACATTTTTCGGAGTTGTCTACCTTAAATTTTGGTAGCAAATTCATGTTAATTAATCTACGAATAGAATTGACATTAACATGGCCTAGTCTTTCATGCCAAACAGAAGAAGACTCAACAACATAGGCAATAGGAGTTATTTCATTAACATTGGGAACAACAGGAACAATAGTTTTAGGGATGACTATCATTACATTAAACTTGAACAGTACATCTTTACATATCCTTTACCCGAGTACACCCCTTTTTTTGACAATACAAAATTATCAGAAGCAAGAACAGCCTTAAATCCATTCTTGCTTAGCAAAGAGCCTAATACCAAGTTCTTTCTAATATTTGGAACATGCAACACATTTGTGAGTGTTGGTTCCTTACCTGAAGTCATCTTCAGCACTATCTTTCCTGTTCCTGCAATTTTGGTGGTGGAAGAATTACCCATGAACAGTTGTTCATCCTTGTTGCACTTCTGGTATGAAGTGAACATCTCCTTTTCCGAGCAGATATGCTAGGTGGCCTCAGTATCGTACCACCATTCACGAGGATTGCTCCCCACAGGATTTACCTCTGATACTACAGCACAGAGGTCCAAGTCAGAGAGACCAATGGACAAGTTCTCAGCTATGTGTGCATGGGATTTTTCATTCCCTTTTGCATGTCTAATTCCTGCACAGTTGTTGTCCTTGCTGCGGCAGTCAGAAATTTTGTGCCCCAGCTTACCACACTTGTGACATTTCCCAACAAACCTTTTTGCAGGAGGTTTTTTGTTTGAGGCTTGTGGCAAGAACTTTCTCTTCTTGCCCTTCTGTTCGTGCTCCACCACGTTGGCCTTATCTATGGACAGATTTCCAAATAACCTGTCAGCCTTGCGATTCTCCTCTTTGATCCGCAACTTGACAATGAGGTCTTCAAGAGACATCTCCTTTCGCTTGTGCTTGAGGTAGTTCTTGAAGTCTTTCCATCCAGGTGGAAGCTTTTCGATGACGCTGAAACCTGGAATGGTTCGCACAATGTCATGTTCTCTGCAGCGATTTCATGCATTATGACGTGCAGTTCCTGAATTTGACTCACAACAGTTTTGGAGTCAATCATCTTATAGTCCAGAAATTTGCCGACTACAAACTTCTTGGACCCAGCGTCTTCTGTTTTGTACTTCTTCTCCAAAGACCCCCACAAGAGTTTGGATGTCTTAAAGACACAGTAGACGTTGTACAGAGGGTCTACCAAGCCATTGAGGATGTAGTTCCTGCAGAGGTAGTCACCCTGAGTCCATGCATCAACCGCAGCAACGGAGTGTGCATCCATTGGTGCTAGCATCGGGACAGATTCAGTGAGAAACCTGTCCAACTTCAAGGTGGTTAGGTAGAACTGCATTTTCCCTTGCCACTTCTTGAATCCAGTTCCATCGAACTTCTCTGGTTTTTCTCCCACAGTTATATGTGTGGGCAGAACGATCGAATGTGTCGCAACCGATTGTGCAGTCGCGTTTTGGGTCACCAGTGTTTGTTCACTGATATGTCCACTGACATTATCATTCTGTATATTTTTCATGTTCTGAAATAGTTGAAAACAGAACTGTTAGTTATTTTTTCGAGATGATAACAGTACCTGTAAAAGATCTTCACAAAAAACTGTTAGAACCGAGAAAAAATTTTGCTTTAAGATTGTTAGAACTCGAATTTTATAAATTAGAAATTTGCTAACAATATTTGTGAAGAACAGAATTTACAGGAAGAAAAGAACAAACCAAAAGCTTTATATAGAGTCGAGATTAAGACCTCTCTCCTTAAAGCAAAATCTGTCCCGTACTGTGACAGTTGCTGACGAGTTGCCTCCCAGGATAAAACTGTATTACCTTTTCCTGAAGAGCAGGACCCTTGCTTCAGAGATTTCAGCGAACTATTTCTCTGTTGTACTCTTAGTGTTTGACATAGAGGAAGAAGAAGAAGAAGTGGAATTCGGATTATTGAAAATCTATCTCTCTAGATGACAATACTTACTAGTCTTATAGGAGAAAATAGAGTAACTGATGGGATGCCCATTACTCTGTAACAGCAGAGTAATGGTCCACTACTCTGCAACAATAGAGTGGTGGTTCAAATTCATAACTGATGAGCCATTACTCTGCTGTTACAGAGTAGTTGTAACACCCCGAATTCCAAAAACACTGAATTCGAGATGTTCTACAGGATCTTTTCACTTTCTTCAGTACAATTTTACAAGGAATTTAAACTTTTCACTTTACATCAGAGTTTACATCATATTACACTTTTCATTTTGCACAGCGGAAGTAAGAATATACAACATTTACATAAATGTACAACAACATGGTAAATCTTTATGCATCCATTCCTCTTTAACATGTAATTTATCCTGCATACAAAACTGTGGGTACGTCAGTTTATTCAACCGACGATAATTATACATGGCCATCCTCTCTATGCCAGAAGCAGTATAACGATTCTCATTTCTTAACAGATCACAAACTTGTTCACATAACAATTAAAGTAAAGGGGGAAAATCTTAATGATGTCGTGTCGTGATCGTGCACTTAATCCTTAATACAATTACTTAATTTACATGACACTAATGCGCACTTGTTCGGATTCTATGCATCCCATACTACATAGGTCCGAGGGCAAGCCTCTTAACCGTTCTTCATTTTTGTAGGGTTCAATCCCTTGCCATGACTTAATCTACTTCTGTAATTACAGTGAGTATCCTAGATGATCTATGAGTACAAGCACGTGTCCTGGACCCTGGAGGGGAACCCCACGCCATGTCTTGACTCATCAAGCATGCATTCTGCGGCAATTCAGCCTCCTCCCTGAACACGATCCTCTTGCAGTCACCAAACATCCCACAAGCATGACTAAAGTCCGATCATTCTGAGTTGTGCCCGCGCCATGTCTTGACTCATCAAGCATGCATTCTGCGGCTCACACACCCGCACCGTAAACTCTAATTCTCATACTTATGTTTTTCTCTCACTTTCATCACCTCTTCACTATGTACTAAATATTAGAATCATGAATACAAATCAAAGCTCTAGAGTTAGCCTCTCCACCAAACCGGACTTATTCATTTCATTTACACATGACCAACCTTGGTCTTCTTTTCAATTTCATTTCATTTCCATTGCCGGGGGAGACTTAGAGTGCGTTTGTTTTGATATTTTGAAAAGAGTTTTCTGAATTGAGTTTTCTGAAAACTGTATTCTGAATAGAGTTATTCTGAAAATGAGTTTAAAAGCTGTTTGGTTATATTGTTTTCTGAAAACTGTATTCTAAAAGCTGTTTATCTGAAAAAGAGAATTTAGAAGCTGTTCTGTTATATTTCTAGCTGAAAACTGTTATCTGAAAGCTGTTTTTCTGAAAAAACGAGTTTAAAAGCTGTTCTGTTATATTTCTTGCTAAAAACTGTTATCTGAAAGCTGTTTTTCTGAAAAAACGAGTTTAAAAGCTGTTCGGTTATATTTCTTGCTGAAAACTGTTATCTGAAAGCTGTTTTTCTGAAAAAGAGAATTTAAAAGCTGTGCTGTTATATTTCTAGCTGAAAACTGTTATCTGAAAGCTGTTTTTCTGAAAAAACGAGTTTAAAAGCTGTTCTGTTATATTTCTAGCTGAAAACTGTTATCTGAAAGCTGTTTTTCTGAAAAAACGAGTTTAAAAGCTGTTCTGTTATATTTCTTGCTGAAAACTGTTATCTGAAAGCTGTTTTTCTGAAAAAACGAGTTTAAAAGCTGTTCTGTTATATTTCTTGCTGAAAACTGTTATCTGAAAGCTGTTTTTCTTAAAAAGACAGCTGAAAAAGCTGTTCTGTTATATTTCTAGCTGAAAACTGTTATCTGAAAGCTGTTTTTCTTAAAAAGACAGCTGAAAAAGCTGTTCCTGAAAAAACGAGTTTAAAAGCTGTTCTGTTATATTTCTTGCTGAAAACTGTTATCTGAAAGCTGTTTTTCTGAAAAAGACAGCTTAAAAGCTGTTTTCGGTTATATTTCTGACAATTTTGAATATCAATTTGCATTCATCATTTGCTGACTTTTTTTTAATTGTTGCAGTTAGATTGCAATATTGTACAAGTATGAGAACAAGAAACCTGAGCAGCATGTGAATCGAGCAAAAATCAGACGCCATCATTTCCACGGTTGATTCTTCACGTTAGAGTACAAAATTTATTTCAAAATCTTGTATGTACATAATATAGATTCAGTGAGGTTTTGTGAAGCTTAGCCAAACGATTTATTCAAGAAAATTCGCAGTAGATAATCAAAAAAAATTTGTATTCACAAATCAACATTCTCAACCAATTTATTCAAGAAAACAACCAATTTATTGGATTGCCCCGTGGCGTTGTGGTGGGTTTTTTTTTTTTTTTTCCTCCCCGCCTCTGCTTCTCTTCTCTTTCTTCTTCGACTCTCCTTCTCTTTTCCTCCATCTTCTTCGTTCTTCTGCTCTTCGTTTTTCTTTTCCTTCGTCGTTACAGTCTCTCCACCAAGTTCTCCATCTCTCCGACTCCGTCTAGCGGGGAGGTCGGCGACGAGGGGACGGAGCTTGGCGACGTGGAACTCGAAGGAGAAGAGCTCGAAGCTCTGTGCGGAGCTCGGAGCGAAAGAGCTGTGAGCTTGGCAGCGGAGGCAGCTGGCGACGAAGGGAGACGAGCTCGGCCATGGAGGTGGGTTCGAGTTTGGAGAAGGAGCTCGACGGGAATAAAGCCTCGGCGAAGTGGGACGTCGGAGCTCGATGCTTCTGCGTATTCGATGGAGCTCCGCCAACGGAATGGAGCTTCGGCATTTTGAAGGGCTCGGTGCTTCGGAGCTCGACGAAGAGGACGTCGGAGCTCGAGCTCGGCTGTCATGAGGGTGAGCTCGCTGAGTTGACGAGGATGAGCGGCGAACGCGGGGTGCTTCGCCATTGGGTGACTTCGACTGTGGCGAGCTCGACAGTTCGAGAGCTTGGATGAGCTCGGAGTTGATGGAGCTCGTTGTTCGACCGTGGGGGAGCTCGGCATCGGCGCTCGGACGTTGATAGCTCGGCAGAAGTGGTTCGGCGAGGTTGGGAGCTCGGCGGAAGTGGTTCGGCAGCGGAGGCGAGCTCGGTGTTGGGGGTGAGCTCGCGAAGGAGACGAATGTGGAGCTCGGCATCGGAGCTCGGAGGTGGAGACGTGAGCTGGGTATCGGAGCTCGGAGGTGGAGACGTGAGCTCGGTTCGATGGGTTCTTCTTTTCCATCGTTTTGTTTTGGTCACGTTTTGGCGGGAGTATGGAGAAGAAGAAGAAAAAAAAAATTAGGAGAGGGTGGAGTGGTTATCGAAAAATAGGGGGTATCAGTATTCTGAATATTGTTTGGAAAAAACACTCAAAACAAACGCCAACTCCCAATACTATATTTAGAATAGAGGATTCAGAATATTGAAACAAACGCACTCTTAGCTACTTTTGGTTTCAATTTACAATTCACAACTTCCAATTGAGCACTTTCAGCTCATAATTCAATTTAGAGTCTCACAGACTTTCTTATCATGATCTTAGCCTTTTCATGTTCATTTAGTTCTCAACTCACATCTATGATTCTTTTCATGTATATTCATACAACCATAAAAGAGTTCATTGACATCAATCATAAAGTTCACAACTTTCAGCAATAAGCAAAACTAGAATCTCTGACATATCAAAATCCACTCTGTACAGTCGACTTGGAAGTATACCAGTCGACTCATACAGTCAATACAAGTTCATCATAAATACTCGGGAGAGTCGACTGCTGCACACGGCCAGTCGGCTGTCCCGCAACTTTTCATGTTCAAAAATGTTATCCACGTGACAGTCGACTGTTCATCCATCAGTCGTCTGTCCTGGGATTTTTAATAGTACATTTCTATGTTCAGCTCAGTCGACTTGCTACACGCACTAAGTCGACTGGACAGTTTCAGAATTCAAAATCAGGAATTATCTTTCCAACCGTTCACATATGTACTTTCATCACAGTATACATACATTCATGTTTCATAAACACCACACTTCTTACTTGTTCAGTAACATCGCAGCATGGAATTTCAAATTACTAATATTGTCTTTTCTTTAAGGAAAATACTTTAAACATGCATTCACACTTATTCATAACTTTCTTACGAAGATGAAGATATAAATCTCAAGTCATTATACTAGGTCAACATAATGGAATATCTCATTTCATAGAGTTGTCGAATAATCATAATTAAATCGATGCACCAGTCGGCTGAACACATCGTCAGTCGACTGCACTGACTGTTCTTAGTTTTGTTAATCATCGCTAGTTCTTTTTATCCATTCACCTTGTGTCATAGGGGAATATGAACTTAGTAATCGCACTATTATGTCTGTTTTGCATACATGTTCATTACCACATCATGAAAATAATTGTCTCGTACCAGTAGACTGGTTCATGTGACAGTCGACTGTACCGACCCTTTTGTTCTTATTATCATCAGCATGCTCAGGCAATTTCTAATACATTAAATTTACTTTTCATAACATGGTAGCAATTATAATAATCATGGTATAATTCCTACATTAGAAGTCCTGAGAAACACCCACCTTATTTGAAGAAATAATCGAAATCCAGCAAAAGTTCCTTAATGTAGTGAACGACTCCTCGCTCTTTGCTCCTTTGCTCCACACCGAACTCTTCAGAATACTACTCGGCCTCCACAGAAAAGCACCCACACACAACTCACAAAATACCTCTCTTACAATAATAATCTTAGTGTAAAAGAGATAGGGAATGAGAGGGGGTATTTATACTAGAAAATAAGTGGAATGGAGGGCTAGGATTTAATAGATGGTTATAGGATCAAGGGTTAGGATGCACTAGGGGGTTGAAATAACTACCCACACCTCTACACAACTACCCATGATTCCAATCCATTACTCCACCCAAAAACCGGCCAAGAAAGAGTGCTCAATGCACGTGTATGCGAAATGCACGTGCATGCACAAACCACACTAATAAAACTTGTACACTCATGACAAGTCTTATAAAAAAAATGTTACACAAAACAAGTTGTAAAAATAAAAGGATTAAACAATGGGCTTAAATTAATTTGGGCCAAAATAATTATTTCAAAAGAAAATAAGCAAACTAATCATTGGGCTTTAAGAAAATGCTTTATAGAAAACAATACTCTTTAATCATCATGTTGAGAAATAATAGTCAACATGCTACACATGCATATCATATGTGAAAATAAATAATCTTTCATATATTTGAAAATCAGGGTATTACAGTAGTGGTACCAGTTACTTAATGTGAAAAGCCTCATCAGTGTACTGGGGGAAAAATTGATTGGGGCAAAAAGAAAATTTAAGCTAAGCCGGAGCCGGGCCGGGCGCGCACGCGCCAGCGCGTGTGTTTGTCATTTTGGCTAAGTCCTCTCTCCACTACACGTTAGTGGTAACCCCCGGGCCACGCCCTTTAGTTTAATTTTTTAGTATATATACTAGAAAAAACCTTTTCCCATTTTCGATATGGGACTATCCATTTTCTCCAAGTTTCCAAGTTAGTACATTTTGAGTACCCAACTTTGGACCAACATTTCTCATTCATACGGAATTCGTTTTTGGCAAATGAGTACACCACGGAATAGTACTCAACGAGAGGATCGCAATCCAATCATTTTCCGGCACCGCCAGTGGCCAGAGCCTGCCAAAATCCGGCCCGGAAAATCAGTAAAAATTAATTCCAACAGGCCATTGGATCTTGATCGAAACGATCCAACGGCCAGCAAGCCATTTTGCAATGAGTCTGTGCAAACAAACCGTTTATATATATATTATATATATATACATCCAACCCGTAGCCACCCCTACTACTGGCATTAGTAGTAAGGAGAATGGACTGTTTGGTTGAACAAATTGAAACGAACATATGTGTTATGTTGTAGTTGCAGTTGCAAGTTATCACTTTAATTCCCCAGAGGGAAACTTGCATGTATTCGTTCGATCCAAAGAGATTGCAACACTTGAGTCGCCAAATGACATAAATGTTACAGTTGAAGCTACAACAAGATTGGATATAGTTTCGAACGAGTTTTAACTTCTGATATATCAACAAGAGGACAAAGTCCATTTAGTGCTGCTTCATCTCCTTCCACAAACTGCAAATCATGAAATCCGGACCCTAATTTTAGAAATCTCCTGCTACTAACTTTTGCTCACCCTGTCGTCAACTTTTAAATTCCTAATATGAAACAGAAAAAATATCCTTCCGCTCTAACAATTAATATGATGCAAGTATTTGCATAGAATTTCTTCAAATCAAAACCAAACCTACATCGAATTTGCCCGTACAATTTATCTTTTCGTGTTCAAGAGTAGGGATGTGCTTTCAAATACGAATATATTCGAATCTATCAGGATCCGTATTCGAAATTTTTACGGATTCGGATGTAGAAAACCCATACCCGGTTAAAATACAGATATCCAATTTCTTTAAAAAACTTGGATGAAAATACAGATACAGATATATATAAAAAAAAGGGACAAATATCCATATTTGCATAATATAGTATGTATATACATATACATATATATGTATCTGTATTTGTATGTCATATATATACATATATGCCATATATATACATACATATATAGCAAATGCTCGGTTGAAAACGGGTATATTTTCAACGGGTTGGAAAACAGAATACTGAGCCGTTGGATCGCTCCCGATCTTGATCAACGGCTCAGATCAAAACCCGCTCGGATCTCCCACTAAGGGGCTGTAAAAGCGGAGGGGCATTTTTGGTACTTCACGCCAAAAAATGCTTCAGACTTAGCATTTTTTTGGCGTGAAGTTTTTTTTTGCAAAAAGTTATACTTAGGTCGTTGATGGGAATAACGGCCTAGGTTGTTTTCTTTTTAAAAAAATTGAACGTAGGCCGTTGTTCCCAACAACGGCCTAGATATGTACAAGTGTTTTTCCAAACACTTGTACATACTCAGTTCGCCATCTCCCTCATTCTTCGACAACTCTCTCTCTCTCTATCTGGAGCTCCCGAAACCCATTTTCCAAACCCTAGCTCTACTTCAACCTCCTCTTTCTCGATCTGAAACTCTTCTCGATCTCCCCCTTCTTCTCGATCTATCTCTATCTATCTCTCCCTCTCCCGAATACCCTAAACCCTAACCCAATCCGAAATCTCCCCAACTCACCCGAACCCTAGCACAAATTCTTCAAAATCCTAGACTCTACAACTTGTTCGTTTACAGCAACGACTCCTCACATCTTCGACAACTCTCTCTTTCTCTCTCTCTCTCTGTACTAGGTAGTCACTTTTTCACAAATTAGTATAATGAACTATGTTAATTTATTGAATATTTTTTCAATTTTTGAGTTTGATTTTTGTACTATGCATAGTAGTCTTCAATTTAGAGAGTGTACAATTTTTGTATCATGTGTGTTGTATATATTTTGTCGACATTCTTGTAGATATAGTGTTAGTTGTAGTTGTAAAATATAGGAAAAGCAAACAAACGAGATCCAAAAATTTCAAAATTTTACGACTTGGTCGGGCTCACAACGCAGAAGGCAACGCAATTTGTAGTGGCAATTTCTGTCTCACGGTTTGCAAGAGAAGTTCGTTTATCACTTTTATTCAATAAAATGGATATAAAGCGATACATAGTCGTATATTACAAACCGAGTGTCGGAATTCACCTTTGTAAGTTGCGTTGGCTTATGTTTGGTGTGCCAAACGTAACGGCCAAATTTCGGAATTTTTGGATCTCGTTTGTGTTGTATTGTCGCTTATATGAAAGAACTTCTATATACTCGGAACTTTTTAGTACGATCTCACTAGAAAACTGCTCAAACGAAATCCAAAAAATACAAAACTGTGGGAGTAGGTCGGGCTAACCATTCACAACCCAATGCAACTTGTAGTTGTAAGTTCTGACCTACGGTTTGCGAGATACGTCAATGTATCATTGTTCGCTCTTTTTTCAAGAGTGAAAGCGATACACGGCCGTATCTTTCAAATCGTCGGTCGGAACTCGCTTGTACAAGTTGCGTTGTCTTGTGTGCGGGGAGCCCGACCCAATCGTAAAGTTTAGTTTTTTTTTATACAGTCGTTTGTGTGGTTTTCTCATGAATTTTGTTATGTATTTAACGAGTTTTCAATAGAGAAATGGCTCAAAAATTATGAAATTTTGCGGGTAGGCCATTTTTCCACTCACAAGCCAAAGCAACTTGTAGTTGCAAGTTCTCACCCACGGTTTGATATATGCGTCCGTGGATCGCATTTCGCTCTTTTTTCAAGTGTGAAAGTGATAAACAGCCGTATCTTGAAGTCCGTTAGTTCAAACTCGCTTCTACAACTTGCGGTGGCTTGTGTGCGGCAATTTAGACCTAATCGCAAAGTTTGGTATTTTTTGAAAGTTGTTTTTGCAGTTGTCTCACGTATTTTGTTTCATATCTATATATATGCCAATTTTTTGTGAACAAATTTTTTTATATATGCAAACTTTCTTACAGAGAAATAGTTAGAACGAGGGGAACCGGAAGGTCATCTGTTAGTGGTCGGGGCGAACATTCCACAGAAGTAAGAGAACTATTAATTTGTATTGTGAATTTTGTATATAGTGGTTTTGTTACTACAGTAATAATAATTTTACATGCTCGGAAGAGGCAAGCACCACAAACATACACGCCCGGTGCTTGAGTGTTTCCCCATACAGTCTTTTTTTTAGAGTATAATTTTTTTTGTTGTTGAATGTAATTGATAGAGGTTGTTATGGTTGTTGTTTAGATATGGTTAGTTTTAGCTCTTGTTGTTGTAGTTGTTATTATGTGATAATTGTGAATTTTGTTGTTTTTTTGTTTTTTTTGGAGAATGTAGTTTTTTTTGTGGGTGATTGTATGTCAAATTTTATTTGGAGAATGTAGCTGATGGGATTGTATGTAGTATTTTTTTGGAGAATGTAGTGCAGCAGCTGTAGATGCTGTGTTAAATTGTAATTTTTTTTTATTTTTTTTATTTTTTTATTTATTTTTTTAATTTATTTTTTATTTATTTATTTTTTTTTTTACTTAGGCCGTTATTGAAGACAACGGCCTAGGTTCTGTGGCAAAAATTTTTTGTTGATCAGTAGCTCTCTGTCTTGGCTTATCGAAAATGAGCAATTTTTTTCTAAACCTGGAGACAATGGCTCTCTGACTTGCCCAAGCTAATATGTAGGAACAAGTCAGAGAGAAGCATTTTTTTAATTTTTAAACTAAGGCCGTTGTCTCTAACAACGGCCTAAGTTATATGAAAAATATTAAAATTTTCTGGGTTGCTCTCTGTCATTGCCAAGCCAAAAAGAGCAACAAGTCAGAGAGCCAAAATTTTTTTATTCTAAACTTAGGCCGTTGTCTCCAACAGCGGCCTAGGTTATAGCAAAAAATTTGAATTTTTTGGGTTTCTCTCTGACTTGCCCAAGCTAATATGTAGCAACAAGTTAGGGAGCAACAATTTTTTTAAAAACTAAGGCCGTTGTCTCCAACAACAGCCTTTGTTATAGGAATTTTTACAAAAAAAAAATTTATGCTTTTTACAACCGTTTTTCCACTATTTACGAACAATGTCTCTAGAACTCTACACAAAATACATTCATATGATTGTATATCATTTATATATTTTATTAATTTCTATTTTTAGCCACCTAACTAACCAATATACAATTGTTAAGGTTAAATGTCAAAAAAAAATACCAGAAAATAAAAGATGATCTTTTCATTCATAAAAATTATTTTTTATATATGTATGTAATTTCTTCTGGACTTATTCGTATACCTATCCAGTTTAACACCTAACCCCTAACCATACCCCCCAAACCCATAATATTTTAGTTAGGGTTAGGGTAAGGTTAAGGTTAGTGTTAATAGGTGTTAGGATAGGGTTAGGGTAAGGTAGGGTAATGGTAGGGTTATGGTAGTGTTACGGGTGAGTGTAGGGTTATGGGTGAGTGTAGGGTTATGAGTAGGGTTTTGGTAGGGTTACGGGTGAGTGTATGGTTTAGTATGGTTATGGTAGGGTTACGGGTGAGTGTAAGGTTATGAGTACGATTATGGTAGGGTTATGGGTGTGTGTAGGGTTATGAGTAGGGTTATGGTAGGGTTACGGGTGAGTGTAGGGTTATGATTAGGGTTATGGTAGGGTTACAACTTAGTGTAGGGTTATGAGTAGGGTTATGGTAGGGTTACGGGTGAGTGTAGGGTTATGAGTATGTGTGTGGACATGGACCAAAAATTAAAAATTACAAAATTTACAAATTCTTCGATGTATAAAATTATTATTTTATTTGTTCATGTTGACGTATAACCCCTGTTAACGGGTGAGTGTAGCTTACCCTAACCCTAACCCTAACCCTATCCCCCCTGTTAACACTAACCTTACCCTAACCCTAACTGAAATATTATGGGTTTGGGGGGTATGGTTAGGGGGTAGGTGTTAAACTGGATAGTTATATGCATAAGTCCAGAAGAAATTACATATTAGGGGTAAAAATATTTAAAAGAAATTAGTTTTTACGAATGGAAAGATCATCTTTTATTTTCTGGTATATTTTTTTTTAACATTGAACCTTAACGATTGTATATTGGTTAGTTTGGTGACTAAAAATGGAAATTAATAAATTATATAAATGATATACAAGCATATGAATATCTCTGGCATACAGTTCTAAAGACACTGTTCGTAAAGAGTTGAGAGACAGTTGTAAAAAGCATAATTTTTTTTTACAAAATTTCATATAACAAAGGTCGTTGTTGGAGACAATGGCCTTAGTTTAAAAAAAAATGGGTTGCTCTCTAACTTGTTGCTCCATTTAGCTTTGCCATGTAAGAGAACAAACCAAAAAGTGACAAGAACATGTAATAATTTGGTTGAATTTGCATAACTGAAGAAGGCGAGCCGGTTCTGATTCTCCACAGAGTATCACATGGAAGGTTGAACTATCTGGTGTCTCATGATCGCCAACGAATGTCACATTGTACATGAAGCTTTTTGTAACTTCATCTTGGAATTTGTAAAAGATTTTCAAAGTGTATGTTTTCGCCATTTGTGCCTCCAAAGCCCATTCGCTCTTCAACTTCAGTCTCTTCTCACGGTTACGATGATTTTCTTTCAGCTCATCGTGTCTTTGCCTTCCCAAAAAACGGTCGAAAATGACGGCAAATTCATGCAAGGAATATTTCTTTACTGTATGATCCTTCAAGGCAGAATGCGATGACTCAACCCGTTGGCTACTCAACATGCCGGCCCAAAAAGAATCTTTAGCATATATGGGTGCCCAATTTTCACGGATATCAAATAGATCGTTCAACCATTTGTTATTCTCTAATCCGTATTGTGAAATCAATAAATTCCATTTTTCTACAAATTTATGTACATATTCGGAATTGTAGATGATATTCTTCAGTGATTCCCTAAACTTATCGACATCGTTCGACATACGCACCTCCTGCAGTAACTTATCCAATATGTGCCAAATAAAAAACCGATGCCGAGTCTGGGGGAAAAATTTCTTCACTGTGGCGGTGATCCCACGGTCGTGATCAGTGACAATACCGGATGGAGCACGATTCATAACACCTAACCACTTTTCAAAGAATTATTCAAACGAAGAGGCCGTTTCATTTGGAATGAACCCACCTCCTAAGAAAGTCGATTTCCAATGTTGATTCACTCCAACAAAGGGAACAAATAACTTCCATACCAGTTTGTATTGTACGTGGCATCAAAGCAAAGTATATCGCCAAATTCTTGATAATTCATCCTAGAAATACCATCAACCCACATACAATGTGATAACCGTCCTTTGGGATCTACTTGAATGTCATAAAAAAATGAAAGATCCGTCTGTTTCTTAGATTCGAAAAAATCAATTAGCATTTTGAATCATGTCCTTTCAATGCTTCTTGCGAGTCTCTAAGTAAATATCTAACATCTTTTTCGGTGAATCCTACTTGATCGTGACCACCACTAGCACTTTCGAATAAGAGCATTTGTTGGCATGTCTGGATATTAGCTTGGTTGAATTGATATTATCCTTTTATCCGTATTTGACACGAAACGGTTTCGGGGCAAAAAATGCCTTCTACCGGGTGAGGTGAATTCGTGATTGTGTGCTTCATGAAATGAATACAACACCCACGTATTATTTGCTTCGTTCAATTTTACACGAACACAAGCCTTGCAACCCGTTTTACTAGTTGTTTCCCGTCTACCATCACTATGTTGACTTGGCGACGACCCGGCTTTATTACACAGATATGACTTATCTACTTCCACTCTTCCCTTTAATTTATTTCCACCCTTACGCATTGCAAAACCCCCATATCTAGCATATGACAAATATAAATTTTCGGCCTCAACTAAAGTTGAAAACGTCATACCTAACTTTGGTTTTAGATGTTCTTCGACTAACGGCATAGAATCAATGATTGATTCTACCTGCACAAAATTATCGCCGGTAGCAGAACTCTTTATATCGTTGTTCATATGGAAAATATATATATTTTTGGTAAATTAATACACACATCATATATAAAACAGCTTGTTAGCAAACAATTGTGATATATATATATATACATACGAAACACAATATGTGAGAAAATCTCACAAACAACGTCCAAAAAGTATGAAACTCTGCGATTGGGTCCGGCTTACCGCACACAAGGTAACAGAACTTGTATAAGCGAGTTCTGATCCACGGTTTGCAAGATACGGCCGTGTCTCGCTCGCTTTCACTCTTAGAAATGAGGGGAATGCGATACACGGTCGACGCATATAGCAAACCGTGGGTGACAACTCGCAACTAAAAGTTGTTATGACTTGTGAGTGGCGAGACCGACGTACTCACAAAATTACGGATTTTTCAAGTGGATTCTCTATTGAAAACTAGTCGAAAGCGATACACGGCCGTACACTTCAAACTGTGAATCCAAACACACTTCTACAAGTTGTGTTGGCTTGTGCGTGGCGAGCCCAACGTACTCACAAAATTGCATAATTTTTGGATCTCTTTGTGCGCTATTACTAATAACGAATAACAACAACTAATACTACATCTACATCAACAATAAAACTATAATTACCTAATATATAATTAGCTACGCATTATATACAAATTGTACACTCAAACATTGAATAAAAAATTTCAATCAATTAACCTAGTTAGATCTACTAAAATAGGAAAAAAATTATTACCTTTCACAATAAGGGTTTTCGGAAAGGAGATAGAGGAGGTTCTTGCGCGTTGCTGTAGAGAAAGGAAGGGGAGTAGGGTTTGGCTAATTTCTTTAGGATTAGGGTTTTAGGGTTGGGGAGAATTCATATGGGTTAGGGTTTTTTTGTAATCGGGATCTTCAAAGGAAGAGGGCAAGAGTGTGAGAAGAGAAAGAGATTAAGTGAGAAGCAACGAGTAAGAGAGAGCTAGGATTTTCAGATCGAGAGAGAGAGAGAGAAAGAGAGAGAGATAGGGTTTGGGAAATGGGTTTCGCGAGCTCCAGTAGCGCGAGAGAGAGTTGTGAGAGAGATGGCGAACTGAGTGTGTACAAGTGTTTGGAAAAACACTTGTACATACCTAGGCCGTTGTTGGAAACAACGACCTAGGTTGAATTTTTTTTAAAAAAAACATCCTAGGTCGTTGTTCCCAACAACGGCCGAAGTATAACTTTTTGCAAAAAAAAAACTTCACGCCAAAAAAATGCTAAGTCTGAAGCATTTTTTGCAGTGAAATACCAAAAATGCCCCTCCGCTTTTAGAGCCCCTTAGTGGGAGATCCGAGCGAGCTTCGATCTGAGCCGTTGATCAAGATCGAGAGCGATTCAACGTCTCAGTATGCTGTTTTCCAACCCGTTGAAAACATACCCGTTTTCAACCGAGCATTTGCCTATATATGTATGTATATATATATATATATATCTGTGTGTGTGTGTGTGTGTGTGTGTGTGGAAATGCTCCATTGAAAACGTACTGTAGCGTGGAAAACGTGAAAACAAGCCTAGGCCGTTGTTGGAAACAACGGCCTAGGTGGTTTTCACATGTTTTCACAACATTTGCATTTTCAATGGAGCATTTCCCATATATATATATATATATATATATATATATATATATATAGAGAGAGAGAGAGAGAGAGAGAGAGAGAGAGAGAGAGAGAGAGTGAGTGATCTTCGGTTGCAAACGGGCCGGAACGGGTCGGTTCGCACAGACCCGTGCGAACTTCGATCTGGACCGTTGGATCTAGATTTTTCTTGATCAGATCTTGCCTTAACCCGTCGTTGGAAAGAACGGGTTAAGGCAAAATTTAATTAAAAAAATAGCCTTAACCCGTTCTTGGGAAGAACGGGTTAAGGCTATCTTTTTTCATTTTTGTTGACATACAGTTCGTCTTCTTCTTCTCTCCCAACTCCAACGACGAACCCAAACCCAACGACGAAAAAAAAACCCTAAAACCCTAGCTCCGACGATCGACACGTCCGCTCTCCCTCTTCTCTCCCCACTCCGAAGATCGAAACCCTCGAACTCTGACGATCGAAACCCTAGCTTCTCTTCCCCTCTTCGATACGAATTCGGAACCCTAGTTCTCTTCCAAAACCGTTTGCTTGGCTTGATTTCGACCTATTCCGTAAGGTATACACTATTTCTTTACCCCATTAATCTACATTTGTAATTTTTTGATTGAATTTGTGTGTAGTAATTTATTTAGAAATTTGGAAAAAATTTTAATGCGTTAGTAGATTTTAGATGTAGAATCGGGTTGACCTCAAGTATATTCAATTGCCGAATTATGTTGCTTGCATTAGTAACTTGTAGAATTAGAATTGTATATACGAAATTAGTTAGAAACTTTTCAGTGCGGTTATGGTTGAAAACCCTGCGAACGACCGTAAAAAAATACGAAACTTTTCGAGTAGGTTCGTCTCACATAGTACAAGCCACACCAACTTGTAGAAGCGAGTTTCGACTCATGGTTCGAGAGATACGGCCGCGTATCGCTTTCGGTTGGAAAAAACCAAGTATAGCGGTGCACGGCCGTATATCGCAAATCGTGACATGAAACTCGCTTCTGCAAGTTCGGGTGGCTTGCCCCACGTGAATTCGAACAAGTCGAAAAGTTTTAAAATTTTCGGATGTCGTTTGTGCGGTTTTCTCAACTTCCCTGCATGTGAATTTTTGACTTAGAATTTTGTAAGTGCGTTTAACGTTTAAAACACTTCAAATCACCTCAAAAAATTACGAAACTTTATGAGTTGGTTGGTGTCCCCTAGGAGAAGCCAACCCAACTTGTAGAAGTGAGTTTCGACTCACGGTTCGAGAGATATGGCCGCGTATCGCTTTCGTTTGAAAAAAATCATTACAAAGCGGTATACGGTCGTATCTCGCAAACTGGGAGTCGAAACTCACTTCTACAAGTTCCGGTAGCTTGCCCTACGTGAATTTGACCAAGTCGGGAAGTTTTAAAATTTTCGGATGCCGTTTGTGCGGTTTTCTCAACGTCCTCGCATTTTAAGTTTTAGACTTAGAATTTTCTAAGTCCGGGTAGATTAGAAAACTCTTCAAACGACCTCCAAAAAATATAAAACTTTGCAAGTTGGTTGGTGTCCCCTAGGAGAAGCCAAACCAAGCTGTAGAAGCGAGTTTCGACACACGGTTCGAGAGATACGGCTGCGTATCGCTTACGGTTGGGAAAAAACAAAGTAAAGCGGTAGACGGCCGTATCTCGCAAACCGTGACTCGAAACTCGCTTCTACAAGTTCGGGTGGCTTGCCCTACGTGAATTCTACCAAGTTGGAAAGTTTTAAAATTTTCAGATGCCATTTGTGTGGTTTTCTCAACTTCCTCGCATTGCAAGTTTTAGACTTAGAATTTTGTAAGTGCGGTTAGATTAGATTAGAAAACCCTTCAAACGACCTCCAAAAAAAACAAAACCGTGCGAGTTGGTTGGTGTCACCTACGAGAAGCCATACCAACTTGTAGAAGTGAGTTTTGACTCACGGTTCGAGAGATACGGCCGCGTATCGCTTACGGTTGGGAAAAAACCAAGTAAAGCGGTAGACGGCCGTATCTCGCAAACCGTGACTCGAAACTCGCTTCTACAAGTTCAGGTGGCTTGCCCTACGTGAATCCGACCAATTCGAAAAGTTTTAAAATTTTCGAATGCCGTTTGCGCAGTTTTCTCAACTTTCTCGCATTACAAGTTTTAGACTTAGAATTTTTTAAGTGCGGGTAGATTAGGAAACGCTTCAAACGACCTCCAAAAAATACGAAACTTTGCGAGTTGGTTGGTGTCACCTACGAGACGTGACCCAAAGTTGTAGAAGTGAATTTCGACTCACGGTCCGAGAGATACGGCCGCATATCGGTTTTGGTTGGAAAAAACTATTATAAAGCGGTATACGGTCGTATCTCGCAAACCGTGAGTCGAAACTCGCTTCTACAAGTTCGGGTGGCTTGCCCTACGTGAATTCCACCAAGACAGAAAGTTTTATAATTTTCGGATGCCGTTTGTACTGTTTTGCTTCAATTTCTCAAATGAGAAGTTTTTGACTTAGAATTTTTTAAAAACGGGCCGATTAGAAAACACTTCGAACCACCTCCAAAAAATACGAAACTTTGCGAGTTGGTTGGTGTCCCCTATGATTAGCCAACCCAAGTTGTAGAAGAAAGTTTCAATTCACGGTTCGAGAGATACGGCCGCGTATCGCACTCGGTTGAAAAAAACTATTATAAAGCGGTATGCGGTCGTATCTCGCAAACCATGAGTCGAAACTCACTTGTACAAGTTCGGGTGGCTTGCCCTACGTGAATCCGACCTAGTCGAAAAGTTTTATAGATTTTTTTGTTTTCATTCGTGCGTTTTTCAGTATAATTTCGGTATGTTTGTTTTGTTGTCATTTTTATCAACCATATTTTAAATTTTTTGTCAGATAGCTAAATGGCTAGAACAAGGCAACCGAGAAGCCCGTCCGGTAACACTAGTGGCGCACCAACTACTGAGGTAAGATTGATTACTATTATTGGTTTTAAATACGAACATGTAACATTATCTCAATAATAATACTTATTATATTTATTCATATAGGTTGGTGGCCATCAATCCACATCGGCTGAGGCAGGTCCGTCCTCCTCGATTACATCACCCAGATCCGTGGACACAAGCGTACTCACCCTGCAACCCAAACACCGATCGGAAGCTGTGTGGAATGGGTCCGATAAAAAATGTAATTTCTGGAAGCACACAGTTCTTCCTTTTGATGCGCGTATCACGCCGTATGTGGTGGAGGCCGGTTTCTACGGAGCAAGATGCATTCACTCTGTGAAGCTAGATCGGCCACTCCTTACAGCTCTAGTCGAGCGATGGAGGCCGGAGACCCACACATTCCACCTACCAGTGGGTGAGATGACGGTGACCTTACAGGATGTGGCAATGATAACAAGACTACCAGTCGATGGGGTTGCCGTGACGGGGAACATGGACTTCGATCGAGTTGAAGTTGTACGGGACTTACTCGGTATCGACTTGCAGTTGGTAGTTCTTCAAAGGAAAGAGGCCGCCGAAAAAGAAATCCGCGAAAATGCCCCTGCAGATTCTGATGAAGATCTATTGAATGAACAAATAGAAGCTGCGAAAGATAAAGCGGAGGAAGATGTGATGGATGACGCTTTCAATGGTAAATCACTGTACATCACCTGGTTAAAATTTCAGTTCAAGGAGGATTATTTGAACCCCAATTCGGACGAGGAAACCCTGACGTACTATGCACATGCATACATTTTTAGTTTGATAGAAGGACTTATCTTCCCGAACTCATCCGGATAAACCGTGCCGCTAATGTACCTATGGTTGTTGGAGGATTTCCGGTATGCGGGTCGCTATAGTTGGGGGAGTGCGGCACTGGCGCTACTATACAGGAATTTGTGCACATGTTCTTTAGGTGGCGTACAGATGGGTGGCCCAATGTTGCTACTGCAGATATAGAGTTGGGAACGCATTCACATCGGACGTCCCCGTATTATTGAGCTTACAACGGAATGGTTGGCCGACCCGGGGGCAGCGGAGTTGTTACCTCCTCTAGGAGCATATTGGGCCGGCCGGCACACGTGGGCCGTTAATCCACGCCAATCGCTAACCTACTACAGAGATGAGTTGGACAACCTGCGGGACGAGTTCGTCAATTGGGAACCGTACTCGGCCGACAGGTTGCAACGGGTTCCTCCAGTCTGCCTAGACAGATCCCTTTGGTTGACGGCTGCACCTCTTGTGAACTTTGGAGTCGTGGAGTTCCAGTATCCTGACAGGGTCATGCGGCAATTCGGATATCAACAGAAGATTTCCGAGGTCAGGACTTACGATAAGAAGTTGCACGAGGTCAGGGGAACGGGACGGGTGCCCAACTTCGATTGGGCTGATTACCATCGTTACCATGTAGCCAACTGGAACACCATGCGGCGGCAAATGACACCGAATAATATGTACGTCGCGATACCATACGATGGCTCCCTCCAGCAGGCATACATGATGTGGTACAAGCGAATTACCCGGTTGTACGTTTCTCCAACGGCAGCCGTACCAGCTGATGTGCAACTTCCGATTCCCCCTACCCAGGTAGAACCACCTCCAGCATATTCCTCCTCCCAGCCGATGTACCAACCAAGGGCTGAGGCATATCGAAAAACGGTCAGTCAAATTTCATATAGTTTGTACATGTACTGTATTTAATTGATGTACACTAATTATGAATGTTGTTTAAATTGGAATTTTTCACCAATTGTAGATTGAAAACGCATGGGAGGTTGTTCGAATGGCTGCTCGCGTCCTGAAGACTAGGATACCCGACAACTTCAAGGTGGTAATCCGGAAGATGTTAGCCCCGTGTCGTCGTACTCTGGAGGACGCGGGTGAAGGTCCACAGGTTGAGGCCTATTTGAGGGCCAACGTGCCGCCAATAAGTTTAAGGCGAAAACAAACTGTGAGTAGGGGAATTCGAATTGCCGAACCACAACAAGTACAAGAAGAGCCAAATCCCGAAGATGCTGATGAGGAACAGTCGTCGGGTGATCCTGATTCTCCCCAAACACATTGCGCACGGCGAAATCCTGAAAGGAAGCAGCAACCTCCCAATCAATTCACACCAAGCGGTGGCAAGCGGCATGCTCGTAGATGGTAATCTCTAATACTCTGTAATAGCGTATCTTTTGGTTGGTGATTTTGTTATTGCAGTAACTAACGTATTGTTTGTTTCTACGTTGATAAACTGTATGCAGGTGAATTTGTGGGCATGGTATGCAAGCCAAAGTCGAGAACGCCTTCATTTGTAATTAATTGTCTTTTGGCCATGTGCAACATGATATGTATAATTTTGGTGTAAATTTTTGAATATTGAATTTATTTTGGTTAATTAAGTGGTTGGTCATTATTGGACATTTGTACGCCTTCAACTTTCTTGTGAAGATATCTGTTGTATTATTTACTGTGATGTGCCTTCATTTGTGAATTTGTGAACAACATTTGATGAAGTCGTTTTTGTATAAGGAAAAATGTACACCACCCAAAACAAACAGAAGTGCTGCACAAATATAAACACTTAACCCGTTATTGACGATAACGGGTTAAATAGCTTAATCCGTTATCAGTAAGGACGGGTTAAGTAGAAAGATATTGACAGTCCATTGGAAGCCTACAGACCATGTCTTGGTAAAGTTCTGCTAATATTGATCTTCGTAACCCATCACTATGAACAACGGGTTAAGTGAACTTAACCCGTTCTTCACGACAACGGCCTAAGTAGAGCGATATTAGCAGGCATTTAATTCCTACAGACCAAAGTACTGCCAATATCTCTGTCCTTAAACCGTTCTTGGCAATAACGGGTTAAGTTCCATAACCCGTCGTTCACAAGAACGGGTTAGGTAGAGAGTTATTGCCAGGACCCTATACAAGCTTTCAAATTATACTGCCAAAATCTACTTATGTAACCCATTCTTATAAATAACGGGTTAAGGTTACCTAACCCGTTCTTGTGAATAATGGTTTAAGGCGTTTGAAATATTTTGTTTTCTACAAATTTCTATTCACTCTTTGCGAGAACTGTCTCCAGAAGTGTGCAAGGTGACATTAATATGCCCATAAATTGTTTATTAATTTTATTAATTTCCATTTATTCTCTCGTAACTAACCACTATAAATTTGTTACCATAATAAGTTTTGTGAAAGTAAAAAAATTAAATTACGAGATTTTTGTACCGAGGGTTAGGGTTAGGTTAAGGTAGGGTTAGTGTCGGGTTAGGGTTAGGGTTAGGTTAAGATAGGGTTATTGGTGAGTGCATGTTTTTTGTTTTGGTTAATTGGGTTCATATTTGTGGATCCCCACATTTATATTTGACTTTGTAACATGTGGAACCACATGTAAAACATGGCAAGTATCTTAATTTGTGGTACGAGTCGTTAACTTGTAGTACATTAACAGGCCGTACTAAATTTCCACACTAACGAATCCATCGATCCATCAGTCAATCAAATATATCTTCTCCCACATGTCTTTATTGTGCAACTACATGTGAACTTGTGCCCCCACATGTGATCTGATCCAGTTTTTGTTAGCTAAGTAATTAAATCTGGTGGCATTGCGCTCTAATAACACAGAGGTGCTTTTCCACTAGGAATACCCTCATCATCACAGTTGATCCAAACCCGTTATTGGTCGTTAAGTACGTGGATGTGGGGATCTACATGTGGTTTTTCCCCCATATAGGCTACATGTGGGATCGACATGTGGTTTTTTCCCATATAGACTACATGTGGGGATCTACATGTGGTTTTTCCCCCTGTACAGGGTACATGTAGGTTCTACATGTGGTTTTTCCCCCATATAGGCTACATGTGGGATCTACATGTGGTTTTTTGCCCATATAGACTACATGTGGAGATCTACATGTGGTTTTTCCCCCTGTACAGGGTACATGTAGGTTTTACATGTGGTTTTTCCCCTATATAGGCTACATGTGGGATCTACATGTGGTTTTCCCCCATATAGGCTACATGTGGGATCTACATGTAGTTTTTTCCCTATATTATCGCAGACACTATTTAATATGGGATGCGGATCCCATGTACAGATCCAGTTCTTGATCGCCAATTAATCTCATCTGATGACGAGATGCGGATCACGTGATGTAGCCAATATATAGGTTACATGTTGGGATCTACATTTGGCTATGTACTTTAGGTTTTTCTAATATTGAACTTGTTCTACTATGAAGAGAAGCAGAAGTGAGAGTCAACGGCAAATTAGAATGAGGACCAGTAAGAAAGCCTAAAATGATTCTTATCAGTCCTTCCACAATAAGTGTATCCCTCATGTACCCACATTAGGGAATGAACATATGGGTATCTACATGTGGTTTTTTCCCATATAGACTACATGTGGAAATCTACATGTGGTCTCCACAGAAGAAGTGGTGTTGTCATCTAAGCCAAGTGACCACCACAAGCCAGAAAAATTTGAACATACACCTAATTGGGAAAAAGCACCAAGCTAAACAAGCATAACTCAGCACCCGCCTACTATTATCGCAGACACTATTTAATATGGGATGCGGATCCCATGTACAGATCCAGTTCTTGATCTCCAATTAATCTCATCTGATGACGAGATGCGGATCACGTGATGCATCTGGTTAGCCTTTCCATTAGGGATCTTAGTATGTGGGGATATACATGTGTTCTATCAACGACAAATTAGAATGAGGACCAGCAAGATAGGCTAAAATGATTCTTATCGGTCCTTCCACAATAAGTGCATCCCTCATGTACCCACATTAGGGATTCTACACATGGTTTTTCCCATACATAGGCTACATGTGGGGATGTACATATAGTTTTTCACCCATACAGACTACATGTGGGATCTACATGTGGTTTTTCCCCCATATAGGGTACATGTGGGATCTACATGTGGTTTTTCCCCCTATAACAAGCTAAACAAGTAGAACTCAATCTCCAAGCAGACACTTCGGTCAGCCAAAAGAGTGGAGACTCTATATTTGGGGATCTGCATGTGGATGTAGCCAATATGTAGGCTACATGTGGGGATCTACATTTGGTTATGTACTTTAGGTTTTTCCCATATTAAAATGTCGGCTACGAAGAGAAAAAGAGTGAAGACTCCAACCCTAACCCTAACCCCTAACCCTAACCCTATTAACCCTAGACTAACCCTAACCCTAACCTACAACATTTTTGTTATTGTTTTTTTATGAACCAAAATACAAATTAATTTGTGTTAATTTTAATATTCGTTTGATGATATAAATTTTATATTGGTTAGTTACGTGGCTAGGCATGGAATTAAAAAAATATATAAAAAAACAAAGAACATACATATGACTGTCTATTTTGTAGAGTTCAGAAGGCAATGTACGTAAAGAGTGGAGAGGCGTATGTGATTAATGATAGAACTTAAATATCTATAAACTCCACATTGGAACTTATTACCTATCACCTCCCAACTACAAATATTAACGTATTTAATATTTGTAGTTTATCATAAATTTTTTCACATTCAGTGAACTATAAGTTATATTGACATACTTGTTTACACCTTTTTTTTACATGCGATTTAATAATTACCTGTACAATTGATTTAAGTACACTTAACCCGTTACTGACGATCACGGGTACAAGTGCTTAATCCGTTATCATCATTAACGGGTTAAGTTAAAGTATATTGGCAGAATTTCGCAAATAGTTAAAGTACACTTAACCCGTTCTTGGCAACGACGGGTTAGGTGTCATTTACCCGTTGTTACCAAGAATGGGTAAACCAGGTGTAATTTACAGACACTGTACAAGTTGAGATGTGTATCAATTTGGTGGGGACAATTGTTGTCCTTGCTGCTCCTTTTTCGAATATTGTGTCATAACTTGGTTGACTAACAGGTTTAAGTATATTGTCTTCTTCTTCTTTATGTTTAATCACCCTTTGTCTTCTATGTTTTGCATTGATCTATAACCTATTGATGAGCAGCCTTCTCTACAATCTTCTATCTTATCATGCTCCCCTCCTTTTTTCTAGCCTATATGTGAGAGAGTTGAACTCAATCTCCAAGTAGAGAATGAGTCTCCCCTTCTTCTCTTCAAGAGAACTCAAGTGGAGTCTCCCCAATCTTCATAAATGTTCTCTTCTTCTCTTCTTCTCTTCTTCTCTTCAAGACCAGGTGTAATCAATGTTCTCTTCTTCTCTTCAAGACCCCTTTTTTCCTCCCCATAGGGAAGACAAAGTTTGAGTTGTAGAAGATAATTGAGTTCAAGGATGGTCGCCTACAATTGTTCTTGTGTATGAAGATTGGCAAGAGTAGAGAAGGGCTGCTGGCTCTGCCTGTTTTTTTTCGACAGTGTTTCTCTTAGTCTTCTATTTTTTTAGCTTTTAGATGTGTTAGCATAAGTAACAATTGTCCGCCTTTCATACACATTCGTTCTCTATTGTTACACAGAATGTAAAAATTCTCTGCTTTCGTCGGACGGAGTAGTGGTGGGTATCACGGTGTATTCATGGTACTTTTCGACTTCTTGGCATGCACACCTCACAATCGTGCAACACATAGTATGAATATCAGGAGTGCATGTCAAGAAGTTGTCAAGTACTTTGAATATACGGTTACACCCACTACTACTCCGTCCGACGAAGCGGAGAATTTTTACATTCTGTATAACAATAGAGAACGAAATTGTATGCAGGAGTTGAGAGACTTGTTTCAGTGTACATGTGCATGCTCGGTTTCTCTCGAGGGGTAGGAAGGACCGCTGGCTTTGCCTTTTTTTCCACAGTATGGTTCTAAGTCTTCTATTTTCTTAGCTTTTAGATGTGTTCGCATAAGTAGCAATTGTACGCCTTTCATACACATTCGTTCTCTATTGTTACAAAGAGTGTAAAAATTCTCGGCTTTCGTCGGACGGAGTAGTGGTGGGTGTCACGGTGTATTCATGGTACTTTTCAACTTTTTGGCATGCACACCTCACAATTGTGCAACAAATAGTACGAATATGAGGAGTGCGTGTCAAGAAGTCGTTAAGTATTTTGAATATACGGTCACACCCACTACTACTCTATCCGACGAAGCCGAAAATTTTTACCTCTGTGTAATAGTAGTGAACGAAATTGTATGCAGGGGGTACAACTGGCTACCTATGCATTCAAAAAAAGGCAGAGTCAGCAGTCCTTCTTTCCAGTTCAAGAAGAAAGCGAGCATGTACCTGTATACTAAATTAATTTCAATTTAAAAGTAGAGTATCAAAGGATGACTTTGTAATGTCAACTAGCATGCGGATCATGTACAATTTTCTATATTTCTTCAAACATTATGTTATTGCCAGTTTGTAATGTTCCTTTATATGAATAAATTTTGTTTTGCAAATGGCTTGTTGTGAAGGAGATAGATTTGTATATGTATCAACAAAAGAATATATGTCCCACACCCGTGAAAGTTATTCGACATATTTTTAAGCAGAGAATGCACAAATATTGGCATGTATCAACAAAAGAAGATATAGTCCACAGAGTTGAAAGCAATGTAAGGAATTCTTAACCTAACCCGTTATCCCCAACTGCGGTTTATGGGTTCTAAATCGTCAACGCCAATGATGGGTAAAGGCTATAGATATTGGCCGAGCTTCATCCCCTACATGTGAAGTATTGGACCAAAGTATTGCCTACATCTATCTCCTTAACCCGTTATTGCCGATAACGGGTTAGCTTATATTAAACCGTCAACGTCAATAACGGTTTAAGTGGAGAGATATTGGCCGAACTAAAACCCCTATATGTGAAGTATTGGTTAAGGGCTGCCTACATCTATCTCCTTAACCCGTTATTGCCGATAACGGGTTAGCTTATATTAAACCGTCAACGCCAATAACGATTTAAGTGGAAAGATATTGGCCGAACTAAAACCCCTATATGTGAAGTATTGGTTGAGGACTGCCAATATCTATCTGCTTAACCCGTTATTGGGGACGACGTGTTAAGGTATCATAATCCGTTATCCCCAATGACGGGCTAGCTTATAAAATATCTGGCAGCATCTCGTCTTCTGAATACTGCATACATTTCACAATTTTCCACAATATAGATATATCTTCCACAAAATACACAATCTCCAACACAAATAACAAATCTGTTCACATCGGCATGCAGATAATTTTCGTTAACACAAAATTCACAGACAGAACGAGTTCCCCAAATTGCACACATCTACCAATTTCACATTTTTCGACATCAATAAGCATTCGCAACCAAAATGCCTGGTCAAAATCCATAGTAACATATTTTTGTTCACAAATACACAAAATAAACTGACATACATAAATTACATTATGATTAAAAACATCATTAATTTACTTGTACCAAACAAGCCTACGGCAATTATCCACACAAATATACAATCCAAAAGCAACACAATTTTTCAACGCATTGCTTCTTTCCATTTGGGCGCGTTTTTCTTGTTTCATTCCGGACCTATACCAGAAAATTTTAAAAAAAAACAAAGTTAACAATCCAGTCGAAATTAATAAAATCTGCACGAATAAATATAAAATTCAGCAATTATTCGGTGATTATTTTGAAAGTTTGATATGACATACATATTAATAAATTTCTTAAAACCCCCTTAGCACGAACCTTCGCCTTCGTCATCATCACTCTCTACAGCGTTTGGAGCTTCTTCATTCCCCACCGATCCACTAAAAAGGGAAGAAGAATGAGTTAGTACCGACCAAATTCACATTTATTGAGTCCAATTAACAAATACAAAATCTCTGATATAATACCTTGTTACATTTTTTGGGCAATTCCGTGAATCGTGGCCTACGACACGAAGACATGTCCTGCAAAGTCTTGGCCTCTTCGTTTTTTGACCTTCTCTTACCGACTTCAACCGTTTCCCTTTAGGCCTCCCCTTTGTGGTGCACTGTACAGGGTCACCTACATGTGCATGTGCATGTGCTTGTCCACCACTCTCAGGTTGTGCGCTACCTTCGTGTGGTGTGCTGTTCACTGACTCAATCTTAGCAAAGCCTTCAATTCCCTTCAGCATGTGGCCGAGCATGTACTTGTATCCTCGCTCTGAAGAACAACCAAGATCGACCAAATGTCTTGAGTGCATACTCAGTTCACAATAACGCGAAGCAAAATTGTCGCCCATATTATTGGGAACCGGTATACTACTTCTCCTCATTTGATCCCTGGTCCATTGCCTACAAATATATTGTTCGGGTAGTGCAGTGTGATCTGTGAACCTAATAACTGCAAGTAGATGTTTGCAGGGAATGCCTATGAAGTAGTACATGGAACAAGGGCATTTAGCAATTTTAGTGATTTTACAATAAGAAATCACCCTCCCCGGTTCTGAATTTCCACAAACAGTTACAGAATAAGCTGCACTATCCGGTGTATCCATACTCGCAATTAAACTCACATTAAGTAATAAGCTTTTGACAACTTCTTGTTGAAATTTGTAGAAAATCTTCAAAGTGTATGTCCCTGCCATTTGTGACTCCAATACCCACTCGGTCTTCAATTTTGGCCGCTCCTCGCGATTACGATGTGTTTCTTTAAGTTCATCGTGTCTTTGTTTTACTAAGAGTCGGTCAAAGATGATAGCAAATTCATGTAGTGAGTACTTTTTATGAGTATGGTGCTTCAAGAATGAATGTAGCGATTCGCTACGTTGGGTACTCAACATGCCCCCCAAAATGAGTCTCTTGCGTACACAGGGGCCCATTTTTCGCGGATCTCAAATTTTTCCTTCAACCATTTGTTATTTTCTAGTTTGTACTGAGAGATCAAATTTTTCCACTTCTGTTCGAATTCTGTTTTAAATTCTGCCGTATAAATGATAGTCTTCAAAACATCCCTGAACTCATCAATGTTATTCGACATTCGAACTTCATGCGGTAGCTTATCCAAAATATGCCAAATGCAATATCTATGTGACGTGATTGGGAAAACTTTGAAAATTGCAGAAGTTATCCAGCGATCCTCATCTGTCACGATGTTGATCGGATCACATAGCATTGCAACACGCCACTTTTGAAAGAACCACTCAAATGAGGATGTCGTCTCATTGGGGATGAACCCACAACCTAGGAATATTGATTGCCAATGATGGTTGAATCCAACAAATGGTACGAACAACATCCCGTATCGGTTTGTGTTGTAGGTAGCGTCAAAGCAGAGAACATCCGCAAATACTTTGTAATTATTTCTAGCGATACCGTCCACCCAGACACAATGTGTCAATCGCCCTTCGGGGTCACATTCGTAATCAAAATAGAATAAGGGATCGGTCGTCTTTTTGGATTCAAAAAACTCAAGTAGCATTTGTCCGTCGTGTCCTTTTAAACCCTCCATCTCGTCTCTCCTAAGATTTCTTACATCGGTTTCGGTGAATCCAATTTTCTCATTACCTCCACTTGCACCTTCAAAGAATAGCATTTGTTTGCATACAGGGACATTAGCTTCGGTAAGTTGACCAATTACATTTTTATCTGTCTTAGTCAATTCACGGTTTCGAGGTAGCAAGTGACGTCTACCAGGTGAAGTAAATTCGTGATTGTGTGCTTCATTTAACGAATAAAGAATCCACAAATTACTTTGTGAATTACTATGTGGGTTTAGTTTGACACGGACGAAAGCTTTGCAACCCGTTCTAAAAATTGTACCTCGTCTAGTTTCATTATGGCTATTCGGTGACTCCCCGGCTTTATTACAGACGTATGATTTATCCACTACATCGTTTCCCTTATATTTATTTCCACCCTTATGCATAGCGAATTCCGCATATTTGCAATATGATGAATAAAATTTTTCCGCATCCTCAAGGGTGGGAAATGTCATACCAATCTTCGGTTTTAGGTGCTCGTCAACATGAGGAAGATACTCGCCAAGTTGTTGTGCACGAACAAATTTATCCCCGGCAACAGAACTTCCTTCGAAACTGTCCATACCTAAGAAACCGTGAAAAGGAGAATAGTTAGGGGTACTAAACCGTTGTATTTGGAGTTTTTATAAGTGCGCAAGCCACCACAACTTGAAAAGGGTTCAAAGTTTCGTATTTTTTGGAGGTGGTTTGAAGTGTTTTATAATCGGCCCGCACTTAGAAAATTCTAATTATAAAACTTATAATGCGAGGAAATGAAGCAAAACCGCACAAACAGCATCCGAAATTATAAAACTTTCCGTCTAGGTGGAATTCACGTAGGGCAAGCCACCCGAACTTGTAGAAGGGAGTTTCGACTCACGGTTTGCGAGATACGACCGTATACCGCTTTATAATAGTTTTTTTCAACCGAAAGCGATACGCGGTCGTATCTCTCGAATCGTGATTCGAAACTCACTTCTACAAGTTCGGGTGGCTTCTCATAGGGGACACCAACCTAATCGCAAAGTTTCGTATTTTTTGGAGGTCGTTTGAACGGTTTTCTAATCTACCCGCACTTAGAAAATTCCAAGTCTAAAACTTGTAGTGCGAGGAAGTTGAGAAAACCGTGCAAACGGCACCCGAAAATTATAAATCTTTCCGACTAGGTCGGATTCACGTAGGGCAAGCCACCCGAACTTGTAGAAGCGAGTTTCGACTCACGGTTCGTGAGATACGGCCGTGTACCGGCTTTAGTTGTTTTTTCCAACCAAAACCGATATGCGGCCGCATCTCTCGGACCGTGAGTCGAAATTCACTTCTACAACTTCGGGTCATTTCTCGTAGGTGACACCAACCAAATCGCAAAGTTTCGTATTTTTTGGAGGTCGTTTGAAGGGTTTTCTAACCTACCCGCACTTAGAAAATAAGTCTAAAACTTATAATGCGAGGAAGTTGAGAAAACCGCACAAACGGCATCCGAAAATTTTAAAACTTTTCGAGTTGGTCGGGTTCACGTAGGGCAAGCCACCCGAACTTGTAGAAGCGAGTTTCGACTCATAGTTTGCGAGATACGACCGTATACCGCTTTATAATAGTTTTTTTCAACCGAAAGCGATACGCGACCGTATCTCTCGAACCGTGAGTCGAAACTCACTTCTACAAGTTCGGGTGGCTTCTCCTTGGGGACACCAACCAGCCCGCAAAGTTTCGTATTTTTTGGAGGTCGTTTGAAGGGTTTTATAATCTACCCGCACTTAGAAAATTCTAAGGCTAAAACTTGTAATGCGAGGAAGTTGAGAAAACCACGCAAATGGCATCCAAAAATTATAAAACTTTCCGACTTGGTCGGATTCACGTAGGGCAAGCCATCCGAACTTGTAGTGGAGAGTTTCGAGTCACGGTTTGCGAGATACGGCCGTCTACCGCTTTACTCGGTTTTTTCCCAACCGTAAGCGATACGCGGCCGTATCTCTCGAACCGTGAGTCGAAACTCACTTCTACAAGTTGGTTTGGCTTCTCGTAGGTGACACCAACCAACTCGCACAGTTTCATATTTTTTGGAGGTCGTTTGAAGGGTTTTCTAATCTAATCTAATCGCACTTACAAAATTCTAAGTCTAAAACTTGTAATGCGAGGAAGTTGAGCAAAACCGCACAAACGGCATCCGAAAATTTTAAAACTTTCCGACTTGGTCGTATTCACGTGGGGCAAGCCACCCAAAGTTGTAGAAGTGAGTTTCGAGTCACGGTTTGCGATATACGGCCGTGCACCGCTATACTTGGTTTTTTCCAACCGAAAGCGATACGCGGCCGTATCTCTCGAACCGTGAGTCGAAACTCGCTTCTACAAGTTAGTGTGGCTTGTACTACGTGAGACGAACCTACTCAGAAAGTTTCGTATTTTTTTACGGTCGTTCGCAGGGTTTTCAACCATAACCGCACTGAAAAGTTTCTAACTAATTTCGTATATACAATTCTAATTCTACAAGTTACTAATGCAAGCAACATAATTCGGCAATTGAATATACTTGAGGTCAACCCGATTCTACATCTAAAATCTACTAATGCATTTAATTTTTTTCCAAATTTCTAAATAAATTACTACACACAAATTCAATCAAAAAATTACAAATGTAGATTATTGGGGTAAAGAAATAGTGTATACCTTACGGAATAGGTCGAAATCAAGCCAAGCAAACGGTTTTGGAAGAGAACTAGGGTTCCGAATTCGTATCGAAGAGGGGAAGAGAAGCTAGGGTTTCGATCGTCGGAGTTCGAGGGTTTCGATCTTCGGAGTGGGGAGAGAAGAGGGATAGCGGACGTGTCGATCGTCGGAGCTAGGGTTTTAGGGTTTTTTTTTTCGTCGTTGGGTTTGGGTTCGTCGTTGGAGTTGGGAGAGAAGAAGAAGACGAACTGTATGTCAACAAAAATGAAAAAAGATAGCCTTAACCAGTTCTTCCCAATAACGAGTTAAGGCTATTTTTTTAAATAAAATTTTGCCTTAACCCGTTCTTCCCAACGACGGGTTAAGGCAAGATCTGATCAAAAAAAATCTAGACCGTTGGATCTGATCCAACGGTCCAGATCGAAGTTCGCACGGGTCCGTGCGAACCGACCCGTTCCGGCCCGTTTGCAACCGAAGATCACTTTTATATATATATATATATATATATATATATATACATTTATGTAAGTTATATGTTATTATTATAAGTTATGTGTTATGTGTTAATTAATAATTAACTACATGTACTTAAGTGTATAGTTATATTAATATTAATCAAGTATGTTTTTCACCTCATTAATTGGTAGTTACTTAAACATTTTGTGTAATGATGGCAACTGGACTGAATCCGACCTGGCCCCACTAGGTCTGACCCTCTTATTTGTCGGCTTGGACTAATCATTTAGCAATTTGGGTTAGGCTCGGGCTCAACTTTACAGGCCAGAATAAAATTCAGGTCAGTCTCAGGCTCGAGATCTAGGCCTGACAGGCCCGGATTAATTTTTTGCGTCTACACATCGTTTACATATATATGTATGCATAGGCATTCTTATGTTAATATTATGTATAGTCATGATCTAGGCCCGCCCTATGGAGGGACAAGAAAGGCGGCCGCCTCGGGCCCCGATTATTAGCCATTTTTAGGGGGCCCCCAATTTTTTTTTAATATGTTAGTTTTTTCATAACTATAGTGACAGTGCACATTTAATATGTCAACAAGAGTGTGTGGTTTCTTGTGTTGCTGTCTCTTTGTGCGCTCTTGCTGCTGTGGATTTGTTGCGCGTGCATTGCACGTATTACGGTGCACATGGAGTGCACGTGCCGCCACCGAGATTCTAATTCCGTTATTCTTTTAATATTCAGAATCGTCTCCTAACAGACAAACGTCTCTTGAACTCATTTTTATTGTTTCTAGTTCAAAAAAACACTCATTGAAATTCGGCAAGTAGTAACCAAATTGAACATCATATTTAATTGAACTCCGTAGTTTATATATTGTACCATGTTATTGATTCATAGTCTTCTCGTCGTGCTATTATGGTTGACTTCAATCCCCAACCGTAAATTTATTGTACTATTGAACATTCACATATATGCCTTGTCATTTGCTTGATTTTGTATTGAGGTTTCGACCCGGTTCCTAATACAGTACATTGCATATAGAAATTATAGTACACTTAGTCCACATATTGTTATGTTTTGCATATAAATTGTGTTTTCCATATTTAATAAATTGTACCATGTATGTTTCATGTATTGTATAGTCTTTGATATCATCTTGAAATTGTACTAGTGCTATTGGTCTCATCGATTGTACCTGTTGCATGAGTATTGATATCATCGCCCACATTGATCACATGCATGTTCATAACTGATTGTTAATAAAAATATTAAACAAGTTGGGGTAATAAGGGTTGACTTAGTAGTGAATAATCTCAGAAAATGTACTCGGTAAGGTCTTATCGTTATATCATATTGTCATGGAAGGAGGAGTATCGATTGTGAATTATTAATTGTTAATTGTAAATTATTGTTAACGACACCGAGTACACACTCTGTAGATCCCACTACGAAGTCTAAAACGTACACTGTTTTGTATGCACCGAACCTGTAGTATGGGATGCAGTAATACGTGCATTAGTTAGGATTAAAATGAATAATAGACTTATAGACATAAATGAACATTGAACATCAATACTAATACTGAATACTGGTTATTAAGCATTGATTCCTGATTTCTGAATTGTTGATTACCAACTTTGATTTTGTTACCGTTTATCATTTATTGACTCCGATATCGTTCTAATTTATGCTCTTGTTATATATTCCATTATTTCCTATTTTACTGCTTCCTACTACTTGTCGTCCGAAGCTTGCTCTAACGGGTTCTCTTCCGCTTTCTTTTGAGTTATGTCGTTCAGGTACAGTGATGGGTAACTGAAAGGAACTCGTCAAACTGTTACTGCATTACATATTCTCGAGCTATTTGGTAAGTTCTTGTATCCCAGATTTGGTTATTAGATTTTATTCTGTTTATGTTATTATATTTATCTGCGTGGTTGTGATTATTCTTTTCATGTTGTTGAGTTAAGACTGGTACAGCTTATGGATGATGTTAAAATCATTCGCTGGGCCTTCGTCACGGATCCGTATTCCCGTATTTTGGGAAGCGGGGCGTGACAGTTATCTTCAATCACTATTTAAAATATAATTTTAAAGCATAACAATCAAATCGAAGTATCTAGACACAAATAGCAATTGATACTTGAACAATTATCAAATAGACCGCTAAGTAGTTAGAAAGAAAATGAGTCGATAAGTTGAAACCATATACTAATGAATTATAAAAATATGGTTGAGGATCTCGCAATTGTATTCCATGATTTAAAAATTCCCTGAAACTGAAGTAGGTTCTTTTTCCACTTATTTCCATTAGCAGAATCATTGATTACCGTATAGCTTGTAAATAGTGTAATGTTGATAACATATCTTGCCACATAGCTTGTGCTTCCACAAGTTCAACGATGTTGGAGTTCACTTGCACAACTCAACACAAAGACTTTGCTTGTCACGGTTCCGCACCTATGCAATAATAGTTGAATTTGACATCACCATAGCTAAAGTGTTGCTGATTTTTAGGATACTATAAGCCATGCAAAGTCACCACTCGAGCTTTTGACAAGGTGATTTTTAAGAGAGAGATTTTAAAAGCAGTAGCTTAATAAATAAGTCAATAGTTGCATAAATGTGTTTTTTGATTGGTTTTAAAATAAAATAAATCAATAACTATGTTAATGTGTCTTCAGATAGGTTTTTTTTGAAATTTAAAATTTGAAGCTATTTTAAATTGAAATTAAGAGATTTATCAAAAATGAAGAGAGAGAAATGAGTGGTGGCATGAGTGGCCTCCTACTTTTTTCTCTCCTTTTTCCTTTCTAAAATGATGAAAGGAGAAAAATCATAGAATAAAAGTGGTCTTAGCATAATATATTATATATAGATATATAGATATGTACAAGACCAAATTTACTATATTTGCCATCATAATTGCAACCAAAAGATCAATCTGTTAGTATGATGTCAAGAAAAAGAAGAAACAAAAGACTTCGTGGAAGTTCTAAATATGCACATGCAATCTTCCGCACAATCCCATCTCTTCACAAAACAAGGACACCACATTCAAGAGATTCGTACCTAGTACCTACTAAAAACATAAGATTACTGTGCACTAAGAGATAATGAAATCACGACTAAGCAGTGGAGTTCTCTGACTTGTCTGGCACAAGAAGAGCCAGCTGAAGCAATTTCTTCTTGCAAAGCTTTACTGGATTCCTGAACAAGATAATTTCCGCATCTGTTTGGCTTGACAAGACAACACGAGCAATGCAGTAGGATTCTCCCTTCTCAGATGCAAAGTGAAACTCTTCAGTTGAGATTGAGAACCAGTCTTTGCTTGCGGATGTTGTCGACTTCACTTCAACATACTCCCTTCCCTGTATAATTAAATCATAGGGTAATCCACTCTCTGCTTCTTCATTCACCCATCTTACTTCTGCTTGTGAACCAAATTTATTGGTGAAGTACTCGTAAGCTATTTTCTCTCCTAGCCTGCCAGTTTTGGAAGATTGCTCCTCTTTCGGGACTCCAAAGTTTATCTTGTCCCATGCAGTGAATGCATTTTCTGAACTTGAAGCAACTTTTTCATGTAGAGAACTAGAAGGTACAGTCGGGTCAGTTCCAAATTCTCTGGATTCATGTGACTCGGTTGTTCTTGAGTCATCTTCCATTAAGTATTTTTCATCGGCCTCAGTCTGAATTGGCCCATATTGTTCCGGATCTTCACATGCTGTAACCTGTATTCCTGAAGGAGAATGAAAGTCTGGAGCAGTTTTCCAATTTGTAGGGGGCCAGTTTGTTTTGTTCAATTGTTTCTTTCCTGGATTTGAATATTTTTGCTTAGAAACCACAGGGAAAGAATTTGCAGGCAACATATTTTCCCTAGAATTAAGTGTGAGTAGGTTTGAAGAAGACCAGACAGGTTCTCCGTCAGGAAGCATAGGCATCTGCTGACTATTAACCATAAAGGATTCAATCTGCTCAAGAGTAAAACCTAACTCAGCTTGATTAGTAATCATATGAAGAAAGTTTGCCATTTGTAGCTCATGGGTACTGTCAACGAAGTAGCGGGAAAGTTCCAGGTAGATTGAGTGAGTATCAGTGTTAGGTGTTGTGTATAAGATGTTTCCCTGCATTAAAAATTCACGGATCAACAAACATGCTTCTTATATAAAATAAACTATATAAAACAAGAGTCAATAAAACAACTATATAAACTATATAAACTCAGGATAGGTGCCGGCCGGATAGGTAGTATCGGATTAGTGTATCAGGGTTTTTTGGATCGGGCATTTTTTAATTTTTAATTTTTAAAATCTAATATGTTTCTATAATTAAATTAAAATTTAAAAATATTATTTTTTTAAAAATGAGTTGATGAATTAAAATAATTCTATTATACATTTAATATTTTCAATTATAGACTTGAACATTTTAATTAGTTTTTAAAACAATAACAAGAAATAGGTAGACCAAATAATACAAACTACATTTACATACAAGGAAAACACAAAAATGTAAGCTAGACTAAAGTGATGTTCATTACGCAATTACAACTTCATTACTTGGATAAGAGGTTCCACTTGAATAGAAAGTTCAAATATTGGGAAAAAAAATTAATCATAGAATTGGTGGTTCCATGTTGGGATGGGGCCGATCCATCCGATTCAATTGCAAACTCGGCCAATCCCTGATCTCACCGATTACAAGATTTATGGGTTATATCGGAGCGGCCCCTTGAAAAACGATCCTCATCGCTTAGATTGGATTAGGATCAGCCAATCTTTAAAACCATGTTTGTTTTTACTAAACTTCTACTGAATTGTCTTATAGATTGGCCACACAAGAGCATACTGACAATGTTGCGTATGGACCATTTGATCAAGTGTTGCGTATGGACCATTTGATCAAGAGGCGAAGCTTTGGATATTAAAGATAATTACCATCCAACCTTATTTATTGGTTTCACAACAAACAGCCAAATTGAACCTATTCCATTTCAAGGAAAAAAAGAAGAAGATAGTTTCCTTGATATTGGACCATGTTTCAAGGTTGGTTCATTGAAAATAGGATGATTAACAATGAGCAAGTTATGAACAAAACATTGGTAATACGAAAGCAACAGTGATTTATTACATATGGGCACTAAACAATCTCTTTCAATTTTAGTTTTATCCTAACTCTTCTCTTTGCTGATTACATTGGCTAAACCTTGTATAAAGCTAAATTAGTCTCCTTAATATGAACTCTGAGAAGAATAGAGTTGTGTGCAATTCGATCATCATTTGTGGGAATCATGGAACTAGTTGGGTAATTAGAAAATATAACCAATAAATGAACATAATGGAAACAAATATATTGATGTGGACGAACACTACAAGTAGGATAACAACTGAGTGTGTATTATTGTATGTAAGAAATTAGAAAGCTCCAACTGAGACTGAAATGAGGGAACACTTGATATGGTTAGGGCATGCGCAATAAAAACCAACTCTGCTAGGTGGTAGTAGGAGTGTAGTTGGTAAAGTAACGACTAGGGCTATAGGACCTAAACGGACTGGACTCGAGGAAATTATTAAGGAATATTATAGATACAAAATTAACAAAGGAAATGCCTGTTAACAGAAGTGAATAGAAGAGAAGATACATGTGATCCACCCAAAAAGTTTGTGATAACGGCTCTGTATTATGTGATTTCCTAATCTAGTCTGAAACTCCCAACTTGGCCCAAATGCAATGAGCAACAGCTGCATGCTGCCTTCAACAAACAGGAGATAAACTTAGAGCTCAGTCTGCCGGCTCAGACAAGCTTTGCTAAACCTAATTTTGATTTCTAAAGCCAGTAGACAGAAAAAATATCATATGCCCCATTGGGCATAGAAATTGTATGGCAAAAAGCCAATAATTGTCTTTGATTCTCTTCAAAAACCATACCACCTACATGATCCCCTCAAAATCTGGGGAGAACATGTAGAGGGACCGGTTTTTGTGGCAATCTAAAGGCTCTTGTCTGTTGCCATAGAATTTATTAGATTCAGTGATATTTGAGATCATTGACAGGAAGGGATGGAAGGGCATCAACGAGTGGAAACCAACGATGGTGATTGAGGAAAAGAAACCAGAGCGAACAGACGGTTTTTGACAGACCGGATCTGCTTGAATGTTGAGAATTGAAATTTGGGTTTGTTTAGGGCTAAGATAAGGGTTTTGTGGAAATGATTTATTTTTTCTCCGACACCAGGTTAGGTTCAGAGATATTTGGAGAATTGCATATGTTATTGAGGCATTGAGCCAAGTATTTATACAAGTAGAAAGATAAAGGGAAAAAGTTTTACCCAACGTGGGACTAAAATAAAACAATATAAAGCCTAATAAAGACGTATTTAACAGATTTTTTAATGCCCAATTCGGAAGATGATTAATTTCCTCAGTAGATATCTAGTGAAATGAGATATAAGCAACATCTAGGTTTTCTTTTTCCGTCCAAATCTCCATCTCTGCTCAACTACTTATAAGGAAACAAAATCTGCCCATAGGTATTAAAACTTAACAGAATTCCCTGTTATTGCCACGGAATTCAACTGCCATCACTATTAGAGTCCTATCATTAATTCATGAACTGGACCAGAAGTCAAAGTTAGCTATACAAAAAGTTGTCCAAAATGAATAAGCTGAGTCATGACTACCATGGAAAAAATGATCTAATCTATACTATTATATTAGTTGAGTGTGCATACTTGGCTTCTATTTCAAACAACTCTTTCAAATCAGCATTAATAAATAAAAGAGTTTGCATAGATCCCACCTCTATTTGACAACTTCAAACTTCAAAATCACGAATTATCTAGAGATGTGATGATATCATACTAGGTGCATAAAGAGAGAGATCAAATACTGCAACATTATTAGTGAAAAAGGTAAGAGTGGCTCTCAACATTATTATAATTTAATGTACGAATTGGATAAATATATTTCAGTGAGTAACCATGACTATTAAGAATAATGACTATCCAAACTTCCTGCTCTCTAAAAGCATACTAATGAAAGGTAAGAACAGGTTAGCTAGAAAGTTTCATCGTGACTTCTTCAATGTACTGTTAATATAAAATTAATCATCTAAAATATAAAACCAGTAAATTAAAATTATGTGCTTAGATATTCCTGTGTGATATTGAAGTACAAAAGATAAGAATGGCATACCTGCAGAAGAGAGCAGCACTCGTATCTTTTACTATTGGTAGTAGAATGTCCATTAAGGGAGTACCTATAAAATAATTTCTCAACAGAAATGACCTGTAGCTTTACAAGTTTCTCTAACCCATGCTGCTTTAAATTGAAGTATGAATCATGATGGAACTTATATAGATAGCGCTGCACATAAGTTATAACCCAATTGATCAAAGATGCTGCTTCTGTGTTATCAGCTATCCCGTAAAATATTGCTTCTTTAAATACAACCTGAAATCAATACATATAGGGTACTCATACTCAGATAACTCCGAAAATTTGATTTCTTTATAGATAAAAAAAAAAATCATAAAAGGGAGCATATATACATCTTTAAGAGCCTGAATGCCTATGTTTTCCATCAATGCAGCCACTTTTCCAGAAAGCATTTCCTTCTCCAGGGCAGTTATTTCGCCAAAATATAAAAGATATACATCATTAAGATGCATGCATTGCTCCATTAGGACATCATCATCAGACCAGCACACGAGACCAAACTGTGGATGAAGGGATACCCACTTCCCTTGCACTGTTGGAAGCACAGTATTTTCTAATTCAAGAAGGCTCTCTTTCAAGCTTAGAAGTTCTCCAAAATTAATTAATCCGGTTTGGAGATCATCAGCCCACTTAACGAAAACCTGAAAGACCTGGAGGGTAAAGATTAAAGTTAAATTGATGTATGCACATTATAGTAACATATGCTAATATACTATAGAGCTTTTACGTACTAGTCCCCCACAAATTCCTTACATACCCTCGCATATCTGTACCTATTAATCCTAAAGAATGTCAGATCAACTAATCAATAGTCCCCCTATTAGAATTTATCTAATCTAACCATCGTTAAACCTAATTTATTATATAAAATGATCATTTAATCTTCTCTGTAACCTCGTTTTCCTCATCTCACTAACTCATTGAAAGGGAAAAAGGTGGTGAAGAAGATATTACTATAAAAGGGAAAAGATTTGTCAGAGGAATAGAGGGTGACTTATATAGAGAATGCCAGAGGTTGAAGAAGGGTTACATCTATTAGGGAGTTCCTCAAGTGATGAATTTAACTCTAAAGCAGAAGTAACTGTCAGGATTGACAGCCATAGATAGGAGTGTTTTAGTAAAATCACCACCATACTGAGAAGAGGTAATAATAATAACTTATTTGAATAAAGATCAACTGGATGAACTACTTCACAGCGAGGTCCATATTGTTAAAGAATGATACGTAAATATCAATTCATGTTCGACTATCTATAAATATGGAATTTGTGAGGAACTATTATGTAGAGAACCCTATAATCTAATGAGAAGATACCAACTTGATGAGCAGCTTCTGAGGGCAAGTTGTGTTGTGATAACTGCAGTAATATCTTAAGATACGAACAACCAGGAAGAGTCTCAAGTACACCACAGTCAGTCACAAGAAAATCATGAAGGCCAGGATAAAGTTTCGCAACCGTCGTGAATGTGGCACATTTGTTACCACTTGTTGATTTTTGAGGATCACGTGTTTCTTCCAATCGATCCAAACAGCCAGTAGGATCATGCCAATACACTTTGTCTGGAGGCATAAAAATACCATCCAAAACATCAAAGTCACTGGAGTTATGAACCACTGGGATGAATATAGAGATATTGGATCTGACTACAGAGATCTTCTCCCTCGACAAAGCCAGCTCATCCCGAATGAATGAGTACAATTTAGACATTTGATAGATACTGCATCTGTACAATAACTTGGCTCAGTAAATAAGAAATGATGTCAAAATGAACATTTCCTAGCAACTTTAGTTATGTACAAAGCCACAAAAGCAATGTGTCAAAAAAGGCAAATAATTATAATTACCTTACAATTCAGATGGTACCTAAATATCAAGAAAGATCTAATGAGCTTCAGAAAATGCATGTGAAATAGACTCAGTATGCTAGTTTTATTGGAACCAATTGCTTAAAAAACACTAACATATAACAACACACAGGGAGGCCTCCATGATACAAATATATACTGCAATATAGATTTGTTTGTCAAGTTCACAGTTTAACCTCAATCTCAGTTCATCTTTATCCTGAAGATAAATCGAGACACTGAAGAGTTTGATGGGTTGTTGGTATCTCCGCTTTTATAGGCTGTCTCATGCACATCTTCCCGTCTCAATCCCAGTACACAAAAAACTCTGGTAGAATGGTATAAAGATATAGGATATGGGCTCCTACTGCGAACATTTCATTTGCACTGGCAAGATGTTAAGGAAAGCTGCTTATAGAAGTCCAGAATAATACGGTTCAAATTCAACTTTGTTGGAATTAATTAGTACAATATGATATTAATCAACTCTTACCAAATACATTAAAGAACGAAGAGTTTTTCAATGAGAAACTATCTTATGAAACAGGAGTGCCAGGACTAGAGGACACAAGAAATGAAGATCATGCTAAATCATCCCATTAATGGCATGTTCCAACAGCCAAAGCATTGTTTCCTTCTAGTTCTCGTTCTTTTCTACCAAAAAAGTAAAAAAAAAATGAAAATAAAAAAACATATATGTTCTAAATGTGTATCATCAGTTTATGCATCTACTAAGGCATAGGTTTAAGGTTTGATTCATTACAGAACAATCTAATTGTTGTTTCAGGTTAACTCTCTACGAAACAGCCCTGTCAGATTCATGGAGCATCATCAACATAGATAAAGAAATGAATATTTCCACTTCTGTAAAGACCTCAATGGACAGTAGCGAAAATAAGAAGAAAAGAGAATAGGATAGTAAATGGAAACAAACATATCGGGGCTAAATATTTAAAATCACTACTTTGTACCTAGCAGGAATGTCAGAGCATCTCCAGTACTGGATTATTCTCAAAGCATCATCAAGTGTAACATGGACCTTGAATTTAATATCCTCCAACAATCTTTTGCTAGTGACCTGGTTTGGAAAATAGAAGGAGCCAATAAATGTGGGTAGCAGTTGAAAAGCCGATCAAGTGCAGCGGCATCAGACAAGCCTCAAAATCATGTCAAACAACGAACTAAAGCAAAAATTTTAATTTATGAAGGTTATGAATCAGATGTAATCCCATAAACATAAGATAGTTTGAAGAACACAATGTAGCCTAAACAGAAATAATAAGAGGGATAAAAAATTTAGAACTGCTGTTGGTAAGATTAACCTTTGGAACAGCATAAGGACATAGACCTCCCAGAATGGATCGCACGGGCTCACAATCATGAAATAAATCCATAGGATAGTGAACATCATCACCAACGCTAGAGGCCACCCATTTAAATTTGTGAATGGCTCTCAAAAATGACGATTCCACAAGTGTGGCTTTAGATTCAAAAGGGATACAGCATTTAGCTTTTGGGCTAAAAGAACCATCCCACATTTTATCCATAACTTCTAACAGATATTTACACTTTTCCGAAGTTTTGTTTGAAGAAAGTGCAGATAATAAATGTTCCAACTCAGGTGACGACCAATCCTGGATACTTAATTCACTTGGAAAAATATCCCCATAGGAGATACTCTTAATACCAGTGTAAAGAACATCTGAGGCATTTCTCTCAACATGCACAACCTGCACAAAATCAGTAACACCCAAGTCCAGGAAAAAAACTCTCCACTTTGATACTTTATTTGAAAGTGATAGGATAGCGGGATGTTTCAAATAAATTATATCAACTTCATTCCATTTAATACCCGTATTATCAATCAACTTCTTTGCATTTATGCAATTGCCAAACTCTTTGCCGAAATGGATTGGCTCCTTAGTGGGACATTTGAAACCGTGATTGGTTAATATTATCGACCTCTTTTGTAGTTCAAAGATTATGTTATCCCTCTCAGTCTTACAGTTTGAGCATGCAGATTGAAGGTGAACCATAATAAATGACAGGTACTCAATCATCATGGCTGCATATTCACTTGTAGCCTTTTCAACACAAATTGATGGCAAAATATGTTCCCTGATAATATCATGGGAAGACAACTGCTGAACTCCAATTTTGCAAAGCATTCTTATGAGGTTGTCCACTCTATCTTCCTCTACATTACCCGCCTTCGAGGTTTCTGTTAAGAAGAGGAAAATATTAACAGTGCGGAGTCTAGAATAGATACCAGGGAAATGTCCAAAACCACTTTCATCTCCAAATTTGCGTTCGAAGACATCATATGGTAACCAAATTGGTTCTTTAGCCACCGATGCATATGAACCATCTGAAAGTGGTATAAATGAAATTTGTCTAAGACAGTTGAGAAGGTCTGCTTCAAGGCTAGAAGGCCTAATTGAAAATGATTGGAAGGAAATATAAAGAGCATTGAGCCAAGAAGAAATCCAATCTAGACCCAAAGCCTTAATGCCATCACTAGAATTGCATATTGATGATAGGACTTCAATAAGTATTTTCGGACTGTATTCTTGTATACCCAACGCCTTCGCTAATGAATCGGGTAAGATTATGTCCCTGTTCAAATAACCAAGCCCAAGATGTTGCTGAAGTAACGTGTCTGGTAAGAATTTTCGAACTTGCTCATTCCAATTTCGCAGCACCATGGATGGTGGGACCCATTTATCAATGAACCCATCAAGAAGTAAACAATTTGACAGACGTAATTTAGACAGAATCATATGTGGGAGTCTAGAAAAAAATCCATGAACTTCACCAGTGAGGGGTACAAAACTCATGAATGCTGTAACTGCTTTTGCTGGGCTTTCTTCAAAGCAGGGAAGTGAACAAAATGACGTTTTAGCATTGACAAATAAATCAGGAAACTCTGACAATAACCACTGATTCCATGCACTATCTCCATCAACTTCTTCTCTAGAAGAAGGCAAAACAAAATCACCATGGAGAACAAATTTAAGTCCATAATTCCTTAATGGAAGAAAAGCAAACACGGGCTGTTGAGTAAGATTTGGCACATAATCACCATTACCAGAATCTTGCAGTGTGAAAGCTATGGCAATTTTTGTCATTTGCACGTCAGGACGGATAAGAGACGCTTGTAAACTTTTGTCAACTACAAGCCAACACATGTTAGCATTGCCAAGGGAAACTCGTACAGTGCCATCTTTCATAATTACCCTTTTCATTGAAACAAGCTTATCCTCAAGCAAGTTCTTAATTTTTATACATCGAAGTTGTTGAAGGAAAAGTAAAAGGGAAGGGTGAAGATCCGAAAACATTGAAACAATAGGACTCAAGCCAGTGTTCTGTTTGATCTTTGAATTGAAAGGAAGCACAATGCAAGTGTTCCAAGAGGGGGCATCGCTTTGTTCATAATCACAGAGAACTTGCTCCTCGAATAAATTAATATTACATGGTGAGATTACAGTAGGCAGAACAAAACCAATCTGACCATCTGTGATATCAAATTTTACGTGAAAACCATTGGAATGAATTTCTGGAGCATCTGAGACCTGAAAAAAACCACATATTTAGGACGAAAGTTTAAACAATATATACATTTCATTGTGCATACAAATAACGGAGTTTTAGATAAATAGGCATTAAGGATCAAATGTTTAAGTACAGGAGTATAAAAAATATGTTGTGCTGCCAGCTCTTATACTGATTTCTTTCCAAGACAGCATGGCATAATGCATAAAACCATATAAATAGCCAATGAACTACGGCATACAAAGAGAGTGACCATTCTTTAAGCTGCATGAGATGATCAAAGAAAGTTCGAAGGTAAAATAACCTAAGGAGCATTTCAATGGAGTAAAATGGACGAATAAGGCCGAATCAAGAGAACTAGGAACAGAACCAACTACAAGGAATGGCCTTGGGGGAAAAGTTAAACTATGTTAAGGAGGTTGTTTGATTCTTTTGGACAGTTGAGGGATTTGCAAAGCTAAAAAAGTTGTTTAGGTTGACTATGAGCATAAAGTGGGGTATTATATAGATGAATATGAATAAGAAATTCTTAATATCCAAATGATAGACGAACTACTGCCAAATAGAGACAACAGAGAATAGATTTTCCATAGTCAATGTCAACGTTGATGAAAACCCTTAGTAGGGCCAAAACAACCAGCATCCGAAATATGCACAAAACAAGTACAGAAAAGAACATGTATCCTCGAATAAGTAGGAGTTCTAAGAAGAGACACTAACAAGGAGAGAAATGCATGTAATAGACGGGTTTTGGTTGTGTTAGAATATAAATATTAAAATCCTCACCCTGACCACAACTTCGGAGTTTTTGTCTATCGGTCGGGTATTTCACATGGTATCAGAGCAACCAGGTTCGAATCCCACTGATTGTGCAATTTAAATGCGGATTAAAAAAAATACCGCTGCGTATAGTTCAGGTCTTGGCCCACAAAGATGACCCTCAACCTGCGGGGACGTGTTAGAATATAAATATTAAAACCCTCACCCTTACCACAACTTTGGAGTTTTGATGTATCGGTAGGGTCTTTCACAGGTTGATAACATATGCACTGTTGCAATTTTTTTTGCCCATAAGACAAAACCAATACAGAGCAACTGATCTCAACGATGTGATGATGACATCTCTCAGCCCCACCATTGTTGAAATGTAATTTGTAATTTTCTGGAGTTTTCTAGAAAAGTAGTAATGCATGTAAGGATGTAGAATAGTCTAGAATATCTTATATCTAAGAAGCTCTAGACCAACAAAGTCAAAAATGTTCTCGAGACTTCTATACATAGTCCTATCAAGAAGTGTAAAGAAGCAGTGTTCTAATAGTTGCTAGGCGGTAGTCGGGCGGCCGATGGGAGCCTAGCGCCTAGATCTTGTAAGTGAGGACTAGGCGGCTAAGCGTTAGACGGTTTTATTTTTATAATATATTTATAAGAAAATATAATATTGCATAAAATACAAGATATATGCATGATTAAAAAAATAACTCAAAAAATCATAAAGGAGAATTAGCTCAATGGTAGAGAGCTTGTTTTGTATATTGCCCATTATCAAGATTCCATAGAGAGGGGCGATCGATTTGAGATTTTGACGAGTTGAGATTTTGAGGATTTAGGAAAAGCAAAGAGCGATTTGGGAGATTTCTGATTTAGGGATTTAGGTTTTTTGGGAAGAGAGAGAAATACGAGCTCGGGGGTTTTGAAAATATGAGCATTTAGGTGAACTAGATCACTTAACAAACAAACAAAAACCCACCCAGGCCCACCTAGACCCGCCTAGGCAGCCAAACCGATTCATAAAAATGCCTAGGCCCTAGATGAGTCGGCTAAGGATGGCCTAGCGCCTAGGCCCTGCCTAGGCGGCCGCTTAGGGGGATTTTTAGAACAATATAAAGAAAATCTAGAGATCTAAATGTAGACACTTCAAAACATCTAAAGAATTCTATTGTACACTATAAACACAGGGTAAGTGATGAGGACATCAATTCTGTTTAGTTTAGTATTTTATTTTAGTACCATATTTGTTTTTGGCAATTATACCAATATATAATTTTTCTTTATCCATTAGAATATTTCTGAGATTTTAGAATATTTTGAGATTTGTATCAAGATTTGTTTTTAGCATATATATAGGCCTTGAGATTAATGAGAAGTTATGCTATTCTTGATTAAAAAAATTAATGCGTTAAGTTTTGCTCTTCATCTCTCTTTTTATGTGACACAATTGAGATCTAATTTTAGCGTTTATGATAAACTCTAAATTTACCCCCCAAATCCAAAAAGAAATCCCCAAATAAAACCCTAACCCCTCTTCATCTTCTTCCTCCCTGTTGATTCCCGAAACCCCCCAACCCCTCCCGAACTCCTCATCGTCGCCCTCGTCGCCTGCAACCCTGCACCACCACCATCACTCTCTATCCTCTCTCATCGATCTCCCGTCCCCCTTGCCTCCGCTTCCCGTCACCGCAACCTCCTGATGCCACGACCTCACACCCCGACAACCGACCACCTTTATACCCATCAACATCACCGCTGAATCTTCCCTCATACCAGAAATCCCCAAATCCAATTCCACCCGAAACCCTAACCCTCCAAATCCCTTACTGCCGTCACCATCTCCTCACATTCTTGTCACCTCGACAGCACCTCAACCCCGCTGCCTCCTTGAGTCTGAACAGCAAACCCACCACTGCCGAAGCTCTTCACCTTGCTGCCTTCTGATCAACCCCTCGACAGCCTCGAGCACAACAGCCAGTAACTTCAACTCGAGATCTTGACGTCTTTTTCGCACCCGGTATACTCTTTCTACTTTTCAAATATTTATGTTATCTGCTTTATCATCTCTATTATATTATTTGATTTATCTGCCGTCCACCAATATTGAGAGTGAGCGAGTCTACTTGCTAATTATAGTACAAATCAATATTGCATCTTTTACTTGCTAAGAACTCTTAGAGATATAATTATTGATTGTTAGAACTGAATTGTTAATTGGGCTTGTTAAACATAATTCAATTCTTGAAAATCCATTGAACCGATTAACTGTTTTAATTTCTAACTTGATCCGCATTACATGTTGGTAAAATTAATCCTATAAAATTCTTGGAAATTCTCTATTTAGGGTTAAGTTTTACATCAATAAGACCCTCTTGTATGTAAGCAGGTAAATTAAGCAAAAACAATTGTGAAAGAATTGTTGTTCAATCCAAATAGCCTCTCCTTGTTCCTTTCCCTATTCAAACATTTCCAATTCTATTTCATCACATTCTAGTCCACCATTGTCACCTCCTTGCTCCAACAACCATTATCCTGACGAGGACAAGAGCATGCCGTTGAAAGAGAGTGCCTTAGGAGGCTACAAATTGACTAAAAGTGCGCAATGAGTATTCTCCTTGTGGTAGACTAAAGTTTGGAAGTAGAAAAAGATCTTGTTACAACAGACGTGTAATTATAAACTAAGTGTTTGGCTAGTCTGCAACAAGAAGTCAACTAAGAATAGTCATCAATAAAAAACTAATTATCAATAATCATCATTCCTTATTATGATAAGAGAAGAGGAACTCAAAAGATGAAAATGTATGAGGTCGAGAAAATCTAAACATATCATCAGTTCATTACAAGCAGAAGGTAGAGCATAGTGGTTGGCTAGTTTGCAACCATACAATGGCTTGAACGATTTTACGGAAAGATCATTAAAACACCTGCTGAAAAAGCTAGAATAGGAAAAGGAGAGAGATGACAAAGACGACAATACCAAACATCAGTATGGAAGGTGGATTAATAGTCAAATAAACATTGGCACCGGTAGGACAAACTAAGAATAACCAATTCAAAAGAAAAGGCCACCATGCATATGGCTTGTACCAATTTGCATCCTGCTAGTACGAGCATCATGGACATAACAAGATTCAACTCATAGGTTACAACATAATTCATATAAGAAATTTGGTTAAGATTGGTAGACAACTGAAGAACATGAAATATTACAAATTGAGAAACAAGATAAGTCACAAGAGAACAATCCAAGTGATAGTAACAAGATAGCCATTTGATGTGGGGGAGATAGTACCACATGTGAGACACTAGTAGCAAAAAACAAATGAAGTCAAAGCAAATAATAGGAAGCAACAGTTCTAATTAGCACTGGTATCGTGTCCTATCAGTTCGGGTCCTACACTACCCAGACCCGATACCCTACAGGTCCCAAAATTGGACCCGGACCCGACCCGTGAGAACCGGGCCCGGATCCGGGTCCTACTTAATATAACCTTACCCATCAAGTTCGGTTCCTACTTAAGATATTCACAATTTTGGACTTAGTACATAAAAAAATATTATATTTACACATCTATCTTCAACAATTACTATTTACATGTATATTCCTATAACCCTATTATTCAAATTTCATATTTTTTGGGTATTTTTTAACGGGTCCGGGTCCGGGTCAGATTCATTTGAGTGGACCCGGACTCCAACCCGAAATTGCAACAGATCTTATTTTAGGATCCGGACCCGTATAGATCGGGTCGGTTCCAGTCCAATGTCGGGTCCATATCGGGTCCGGGTATCAGGTCAAAGTAACAACTTTAGTTATAATATTCAAGAGTCTGAAATCGACTAAAGAGATTCTGAAAATCAACACTTCCCATAATTGAGTAAAACAAGTTTCAATCCACTCGTGCACCTGTGTGAACAAGCCAAGAAAGACTTTTCCCAATTCATGACTGAGAAGTGAGCCATAAGTAGATTCATTAGGTTAAATATAACACACATGGAGATGCAACAGTCTCTCAGGAGTCTGAAGATAAAAATGGCTCAGGTTATAAGAAAGATTTTGGTGCCAAGATCTCTAATGCACGATCTGAGGATATGCTTCGTGATAAGATCAGTAGGAAGATGTTGTGCATTTTCTTAGTGGTTTATTGAATAAGACATGAGTTGTAGTCTTGTAGATATTCCAGAAAAGGAGGTGATCATAATTTTCTATTGGATGGACCACTTTAGGCAGGTGATGGGTAAAGCGATAGCCTGAAGCAGAGCATGGGGTTGCTTGATGAATACAATGAAAAAGAGAAAGGTAAAGTAGCAAGTAAGGCCAAAGGAGCAAGCAAATTCTGCATCGCCGAACAGATATAGATAATCCGATCAGATTCCATTCCATTCCATTATCTGACTCAGATATCCGAGTCGGCCCACACACACACACACACACACACACACACACACACACACACACACACACACACAAAGAGAGAGAGAGAGAGAGAGATGGGTATTGCTTAATAAACGAAATATCCGAATAACTAATACATATATGAATAAAGAACTCTCACACACACACACACAGATATGGGTATTGCTTAATAAACGAAATATCCGAATAACTAATACATATATGAATAAAGAACTCATTTAAAAATACAAAGATTATAGTCATTTTAACATTCTATTTTATTAATATAATCAATAGTTAGTATAACATTAAATATATATCATAGTTTAACTAAAGATAAAATAAAATGGACATTTTTATACTTATATTATTATTAGAGAACAGGGAACATGGAGTTGCACTCTAGAAATTTTTTCTAAATCGTCATCCATTTGGCATACATTCCTCCCCGGAATGCATGATGCACAGAGTTCAATGTGATCGACATATTATAAAACATATGCATAAAATGCATAGGTTTTATGACATGTCGATCACATCGAATGGTGTGGATCATGGAGACAAGCATGCCAAATAGGTGACACTCGAGGAAAATTTTCTAAGAGTACTACTCTGGGTTCCTCATTCTCTTATTATATGTAATACCTCCAAAATAATTAACAATTATTTTGTACAACAATATTTTGTATATTAATATTGTTGCAATATACATTGTTATTTTTGGCATATGTTGCACTTGAATTATGCACATTCTTGTGTATGTTATTATATACACATAAGTTGGAAATAAACTTACATAACATAGACAACCATACACACATACACACTACACTACATATGAATACACCATATGAATAAATAGCACTAGCCTACAATTTTTGACCTAGGAGGGTTATGTGTTGACCTAGGAGGGGTTATAATTAATTAGGGTTATAATGAAACATTACGTTAATTAAACCCTTGGTTAATTAATTAAGGGACATCTAAGCAACTGTAGAGTTTTCTACACTCACCCACACACCTCCACAACCCACCCCAACCCTACCCTAACCCTTTGGCCGGCCAACCCTCCCCCTCACTCTATATATGTGTGTTAGGTATAAATAAACCCTAGTTCTCATTTTCTTCTTCTTCCTAGTTCATTTTTCCTTAGTCCATTTTCATACTAATTCCTAGCCCATTTCTATACTACTCTTCACTCCAATATTCATTCCAATTTCTCATAAATATTTCTAAGAAGCTAATTAAGCAAGAAAAGAAGCAAGCAAGATAGGAGAACATCATACTAGGAGATTGGAGATTTTATTTTATATACACTTTTCAGGTGGGTGTTCTTCATATCCTCATGGTTTGTTAAATAGAAAAGTAGTGTAGACTCATTTTGGATTGCATGAATTGTATATATATGGAATCATAACTCCTTGAATAGAAGGAATTTAGGGTTGAAAATTTTATGGTAGCATCTCATATGTGTCTAGAATATCTCTACCAAATTTCATAATTTTTGGATAATATTTGCTATTTTATAAAATCCAAAATCACTGTTGGTCAAGAAGAAAATAGAGCACGATTTACTACTTCTATTTCAAAAATTCATCTCTCAAACTATGTGGTATTTCAAGATGAAATTTTTATATGTGATACATGTATGTGTTTCGAACATGCTCACCGAATTTTATCAATTTTGGACATCATTTGTTATTTAAATAAAATCCGAAATTGCAACTGGTTCACAATTTTATTAGTTGCTGCAAATTTGTACACTTTCAGTTATTAATTATTTTGGCCTCTTAAATGAAGTATTTTAAGACAACTTCCAACTAAGAAATTGTAGTAGACTCACTGAAATTTCTTTAGAACCTAAAATATCAAAATTCCGAGAAGTGATTATTAATGATTTTGAGAAGATGCAAGAACTGCATTTTTTGGTTTGAATTTGCTATTTTTGGAGCATGCATGTAAGTTATCATCACTTTTAGGGCCTCTTGATAATCTTAGAAATGTTGTTTATTAACTCTTTGACATTGTGTGAGCATACCCATATGTGAAACAACTTGGTGTGAAAGAATTTAATGAGCTAGTTCAAGACCTTGTGAGAGAGAATCGCAGTGTAGGAGATTCACATAACTATGATTCTCTATGAGGTGTTGATGTCATGTTTGTGTAAATTTATACAAGTGCATATATGTGATAAATGGTGTTGTAGATTGTGTGTGCAAGTTGGTATTGTTTGGGTTCGAATAACCCTTGGTACGAATTCAAGAAGAGCTCGTTAATAGTCAATTTGTTATATGGTGTCTACCATTTCGAAGTGTTGATGGTTGTTGTTCAATTGGAGGCCAAATTGGGCCTTAGTTGGGACTAGTTGATTAGTAATCTAAGAGTTTCGTCCAGTTGCCTTACTCTTGGAATGTGAGGATGGATGAATTGGTCGAATTTATTGTCGCGGAAGATGAGATCGGTGGGGTATACTAGTTCTAAGTCGTGTGACCATCGTTTATAAGAATATGCACTAGTTGGGCGTGTACTCACCTGTCAAGGGGATACATACAACGTCATATCGCCTGGGACACGTGCAGTGTTGTCTCGACTATTTATTTCTGAAATTTAGTGATAAAAGCGGGATGAAGACGTAAGTCACAAATCCTGTCAGAACTTAGAGGATGGACCCTTAAGTTTTCGTCTATGTTCTGGGTTATCAATACGAACAAGAAGCAAGAGTGTAACAAGTCTCTTGGCGAAGTAGGGGTAGCCCTATTGATTCGCCTTATGTTCATGGTAACTTTGGTAGGAACAAGAGTGAAGGATCATGATTCCGGCAGAACTGTATAATCACCGGCCTGACCGGAAATGAAGAGATACCACGGTACTGTCGGAGTAGAGAAGGACCATGAAATGAATGAACAGAGTGATCACTGCCGTTTCGAGTGGAGAAGGACTACGATCCGACTGCAGGAGCGGAAAATGATTGCATGTACTGCAAACTCTACCAGTCACTAGATAAATATCAGAAACATGAAAGAGTACAAGAATAGGATGCATGACGAGGGATCGAACCCTATAATCAGAAGTACGTTCAGCTTGGTTGGGGAGTATGTAGTATGAGATGCATATGTATCCAATCAGCTTAGTATGTAGCTTGGTTGGAGAGTATGTAGTATGTAGCTTGGTTGGTGAGTACGTTCAGCCTAAGAGCATCGTGTGCATTAGATTCTAGGATATGGCATACACCGACACTTTGTTGTATGACTTACACATTGGTCTTCTGCATCAAATATTGATTGTTGAGAATTTTGGAGATCGCGGGTTTCATCCGCATTGAGTCAGCTGCATTCAACTAACGTGCCCATAGTTTGTTAGTTGCAGGATTGCTGATTGTGGAGCAGGAGACTCGAGCTGCGGGAAGCATCCAAGTGGAGGTTGTAATTCTTTGTACAATGTAATTTACTCTGTAATTTATGATGTAAATTATATTTAAGACTACATTGTACATTATGATAATGTAATAAAAGTTTTTAATTTCCTGTCATTTCTTGTGTTGTGTACTCATTGAAGTAAAAATTCTGGGTATGTGTCACGAGTTTCCAGTGTGTGGAACTCGGGGCGCTACATTATAAGTAAGTTTTATTATTTAATATGTCTAACTAATATTCGTTTTAGATCCGACTTTGAAGCCGTCTTTATGAAATATGGTTCCTGAGACTATCAGAATCCTGTTCATATTTGAATCCATAGAAAAAAAAACAGGTTCGGATATAAATTCACCCATATCGGCTCCATATCCGATCCGCTGCACCCCTAGCTGACCCACTAAGGATGAATTTCTCTAATTTAAGGAAGCAATGATCGAGGGCTCTGTTCTTCTATCAGCTCATCAGCAGTGAGCTATGCAACGTGTTGGACACTGTAGATCAAGAGACGATCACAACTTAGCATTGAGATTGTTGCTTTGATGGTGTCCATATAAGGAAATGTTTCATATATTTTTGGGCTGATGAAAGAAAAATGAAAAATATTTTGGAACAAGAGTGATTTGAAGCGAGGAAAATGAGAACAAAGCTGATAATAGGTTTGCTATGTAATGATGGTGTGTAGTGGCTTTTATCTCAAAGAAGGTTAGCAGAATGACACTTGGTAGAGTAGCAGTGGTAAAAAGGCTGTAAAAGAAATGAAACGGGATAATGATATTGGACGATAAAGGCTGCAGTGAGTACAAAAATCCGAACAGTTTAGAAACTAACACCGAATACCATGATAGGTTCGGAATAGAGTAACTTCAGTACAGTTATCAAACTAATAAATAGAAGATAATGCAGGAAATCCAATAGTTAAAGTAATAACGATAAACAAGATGAATATACAAAACCTATAGATAAGCATCAAACAAATCATGATAACCCAACTAGTAACAATACACCAATATACACCAACATATTAGATCTAATAATGCTAGCAATATCATGGAATGTTGTAAAACTGGAATCAATATGCTAGCAATATCGTGGAATGATGTAAAACTGGAATCAATATGCTAGCAAAGTCAAATTACTTACTAATTACCCTGTGGTAGATATTCATGGGCCTTAATATAGGACGAGAATCAAATTAACCTAAAATTTAATGCAGATTGGTTTTGGTTCCTGTTGTAGAGAGGGTTTAGGGTTTTATTGTCGTTTTCGTATTCTAAAATGCACCCGAGGTCAAGCACCATTTTAAAATGGCTCAGTCAAGACGAGATGAATGCACATTTTAATTACAAATTACACCTACAGATGGGAACAAAGAATTATATTATCATAACTGCAAAAGAAATTTTGATTAAAGATCTGATGTTTTAATAAAGCTTACCCGAAAAACAGATTTGAAACCAATGCCCTTCTTTCCTATGTAACCAACACCTGGTCCCTTCTTCGTTGAACTGCCCACATCACATAATGCCCTGATATTTTGTTCCGAAAATCCTCTTTCATTGTTCATAATCACAACACCGTCAGCATGAAGAATGAAAACTAAGGTAGGTTCAACATTTCCGGGATATACGTTATCATCAGCATTTTGGACCTGAATATGTTCAAAAATATAATATAGAAGACCAAGCTGAGCCTGACAAGCCAATTATAACTGAAGCATGAAAGCAAAATACTTTTAAAAACTGAGCAATAAAATTAGAAATAAAATATCAATTGATAGTAATCATTAACATCGTTCATGCATTTATTTGTTTGGTTTACTTCTTACCAAAATATTTTTGCTTGGTTCATTTTAGTAACAGACGATATAGTTTAATGCCATCCAAAATAAACTTGATATAGAATTAAAAAATATGCATTTAAGTACAAATGTTTACAAAAGATTTATCAAGCTCTTATAAATGACCTATGAAATGTGTCTGCGTGTGTAAGAGAGAGTGTGTTTGTATATGTATGTTGCCGAAATTATACATGAACATGAAATTCACCTACATACAAAGCAAGGTTCACTATAGTAATAGCCTCTTTTTTGTACAGTAAGGAATAAGAAGTAAGAAGATTTACAGAATACAAATCCAAAATAAAATAGAATAAAGAAGAAGAAGAAGAACCAGAGAAAAGAAAAAAGGAAAGAAAATAGCCTCCCTCTTTTTATCTCGTCTCTCGGCTATTTTCTTTCTCTCGTGTCTCGATCTCTCAGTCTCTTTCGATTTCTCCCTCACTATCTTAGGGTGTTCTTTCTCTTCTCTCTCATCTAATTTTTTTTAAAAAAAATCAAATTTCTTTTTTGTTAGTAGATTTCCCATTAAGAAGGACGAGGTTGGTGGGAGACCAAGATCCCTTACTAAGAGGAAAAGAGGTTGGTGGAAGAGTAAAACCCACCATTAATGGGGGTTTTAATAAGAAAGGGAGGTGAATTTTGGTTAGATGTCATCATCTTTTAACCATTAAACGAATAATTTATAAATTTTGATATATTTTGTAAGTAAAGTGGTAGGCATCATCCATTGTACTAGTATTTTATTAAAAGCAGGTCAACGCCCTAGAAACTAGCACGGGTACTTTGCTAGTTTATTTACTAAAAATATGTTGCTTTGGATTTTCTGGTCCATGAAAGGAAAACTATCATGTATATTAGTTATAGTAAGAAATAAGAAGTAAGACAAATTGCAGAATCGAAATCCAAAATAAAATAAGGAATAAGGAAAAACAAAAAAAAAGAACTAGGGAAAAAACAAAAAGGAGAAAGGAAACAGTCTCCTATTTTATATCTTCTGTTATCTATGTCTTTTAAAATATATATTTAAGCATTAAAAAGATAAATTAGATGAAAAAAATAGATAAATGTTTACATTAAATCTAATTTTATTTAACATTTTTTATAACGTATATAAAGTTGACTAATGGGTCCCCGTAATATTTTTTCAGCACTATTTTTCTTCTCATGAACCCTGCCTCTTTTTTAATATTCTATAACTATTATAACCCTGGATTGAATAATCAAAGAAACATGCTGACAGTATAGGAAACATAGTCTCTTAAGTTTTTTTCTTTTCTTGATTGGATAATGATGATGGTGCTAACTTTTTTGGGGTTTTTTCAAGATTAGAAATTATATAGATGATAGTCTTTTTTTTCTCTCTAAAACATTTCATATCCTTTTCCAGGAATGAAAAGGAAGGAAAAAGAGCTCAGAGAGAAGCATATATAAAAAATTTGTAAATTCTATTATAGTTTGTTATAGGTACATCTCTCCCTCTTTTTTCTTTTTTTAAATGTGGCTACATCTCTCTCTTGATCCCTTTCATTAACTTCCAGAAAGGAAAAAACTCATGGAGAAGCATATATATAGAAAAATTTGTAAATTCTATTATAGTTTGTTACAGGTATGTTAAGATAAACCAGAGAGATGAAAACAATACTGATTATTGAATTGAGAAATAACTGAGTACAATATCTCCTACATATAGGAGTGAACCAAATACAAAATTAGCCCAATACCCAATATGGGACTATAATATCTAACACCCCCTCTCAAACTCAGGGTGGGTCAAACAGTGTGAGTTTGCCTACTAAATATCGAAATCTCTGAATAGTATGAGATTTGCTGAAGAAGTCTGTTGTTTGCTGTGATGAGGTAATAGAATGAAGAGAAATGGTCTCTGCTTCAAAGTGCTCACGAACATAATGACAATCAATCTCTATATGTTTCGTTCGCTCATGAAAGACCGGGTTGCTTACAATGTGTAGTGCACTCCGGTTATCACAATGAAGAGGAGTAGGTCTTGAAAGAGTGACACTCATATCTGATAAAAACCAACGAACATGAACAATCTCTCTAGTAGTAGCTGTTATTGCTCTGTACTCAGCTTCAGTCGAAAAGCATGCAACAACTGCCTATTTCTTACTTCGCCATGAGATCAGCGAATCACCAAGAAATAGACAGAAACCGGTGGTAGACCGTCTGATAGTAGGATCACCTGCCCCATCTGAATCTGAATATGCACTCAACTCTAGTTTGGATGTAGCAGGTATGGATAATGAGCAAGTAATAGTGCCCCGAAGATATCTGAGAATCCGAAGAAGAGCACCGTAGTGAAATGATGTAGGAGCAAAAACAAACTGACTGACAACACTGACTCGTGAGCAATATCGGGTCTGATCATGCATAAGTAGACAAGCTGTCCGACAATCTGTCTGTATTTAGTGGGATCAGGAAGGAGCTCACCATCAGTGGGACGAAGCTTCACATGAAGTTCTAAGGGTGTATCGACTGATCGACTGTCAGAAAGACATGCAGCGGAGATAATATCTGATGTGTATTTCTGTTGAAAGATGAGTATCCCCCGAGATCCATGAGCAATCTCTAGGCCCAGAAAATAACGTAGTCTGCCAAGATCTTTCATATGGAACTGCTGATGCAGGTATTTCTGGGTGGATGTAATGCCCGCAGAGTCATCCCCAGTAATGATCATATCGTCAACATAGAATAGTAGAAATACCCTCCCCTGCGGTGATGACCGCATAAACATAGAATGGTCCTGAGAACTCTGACTAAAACCAGCCTTGGTGATGACAAAGGCGAAAACACCCAAACCAGGCTCGAGAGGCCTGCTTCAAACCATATATAGCCCGACGCAACCGGCAAACATGACGAGTAGGGAGGCTAGGAGGAGGATCCATATAAACAATCTTAGATAAGGTACCATGAAGAAAAGCGTTCTTCATGTCCATCTGGTATAACGGCCATTGGCGGATGGCCAGTTGTTCTAAAAGTCACTAGGCGGTGGTCGGACAGCAGATGGGGGCCTAGCGCCTAGACCTTGTAAGCGGAGCCTAGGCGGCTAGGCGCTAGGCATTTTTTATTTATTTATTTATTTATTTTATTTCAGTTTATTTTTGCCCCTAATTTATCTTTTGGTTTTTTTTGGTGTTCCATCATGCATTATCATGCTCTTTATTGCTTCTCATTCTCACTCTTAATTTTTCTCCTTACTATTGCAAGATGAGATTTAGATAGTCTAAATGACACAATTGCATCAAGGTGTTGGTTTTGGTAGAGCAATTATTTGTCAGGATAAGGTATTGCTTCCCATTAGAATTTTTAATGTCTTAATTAGATGTATCGAGAAAATAAACTATTATACTAGTTCTAGTCTGTCTCTTTTGAAATATGGATTGACTTATCTTTTCATAATCAAAAACATCAGAAGATTTGATATCTTAGGTAAATAGTGTTGTACTAGTGGTTTTCAGTGAACTCCAACTTACAATTTGCAATGTTGGGTTGTGTGTTCTTTTATGAAAACAATTTTGCAGAAAAAATAAAGAAGCCATCTCTTCCTAATCTGATGATTGTCTAAATATGTAGTAGCTATATAAGTATATATATTTTTGAATGTAGAAAGATTGTTATCATCCCGTTTTATTGATAACTTAATATTGAAACAATAATGCTAAATCTTCAAGATGGAAAACAAATAACCAGACCACATCCATTACTACAAGTAAAAGACACCACCTAAGAAATATTACTACTACTACTACTAATATGAACCAAGTCTCTAACTCCTTCTAGACCCGAAAATTATTTTTAAACGGGTTCGAATTAGGTTAGATCGGGTTAAGCTCTATTTTATGATCCGGGTCCGCTGGACCGTCCAGACTTGTCTGGACCCGCCTAGACCTGCTCAATAGGCCAAACTGATTTTTTCAAACGTCTAGGGCCTAGGCGAGTCACCTGGGGACCGCCTACCACCTAGGTGCCGCCTAGACCGATTTTTAGAACACTGCGGATGGCTGCAACAGCAAGAAGAATGCGAACAATAGTCATCTGTGCAATGGGAGTAAAAGTCTCATCATAATCATGCCATGCTCCTTAGTAAATCCTCGGACTACTAGATGAGCCTTGTGCCGCTCAATAGATCCATCAGGTTGATATTTGACCTTGAAGATCCACTTGCAACTAACAGGTTAAACGCCCTCTGGCAGAGAAACATCCCAAGTGCCAGTCTGATCAAATACACTGAATTCCTCTGCAATAGATTTCCTCCATTCAGGATATTGAATTGCGTCTTGATAGGTTCTGGGCTCACGTGTAAAGTGTATAGCAGTGAGATGTGCATGAAACTGTAGTGAGTAGAAAGCTAGGGTGGCAAAACCAAACTAGTCAGAAGGATTAGTGGCATCAGGTGTATAACGTGCCAGAGGAATACTAGAAGTTAAACGGGTAGACTGACAGGGTGTGGGGGTGAGGACGATGGAGTAGGTGCATGTGTCGGTGGGGAAGTAGGTGGGGTAGATGCTGGCTACTGTGGGGATGCAGGTGGTGTTTCGGTAGGGGGAACAGCAGGTGGTGTTTCGGTAAGGGGAACAACAAGTGTAAAGACTGCAGGAGATGTAAATGGAGCCAGAGTAGGATCAAAAGGAATGCGAGAAGATGAAGTCGGGGGGCTAGCAACAACTGGGGAATCGAGAAATCTAGTATCCTCGGGGGAGTCAGGTAGTAAGGGGAGTCATCCACAAAGGATACATGTCAAGAAATGTGGACACGACCCACTGATGGATCAAAACAACGATAACCTGTGTTCGGGACTGAGACCTAGGTGAACGCACTTAGCAGCACGAGCGGAGAGCCTTGTGCGCTCAGTAGAAGGGAAAAGAACGTAACAGGTGCACCCAAAGGTACGGAGCATACTGTAGTCGGGAGGTGAGTGATAAAGAGCCTCATAAGGCATCGTACCAGCTAGGGCAGACGAGGGAGTAATGTTGATGAGACTAACAGAGGTCATGATAGCTTCAGCCCAGAAAGAACGAGCGGAAGAGGAGTGTAAAAGAGCGTGAGCCGTCTCAAGAATGTGACGATTCTTGCGTTCAGTTACACCATTCTGCTCATGTATGTGAGGGCATGATTGCTGAAAAAGGATGCTGTGAGACTGAAGGACCGATCTCATAGTGGTGGAAGTGTACTCACGTGCACTGTCCGACCGAAAATTCTTAATGCGCACACCGAACTGAGTGTGAATCATAGTTGTAAAGAACCGGTAAATATCAGGTATCTCAGATCGCTGACGCATAAGAAAAACCCATGTATGTCTAGTGAAGTCATCGATGAAGGCAACATAATAGAGATAGCCTTTCTACGAAGGTACGGGAAAGGGTTCCCATACGTCAGAATGAACAAGTTGAAAAGGATGAGTGGTTTCAGAAGTGCTTTTGTGACTAAAGAGTAGGGCAATGTGTTTGGCCAAATGAAAACCCTAAAAATCAGATAAATGTTTAAAAGTGAGAGAACCAAGGGCACCACTGCGAGCTATAGTCTGGAGTCGTGATGCGCTAATATGACCTAAACGTCTGTGCCACAGATCAACATCAGAGAAAACAATACCGGCAAAACTAGAAGAAGAGTGATGTGCACGAAGAAAATCTAGATAACATAGACGACCCTGACGACTAGCACATCCAAACTCCTCACCAGTGGAGTTATCAGTAATAGAACCTAAAGAGTCAAGCGCACAATGCAATAATAGAAATGAGGTTTATTGATAAATGAGGAGCATAAAGAACATGTGGTAATGTGAGAGTGAGAGAGCTAATTGTCCCTGAAGGTAATAAGAAGTGGTGAGCCATTAGCTGTGTAGAAATGGAGTGAGAGGAAAGTGCTGTGCAGGTGGTGAACAGTATCTGATTATTAGTGAGATAATGTGATGCACCAGAATCTAAAATCCAGAACGAATTCATACCGGGAGTGGCAGAAAGTGCAGGAGCAGAGGAGTCAGCATTGATAGACTGACCCATGAGCTGTAGTTCCAGCTGAGTGAGGCGTTGCTGAAGATTAGCCCAATCAGCAAGAGACGGCAAGGCTGGAGTGACAGGCATAGCCAAGGATGTCAGGAAAGAAGCACTGCGAGGAGAAATAAGACTAGCGCTGCTGTAACTGAGAGGACAATGTGGAGGGAAATGCTGCTGGTGTCTGGATCGAGGTAGGGAGTAGGGCGGTGCTACCGGTGGCGGAAGTAGATGTGGGGTAGGGTGAGGAATGATGTTGGGAGAAGGAAGGAGGCCGGAGGCAGACTGAAGGTGGTGCTGCTGCTATTTGAATCTGGAGGAGGAACGAGAGGCGGTTGCAACGGGAAAGTCGGTGGAGGCGGAAATATGTGGAAGAGACAGAGATTCCATCCAGTGGTAGTAGTAGTACCTGTAATTTTTTTTTTAGAAAACAGTAAAGAGAAAAAAATTGGGTTATTGGATTCCGGGTCGGGTAACGGGTAATGGGTTTACAAGGATAATGGAGAAGTAGGGTTAGAGGTGAGGTGGGAGAGGAGAAGGGCGGCTAGGGTTTTGTGAGGGGCGGCTTCGTTTTCGCCATTAGCGGCGGCGGCGGCGTTTAGGGTTTCATCGGAGTCGACCTGGAGTATCTTCAGTGATCTTAAACGATCCATCGGCGATGAGATGAGATGAGATGCGAAGAGGGCACTAGCGAAGAGTTTGAAATGAGATCTCGAAGATGATGACGATTGGAGGTGGAGGTGTCAAGGACCCAACGGTGAGTCGGGCTTCAATGATGCCGGTCTTGGTGTCGGGGATGTGGGAGAGGTTCGGATTTGGAGGTTGCCGGAGATGATGATGAAGTTGATGACGATGTTGCAGACAATGTTGAAGACTGATGATTTCTTGTTGCTTGATTTCTTGTTGGAGACAATGACGATGATTTCTTGTTGCTTGATTTCCTTTGGGTTTTTTTTGGGGGGGCTTTTGGAGTTGAGGATTATTTTTTTTATTTTTTTTTATGGAGAAATTTAAGCGAAGAAAATTTGTATAATTGGCTCTGATACCATGTTAAGATAAATCAGAGAGATGAAAACAATACTGATTATTGAATTTGAGAAATAACTGAGTACAATATCTCCTACATATAGGAGTGAACCAAATACAAAATTAGCCCAATCTATATAATAAAACACAAAGAAAGCTATTAAGTGGCTCTCCTTCAATCCCCCACAAAATCAAAGGTCCAGATCTAACCTCACAAAACATATTTTTTCCCCAAAATTCAAATTCAAATCCCCGCCCAAAACAACTCCTTTATTTATTTAATTATTTCTCTCTCTCTCTCTCTCTTTTATTCAAAAAATAAAGAAAATAAAAATTTTAATTTTTTTTAAAAAGAATTTAAAAACCAAAAAATTTAAAATTTTAAAAACTTTAAAAATAGTTCAAAAAAATTTTAAAAATTAAAAACTTATAAAAAAAATTTAAATTTTTTTTAAAAATTTAAATAATATATATTTTTAAATATTTTAAATTTTTAAAAATTTTAAAAATTTTAAATTTTTTAAATTTTTGAAATTTTAGAAATAAAACTTTAAAATTTTAAAAATAAAATTTAAAAAATAAATGTTTAGATTATTGGTATTGTAGATAGCTTCACACCTGCACTTGCGTTACCATTGTATTTAGACATGCTTATAGTGGTTATGGGATTAGAGTAAGCTCTATAAAACCTATATGATAATGTCCTTGCATAACTATTACAAGCATCTAAAATTGATGCTGAAGTTAAAAAAAACTCTATGCAGTGTTTTTAACAAACTATATGCATTCCAGGTAAGTTCAAGCTAATGATCAGGAAGGCGATAATTGAGCTTAAAGGTAGATATACTGCTTCCTCATATAATATGTTTGCTACTTCAATTAATTTGCTGGACCTCCAAAACTATTTTATATAATTAAACCAGGTGCACCGTTCTGAAGACGTGCCGTAGGCACGTGTCAATGAACAAACCTAGTACCCAATATGGGACTATAATATCTAACAAGGTACATCTCTCGCTCTTTTTCTTTTTGAAAATATTAGTACATTTCTTTCTCCTGATCTCTGTCATAAAGTTTATTTTTTTTCCTTCATAATATTGACTTTTAAACATCAAGCAAACTATAACACAACTACAGAAATTCAATAACAGAGCTAATTGAACGCCGACCAAATTTCATTAATAAAAGAAAATATGAAAGTAAAACTTACCAGCTCCAGTATAAAATGTGAATCTTGTGAATATAACTCCTCTGACAGGCAGTAGAGTGCTCTCCCTAAACGAGCATGCTGTTTCTTTAACAAGCTACTCTCAGCATTTTCTAGATTAGGATCCAGGCCAAATTCCTCATGCCTGATCTTTTCAATAACGCGAACAGCATCTTCAATTTTCTGATCATCAGATGTGAGTGAATCAAGAAAGTTGACAGGCTTAAAATTTATTAATTCATTACTGACTATAGCCTTTTCATCCTTCCAAATCGTAGGATCAGTCACAATGTCGGTTAGGATGTTGCCATCAGTTACGAACAAGTTAGACATACTTGGAAAACTTTTTGAATTTGTGTACTGCTCAGGTTCTTTGCTTAAGGGCCCAGATGAAGGTGAACTAGAGGACTGGTAATCATTGATCCATTCCATTATTCCAAGAGACAGACCCACCTCATGAAGTATAATCCGCTCATCACTGGTCCTACAAACAGATAGCATTACCAAAGCAGCATCTTTAGTGAAAAACTGAAGGCTTGAAACGAAAATATCAGCAGAAACACTGTGAAACTCTGATGGTAAATAGCCAAGACATTCAAGAATAAACATTGCCACTACAGCATGAGCATTATTTACATGAGGGAGATCTTCACGTAAATTTCTGTTTTGATAAATAAGAGCCTCCATGGTAGTACTTGCTTTCGACTTATCAGAATAATTTTTCATTGTGACATCAAATGCACGCTGGCAATAACATTTTAGAAGGGCCACAGGAAGATTCTGTGCCCCTCCATACACACAAAACAAAGACAGCAATTTTGCAGCCGCCTGAAATGAACCTTGAACAGATGCTTCAAAAAAATCATCCAAAGACGCTGACTGCTCAACACGTATTATTCTTCCATCGCTTGTCAACATGCACGATAGGCCTTTGATGCACCCCATGCTTAACAACCATTCCAAAAGGGGGCCAAGGGATGGAGCAAAAACAAGATCCCAATGAGACCAAGACCGTAGATCAGATAAGATTGGCACTCTAAGTAAACATTCAACTGCATCACTATCAGAAACAAATCCAAGGGTACCAAACGATTTATATTGTACATTCGACGATTCTTCCTTGACATCTTCTCTCCCTAACAATGTAGCAGAAAAAGTAAGAGACTGTGGAATATCAAAATCTGGGTTGTTCTTGATTAGATCTGGTAACGTTTCTTCAAGTTTAACACTTGGTAGCTGAAGACTGACTGCTGGAAACTGTTTCTTGAGAAGCATAGAGATATGCTCTCCAGATATATCACTACTACCAATGCTCCTTGCTGTTTGACATAGAAAAGTTAAGAACTGTTGTTGCAACATGGATGCTTCAAGAGAAGATGTGCTGGGAAAAACTCCAGTTAGGAAATATTGTAAGTCAGGAGGGAGTTGAGATGTACACCTTCCTAAAAACTCACTTAAACTTCCATGACCAAGAGAGTTGAAGTCCTTTACCGAGAACTTTTTACTCAACCATATCTCACAATCACGGATTACATTTCTTTCTTTTATTCCCATAGGATGTTGTGATCCAAAATAGCTGACAACTTGCTTGAGAATATCATCAGAACAGATAGCTGCAAATTAAATTATTCAATTACATGATCATGAAGAACAGAAACCTTGCTCAACTAATAGATTATATGGACAGTCTTTTGCTTGATGGTTTAACATATTTAGTTTAGACCAATTAGGAGAGGGGTGTGTAGTGGACCCTATTTTATATATATATATTGAAACCATGTTACGAGTTAGAGTTGGAGAACAAGAGAGGAGATTTAATTAATTGAAAGAGAGCATAGGGTGTAATATATATATATATATATATATATATATTACACCCTATGCTCTCTTTCAATTAATTAAATCTCCTCTCTTGTTCTCCAACTCTAACTCGTAACATGGTTCTGAAAGTAATAATAACGTGGGAAGAATGCTAAAACTGATTCCCGAGAAAAGAGAAGACCCTCCTCCATATACACTAATGCATGGATCACATAAATAAGATAGACAAGGTCCTAAATAAGAACAAAACATCAAAAGCAAAATAGTGCAAGATATGCTCTTATTATGATATTCTGAGACAGATTTTAGTTAATATGGTGTAGTGCCCCACCTATAATTCAAACTGACACCACCAAAGCAGATGATCCCATGCAATGGTTCATTATAAACAATACCTATAAACATGTGAAATACTCGCTTGCTCATGAAGGGATATAAACTCACTATTTTTAACCACTACTAAGCATTTCTCAGCATCAGATGCTCTGTCCCCTTCAGTCGAAGGCTCCTCACCGATGCATTCTGTACTTGTAGGAATTGGGTTCTGTGAGATATTTTCATTCAGATCCTGAGTAAGTCTACTCAGCTCTCCAGATTTCATGAATCTCACCTGCAGAATTAAAATACATTTGTCAAGTAATGTAAATTATATTACGCTGATGGGGTTCATCGTATGAGACTCCCACCCCTCTATTTTACTCTACTGTAACAAATCGAAAATCTAACCCTAATAATATCAAGAACAAAATTCAAACCCATAATAGAAAAGGCCGGAAAGATTTTAAACTCGAATAAAACATGTAATAAAATGTGTCTCTGTAACTACAATTCTTTACTTAAAAATAAGTGATGGATCTACTAACAAACTAGAAGAATATGCTTATGTAAGTGAGATACCACGACGGCAAAGCATAGACAAGCAATAAGAAGTAACTCATCTGGTGGAATTCAGAAAGTGCAGCAAAATCTACTTCCTCTAGCTGGGTACAAATTCATGATTCCAGAAGATAAGAGAAGACTACTTAAAAAGGAGCACCAGAAAAATTGAGGAGCTGAATATCTATATAATAAAACACAAAGAAAGCTATCAAGTGGCTCTCCTTCAATCCCCCCAAAATCAAAGGCCCAGATCTAACCTCACAAAACACATTCCCCCCCCCCCAAAGTTTTCCCCCAAAACAACTCCTTTATTTATTTAATTCTCTCTCTCTCTCTCTCTCTCTCTCTCTCTCTCTCTCTCTCTCTCTCTATATATATATATATATATATATAAGGAAAGCTTCGGTTGTGCACTACCTCTAGTGCACACGGCATGTGCACTAGGCCTTCGGGCGTTCATATCAACGATCTGAACCGTTCACATTGATCTACACATCTAAATTAGTCTAAATATGTAAAATCAAATCATTTGAAATTCATTTACCCATCCATTGAAGTGTTACAAAATTGTATGGCTGAAAATCAATGTTTTTTATAGTCACATGATGGATGGGTAAATGAATTTCAAATGATTTGATTATACATATTTAGACTAATTTAGATGTGTAGATCAATGTGAACGGTTCGGATCGTCGATATGAACGCCCGAAGGCCTAGTGCACACGCCGTGTGCACTAGAGGAGTGCACAACCGAAGCTTTCCCTATATATATATATATATATATATATATATATATATATATATATATATATATATATATATATATATATATATATATAGGGAAAAAGGGTTAGTTGTCCAATGTATCATATGCATGCCACATCATCAATTGCTTATTTACTATATATACTTATGGAAATATGGACTTTTATTTACAACTAATTATTGTCATACTATTCAAACTTGAGTTATATAATTGTTGATTTACTGTTTGCAAGTCTTTTCATATGCTGTATCGTTCTGAAGACGTGCCGTAGGTACGTGTCCACGGGCAAATCTAGTCCTCTATAAATGACTAGGTAAAGATAAATTATTCTTAGCCCTTCACGTATTGCATATAACTATTAAGTATCAACCAAAGTTGCAAAAAAGTATGATATGTAGTGTTATTGCTCACGTTATAAAAAGCTCAAATCAACTTAGCTCTGTGCTATTTGTATGTAACATACTCATTTTAAACTATCTTGCTAATGCATAGATAACATACTACTTTTTCTTAACAACGTGACCTCTTCATCAACTTGGAACTCCTAAAACCAAAACAATGAATGATCAATGCTTCCAAACTTCCTCGTTGTTCTCTTCTTCTCTTCTGTCTTCAGCTTGCGATCTTCTCCTCATAGCTGTCATCTTCTTCCCCTCATCATCTCCTAGGCATTTGCTTCTTGTGGTTGTCGGTTGTCAACCCCTTTTCCATACTACAATTTTGTGTCATGTTTCCCCACATGCTCTCCCTTCTATTAGGTTATTGACTTTCATCCCAGTTATCTTGCAATCCTTCTTTGAATCTGTTCTTAACAAAGATGTTTAAATTGCAAATTTCAAGTTTTTTATTCAAAATCAAGAGAATGATGTTATCCTTGTACATGTACTTTCTATTTCTAATTAACAACTAGATAGTAAACTTGTGAGTAAAGATTTAATTTTGAGTATCAGAATTAATTGTCATGTTATTTATTTATATAACTTGTATAGAAGTTAAAAAGTTTAATCAGTCAAATGCAAATTTTAACTATTTTAAAGAAGTTCTAAGTAATAAACTTGGGATACTCTTTCAACTTCTATAATTACAAAACAAACATCAATGTAGCTGACACTGTGTAACGCTCTACATGGCAAAAAGGTAGAGAACCTTATGCTATATGCTATTTTTATTTTCAATAAAGTTATAAAGAACTACAAACTTTTTAAATTTCCTTCCTTTAAAGTAAAGATATTGCGCTTGTGAAAAAATAATCAATCACACTTTTTGCCAAATAACTAGAGTTTCATTCCATAAAGAAAATTTTAGGATTTAAAATGCGCTTCCAGAGTATGTCTCTACACGGGAAGGCTTCGTCAAGGACAAAAAGTAAGAAAAATTGGAAAAAAATTTTATCTCACAAAGAAAGAGAAAACAAGCATCACTGTTCACTCAGCGGTGGAATTTGCATGATCAATGAAGATAAAATACTTATAGAGAATTTGCATGATCAATGAAGATAAAATACTTATAGACGACAATAGACAATAGCAAAATGATAAATATATAATGAGGCACAATTACCACGAAAACTAGTGCACTACACAACAGCTGATGCCCTTGCTAAAATAAACATTCCAGCGCATCTCAGTTATTCAGATTCTACATATTGATCAATACAAGCATTCCTCTCAAGCTTTTTTCCCTCAATCTTTCTTTCTTTCTTTCTTTCTTTCTTTCTTTTTCTTTCTCTTTTACAAGGGGAAAAATTGCACAATCTCCTTTTGGAGCAAATTTAATTTCAACAATTTTTTTGGTTGCCCCATGTGACAAGGTGTAGTGAAGACAATTGTTTGGCATTGCTTTTGGAGAGCCCAAAAGCTCTTTTAAAGGCTTAAATGCATTTTGGGTTAAAAATTAGGTGTTTCGCAATTTATTTTAAAAACTCGTTTGGGCCAACGAGATTCTCAAAACCTTCCTTTTTCTCTCGAAAACTCCACACCAATTTGAGGCTTTAGGCATCTAAATTGTTTTTTTTTTGTTTAGTCTGCCTCGAATCCTCGAATCTGAGACCCCCTAAAAAAGAAAACTATTTTCAAACCTAAACCACACCAAAATATCAAAGTATATAATTTGGTTATGAAACAAATAAGAAGAAATATTTTCACATTTGATTTTCTTCTCATAAATAATTCGCGTTTGTTCCTTTTTTCCTCTCACATTCCTCTTGCCGCCATTATGTTCTTCATTGCAAAAAGAGGAGAGAGAGAAAGTTCTCTCTCCCTCTTTCTCCCCTATAGTCTCTTTTCCCTCCATCTCCTCACACTTTTGGGCTCGTTCTCCCTCTTCTTGACCCCAAAATAAGAATTTTCTGTTGCATCATTTTCAACGCATCCATGGATTCAACCCGTGGATTTATAGAAAAATTAATTATTAAATTTATGCAATTAATTAGAAATATTAAAATTGAAAAATAAGTATTTAAGAAAGTTTAAATTCTTTAACATTTCAATTCTTTTACAAGAGGTTTTTTTAATTTTCATTGTAGAGAAATTTTATAACCGGATAAAAGTTTTCTAAATTTTTTTTACCAAATAGTTATTTATAAAAAAACACTTGTGTTATTCGGACAACAGTTTTACATCTGTTGTTGCCAAACAGTTCTGGTTACTAAAAAAATCTTTATGTTCACTGCACTTTTGGCCCACATCACAGCTGGCCCAGAACATTACCAAACATAGCCTAGCAAATGATATTAGCGCCAAACATAGCCTAGCAAATGATATTAGCGCCATGTCATTTCCATGACTTCAAAAAGGATGAACTGCTGTGTCCAAAACGTAAGGTTTTTTTCACCTTTTAGAAGGCTCCTAGGCATGCTATAAGCATTTCAAGACATTTTAAAGATATTTTCTACCAGAAGTCTCGAATATGAAAGAGAGAGAGAGAACTGTTGGGTCCAAATAAGAACAGTTGTTCAGTTTTTAGGATGCACGCAAGCAAAGTAGCCATAAACATTTCAGGTAGATATTTTTTGGAAAATTTTCTACCATATCTCTAGAATATGGTTAAACCTCTTCGATCAACTGGACCTTCAACTTTCTTGGGGAATGAACTTAGCTAACACAAACGTAATAGAATGCTAGAAAAAAAAGGTTTGAGTATATTATCACTCATGTCATAGAATAAAAATTATACTAGTGTATATGGGGTTGTCAACAATAGGTAAGAAAACCATCAACCGGTTGTGAACACAACACGAGCATTTAACAATATTCATCAACAACATCATGCAGTGGAATAAAAGATGCGTAGATTGAAGGATCAACTTGAGACAAGAAAAGAAATCTCATGCGCCTTCGACTAATCTCAAGGCTTGCTATAGATTCCCTAGGAAAACTATGTGGTTGGTTCTAGAAAAGAAGAGGTGAGTTCTATTAGCATAATTGTGGATATCTGATGTCAAATTTTAAGGGAGACAAGGTCATCCTCTACCACCAAAAAGTTGCAAGAAGGATTGCATAAGTCTTTATCTCTTTGCACTAATAACTGTTTCATGATACTATTCTAATAGTTAATAGGAGTGAGGGAATAGTTTTTAAAGTAGAAAACCAAAGAAAAACTTTGGTATCTGAAAGATTACGAATCAGTACATCGAAACAAAAAATCTAGAATATAACTTTGACAGAATTTTGAAAGTTAAGTTAGGTATAAAACTTCAAAGTTACTATTTCTGCAAAACAGGATAAATTAATATATTAGGAAAGATACCTAGATATTTAAACAAATTTTGTTAGAAACATGATTCGTCATTCATGTATGTAAAATATATGTTGTTTGTATTAGTTACGTGAGAAAAGAATGGCATTTAAGTAAAATCATAGTCTTGGAAAAAGAGGATCTGCTCATATATGAATATGACCTACCACATACAAATATGCCCAACCACAGAACCACTTATCACATGTTGACCAATAAGGATATGAGCAAAAGTAAGATGGAGAGAGGGGAAAAAAAGTGTAAACTGAATACGGAAAAAACTGTGGAAAGATCCAATGACAAGACCTAAGTTCGACCAATCCAGATATGCAACCTTAGTTTCATCCATTCAACAGCACAATGTTAAGATGTGAATGTATACATGTTAGAAACAATCAATCTGACTATAACAAAATAAAAACTCACAGCAATATTTAATAATCCAACAGCAGGAGATGACAAGAACAATCTCTCCATCTTTCTAATCTGTTTATCTGTTTTTTTGTAGATATGCAGCATCATAGCAAGAACCTATAACCAAGTAATGTGAGAATTCATATTAGAAAAAAAAATGTCTAGAAACATAGTATATACATGAAAGCACATGACAGAATATGAGATCATAACTAAGAAGACTTGCATATAAATGATAAATATAGCAATAACATGGGACTGGGATTTGTGTTTTCCAGATCCTATAACATGTACCACAAGAATCATTAACCACAAACTAAGAAAGGATAAAACAAAACGTAATGATCACTCTCAGCAATTGAAAACTTGAAGTTTGTTGTTCAAAACCTATTTTATATACAATACTGTATCACATACTGGCCACATGGACGTGCTCCAACAGGATTATTAATTCTATGGTAAAAGAAAATTTAAAAGAAAGTATTCTTGTTTTAGAGAGTGCACAAGTGTTGATTTCTTAAAATGTACTTATATCATGCACTTTATACCACTACTTAATCACATAATTAGTTAAACCACATACGAAGCATCAGGGTTTTTTTTTTACAGATTAACCTCTAAAAAATTAAAAAATAAACAAAGGATGATAGTGCTCCTTGTAAAAATGCTTTAGAACATGTTACGGGATGTGGCACACCAAGGTAAGACAAATGCTCAGTACCAGTTAACAGATGTTACATTTTTTTTTTACACCATCATTAGGTAAACGGTCATTTAAATTGGGGGTTAAATGGTTATAATTTGCGCAAATAAGTATGATAATACATTGCCAAAAGAGCATTGGTTTCAAGTTATTTCATACCTCAACAACAGAGTGCTTCTGACAAGCACCCTTCCAGAGCGCAATGAATGCTTCAAGTTCGTCATCGGTGAGAATAAGCGTTTGTGCTTTGACTGGATTTATTTGTGATATTTCATACGTAGGTACAACCAGGGTGTCAAGTTTCTCTTCATCCCCTGTTGACCCTCTTCCACAAATTCTTGTGTTAAACAAAGCAAGCTTCATACCAATTAAATCCATCACTTCAACAAATGGTGAATTCTGGGTGCAACGTCGTTTCTTAAACTTTCTACATTTCTGAGAAGAAAAACATTTTTTATCATCAGCATTATTATTATTCTCCGTCTCAGCATAGTCTTCAATGAGAGAGGATAAAGCTCTGAGATGCTCAGGAATGGGATGTGATGGCCTTTGTAGCTCTTCCCTTGGCAACACAATTTCCTGGATTGATTTGAAAGTAAGATCTTCTGTTTTCTTGATCTTCCTTATGAATTTAATATACATCCTGAAGAAAAAACAATGGACGTAAACATTCCATTTAAGTGTTTTGCTAAAATTTATACAACATAAAATAAACATAAAAGTGTACTTACCCCATGCTCTGTATACGCACACCCAAGTTCTCCCTGGAAGCAACTGAATACTTTTGCACCAAAAAATCTAGAAACTCCTCAACCGTGAACTCCTTATACTTCATTCTGTACTGGAACACCGTGAGGCGGGCAATCATATCCTCAATCGTAATCTTGCATACTTCCGTTGCATCAGGAGGGACAGAAAAGTAATGCTGAACAAGGGGGTGACGCAAAAGAGGCCCAACTCCTAGCTCATCAAATTGTTCAACCCCCTCACTCTGGCATAACTCAATACCCAGTTCATGTACTGAAGTCATCCTCCGAGTGCTAACAAAGCAGTGTATAAAGGCATTTACCTAAACAACATGGCAACTTTCAGTTAGATATATAAGAAAGCAGGGCCGGCCCTGAGTTCTCGGGGGCCCAAGGCGAAAGACCCAAATAATTATTTTTGGGGCTCAATAATAAAAATATAATTTTTTTACGTGCAAAATATATGCCTATATTTACAAGAGATACAAAATTTGGGGGCCCCTAAAATTGCAAAAAATTCGGGGGCCTGAGGTGGCCGGCTCACCTGCCCCAAGGTGGGGGCCAACCCTGTAAGAAAGGGAAGGAAGACGCAGGGGAAACGAGGTTAAGCTAAATAGATTCCAGGGGTCCACAAAATATAAGGAATAAAATGTTTTCGAGGTCCTGACTTATATAGATACCATATGGGAGATTCGATTGGACTTCTCATTTTTAAATTTGTACCTGTAGGATTTGTGAGTGTGGTGCAACCGTGATTGGGGGAGTCTGATGTCGAAATCCAATGAACAAACAATAAATCCCTTAAAAGTTTGGCAATGAATGACAAGAAATAATCAATATGTCATCATCTTTACACACACTCAAGATATATCCATCCAAATTTAGAAACCAACGGATACATTTTTATCGTTTAAATTTGAAAGAATGATGTAAACAGAGTTCCTAAAATGGAACTCTATTATGGGATATTACTTGATCTGAACCGTCCATTTTGATCTATATGACTAAATTAGTCTAAAGATGTGAAATCTAAGTCATTTGCAATTCGTTTGTGCATGCATTGAAATGTCACAATTTGTATGGCTGAATTTCTTTGTTTTTGCAACAACATGATGCATACACATGGATTTCCAAATAGTTTGACTTTACATCCTTAGACTAAGTTAGTCATGTTAATCACTATGAATGGTTCGGATCATCCATTGGTTATGCATGGAGTTCACATGAAGCTTATTGTGAGAGTTCTCACACAATAAGCTTCGTGCGAACTCCAAGCAATCATCCCATGTGTGTGTGTGTGTGTGTGTGTGTGTGTGTGTGTGTGTGTGTGTGTGTGTATATATATATATATATATATATATATATATATATAAAAGAGAGAGAGAGAGAGAGAGAGAGAGAGAGTAATGATAGTATCAGATCGTGAGCTAGATTCAATTTTTGTGAGCTAAGGATTTGAACCACAATCACATTGTTCACATTATTTTACAGTCACGTAGCACGTGTACACAAAATTTCAAGTGATTTGGGGCTCTCTAGCATAACACCCTAAACCTGTAAATATGGCATCTCTGCATATTTTTCCAAGTACCCACATTGAATACAACACATAAATACACAATCTGTTGATAAATTTTAAACTTGTATTTATATTTAAAAGGGATTTGAAAAGTGTTAACATGACGAAGTAGGTGGACCTGAATAGAGTTTGAGTGGAGAAGGATTCATGTAGCCAACCCCATCATGCTGCGATAAAGGCTTTGTTATTGTTGTTGTCATTGATGATTATATCAACATCTTGCTCCATCAAAGACTATTAAATGACAATTTACTCTTCACTTACTTATAAGTTGAGCATTCTATAAACTAAAGTAACTCTTTTGTAACGCACATTAGATATTTGCTATATACTATTTTGTTTATCAATTGAATTTTGGTAAAAAGAAAGACAAATAACAAAACATCTAGAAAAATCTCAACTTACTATTGATAAAAGAAACATTGTCATGTTACCATTGAGTCATAGACTACAAAATGCAAGTTTATTTTGATGAGTATATTGTTAATGATGCATGACCATCAAGCATAACAACATTTTTATTATTGATATCCTCTAGTCAAGTTGGTATAAGGTATGAAATTCTCGTGCTTGTGATTGTACTCTTTCATTTAATTGTGTGATTCTTGTTGACGTATCGGAAATGGTTAGAAAAAAAAGGATTTTCCCTAATGTTTAACGAATTTTGACTATGCATCTCTTATCGATAATTGTTGTTATAAGGGTGGGCTTATATGTACAATATTGAACATTGACTTGCTAGTTATATCTATTTTCCCTAAACTTGATCGATTGAGAGTTTCTTACTGAGTAGGTACCAAAGGTTTTCATTTACCTTTTCATATCAGCTTGAAGGGTGGTGGAGCTTGCTTGGAGGCTGTGTGTCTACTTTTGGACGACAAAGCATCGGTGATGCTTAGATTTTGGTTCTGGCATGAGTACTAGTGTGTAGGTTCAATGTCAGGTAGTGATGTATATATGTGTATGGTACTTGAGAATCATGTGCTTAAGTTGTGTTGTGTATGTTTTGAGGTTTTAGAGATGTACATATATGTATATAGATATGGGTGAACCAGTTTGGGCCTTATGTTGTTAGAGTAATGTTATACCTACAACCTTTTCTTATAACTTTTTCTTTTACAACCTTAGGTGACACAATCTCATTATAGACTAGGTTGTAGTGGGTTGTACACATCTCCAATGAGATTGTGCCACCTAAGGTTGTAAGGTTGTAAAAGATGTAGGTGTAGCGTTACTCATGTTGTTATATATGTATGAACTTTTTGATGAACTCTTTATGGAGTAATCTTGCTATATATGACGGGAGATGTTGTTGCATTAGAAAGAGTTCTACTGATACTCCCTCCGTTTCAAAATATAAGTCATTCTAGAGTTCTACATGCCTATTAAGAAAAAACCTAGGATTGACAAAAAGTAACTCTTTATGGAGTAATCTTGCTATATATGACGGGAGATGTTGTTGCATTAGAAAGAGTTCTACTGATACTCCCTCCGTTTCAAAATATAAGTCATTCTAGAAATCTACACGCCTATTAAGAAAAAACCTAGGATTGACAAAAAGTACAAACATTCTTGGTTTTTGAAGCTCATAAATAAGCTATCAATTATAAAATATCCAATTTTCCCTTCTCTATAATTTTAGTATTACTCATTTAATAAAAAAAGTAAGGGTGAAATTGGAAATCTCATAAAAAAGTACTTGATGGACATTTAAGAATGACAATACATTTGCCTCTGAAAACCTAAAGTGAGTTATATTTTGAAACAAAAAGAAAGGGTTAGAATGACTTATATTTTGAAACGGAGGGAGTATAATTTTGTGGAGAAGTAATGGAATGAATTAGAAAAGGGAATATGTAATACCCTGATTTTTCATTTATGAGAATTATTATTTTTGTATTATTAAATTGTACGTATTGTGCACGTGCAAATCTTGTTTGTATAAATTCTATTTTTATAAAGTTATTTTTCATTACACAAACAAATGAGTATACATACATACATATATATATATATATATATATATATATATATATATGTCGTTTCTATTGCTTTTATTAAAGCCTATTTTGATAAGCATAAGTATTTCTTTATTTTGAGCCCAATCTAATTTACTTTAAATGTAAACTATTTTGGCCCACTAAATAAAAGCCCATCAATTTATTTTCTCTTTTAATCCTCACAACTTGTAAGGTAGACATTTTCATAGACTTTTTATAATATGTGTATGTACAACTTTTTAGAATAGGGGAGCTTTAAAGACACGTGCATTGCACTAGCACGTGTCTTTGTGCTTGTTCATTGTTTGGCCGGTAGGAATGGGAGGGGAAAAAAAGAGAGAGTGGAGTTGTGGGAGGTGGTTTTGTGATCATGGTTGGTTGCTACAACTTCCCATTAAATCCTAGCTCTTGTTTCCTAACTCCTAGATCAATCCTAGCCTTTTATTTGCCCCAAATTCTTGAATAAATACCCCCCCTAGCCTAATTCATCAAACCTATAGTGAAAAAAAAAATACTTGTTAGTAGTTGATGTTGTGTTAGTAGAGAGTGAGAATAAAAGATTGAGAGAGAGAGTTGAGTGTGCTTGCATTTGAAAGGAGGTCGGCAACACATCCAAGGAGGCTCGGGTTGCACTACAAGCAAGGAGGAGAAACACTTTTGGGTGAGCTCAAGCTAGGAGGAGAAGAGCTCTTTCATTCTAGGAGTCATTTTTGTGGTTCTCTCCAAAATAGGTGGGTGATTTTCCTTACTTCTAATTCTAGATACCATGCTAGGAATGATGATATAATTAGCATGAAAGAAACTAATAAGAATACATTTTAACTTGAAAAAGGACTTGCTAGATGATTTAGTAAATGCTTGGTGAATTGTATGATAATTTGTCATGAATCTTAATATTGTAGTAAAAGAAAAAAAATTTGCTTTGTAGTTATGAAAATGTTATTTTGGGACCATGATAATGTAGAAATCGATTATGAATTGCTAATAGAATGAAAAGTTGATTTGTGCACTAAATGAACTATTGTGTTGCAAATTCTAAAGAATGAAACTTATCACGAGCATTGTTTGTTAATAAAAGAAAAGAACAGTAAATTATAGTTCTATTATGAGTTGTTTTGGTAGAGAAATTACTATCTTGAAATGTTGTTTATGTAGGCATAAGAATTTGTATTTGCCATAAGAAATATATGTTTTAATGTCAAAAAATTATTTTAAAAATATTGGAGTATTGATTCGGGATAAAATTAGTATTCTGGAGATTTTCGTAATACTATGTGCAAGTAAAATGAAAATAAGAGCTTTTGAACATCAAAAATGTTTAATAAAACAGAGAGTGGAGGTAAATGGATTTCGAGTTGTAGTTGTGACAACTTGAGCTCGTAGCTCAAGTGGTCAGCGAGTCGGCTCTGGCGCGTCTCTGAGGTCACTAGTTCGATACCCTGCACTCACTTTTTTTGTGTGTGTTGGTTTAAATAATCCGAGACCGAAACCGAGAGTATATGACTCTCTGACTCCCCTTTATATCGCAAGCGCGCTTCGGCCTAGTGGTCGGCGCGTGGGGCTGTCTTCTTCAAGGTTGCTGGTTCGATTCTGGTTATAGCCAGATTTTATTTTTTTTGACAATTTGATTTTTTTGGGACTTTCTTGACTAACAAAAATTCTGAAAAAAATCTTTATTATTCTAAAATCATACACAACCTATGAAAATTAATTGGGAGTTATTTGACTAAAATAAAGTGTATTTTTGAGGTGAAATTGTATTCGAACTATTGTTTCTTACCTTTATAATTTCATAAAAATGTGTGATTTCATGATGTGATTAATATAAATGTTAAAAAGGAAGATTGATGGGAATAACGTATAAAATCGACTTGTACGAGTTCGTTTTGCCAAATGAGTAGCATGTGGTGATCATGACTTGGTGAATAGTTGAGTTAATTAATATGGAAATAGTTGTTGGGTATGAAATGCGTGATTTACAATTGAACTATATGTATGAAATTTTGATTCATGGAAAAAATTAGAAATCATTTTTAAATGGAAAAGAGATTTTTGAGTATGATAACTCAACATCGTAATTGTGAATTGAAATTGAGAATTAGGGTGTAGCCAAGACTCACACCGGCAATTGAAAGATATGAGATATGATAATTGATATAAAAAGGCCAAGTTTGGGTCATGATGAAATGAAAGAAATACGACCGGTATTAGTGAGAGTGCTGACCCTAAGAGATTGATTTTGTTCATGATTTCATTAAATTAAGGACTAGTACATAGTGAAGATGTGATGAAAGTGAGAGAAAAACACAAGTATGAGGGCCTCGAGTCTACGATGTGGGTGTGATTCACAGTTTGTCTTCACGATGCGTCGTGACGTGACGTGGGCACTACTCCAAAATTATCGGGATCTTGGCGACGCTTGTGGGGTGTTTGGTGACTGCGAGAGGATCGTGTGTCATGATGGAGACTGAATTGTCCATAGGTTGTCTTCACGATGCGTCGTGACATGACGTGGGATTCCCCTCCAGGTTGTCTGTACATGAGCTCGTTACTCATAGAACATCTAGGATACTTACCGTAGTTACAGTAGTAGATTAAGTCATGATGAGGGATTGAATCCTACAAGATGAAGAACGATTAGCTAGCTTAGCGATGCGGAGGGGATCTTTTACTTCTCGCCTAGGCCTCACAAGAAGGTGATGCACGGCCATCCAGACTCCATCAAAGGGTGGAAAGAGAAATATTTCGTAGCCTAGAGCGAGAAGTCTTGGGGGATCCCGACCTCTTGGAATTTCTTTAAGCCGAATCACAAGCCTCCGAAGCGTAGCGATCTGATGGAGAAGGAGTGGAAGAAGGTGGAGAAAATTGTTAGGGGGCACAGCATAACGTGGCCTCGAGTGACGAAGATGCAACTAGCCCGGGCCGGACTGAGCCCAGCCGACCTTAGTATGTTTTCTTTCTGAATTTTTGTCTCCCTGCCTTCGTGTTAACGTTAGCCCCTCTTCTTTTATTTTTGCAGAGATGACGTCCCAGCAAGTCGACGACAGGCATGCTTTGATAGATGCTTCCGCCAAGAGGAGGGCGGAGAAGGTGAAGAAGGCGGAGCAGGAGAAGCTGGCTGCCCATGGCGCTGGGTCCGGTAAGGGGCCGACCTCGGCGGCCGTGGAGCCGTCCCCGAAGAGGACCAAGAGGCAGCACCCCCACACGTCAAGGGCGTCCCGGGAGGCGGGGGGAAGTTCTAGTAGCAAGAGGACCACCGAGGTCCCAGAGCAGAGGCTTTCCCCCACTCGTCCCACCGCTGAGCAGATGGTGGGGCAACAGGGGCTATGGCCCTTTGCCCCCGATTGGTCGATTGTACAAGGGGACTCCCTGCTCGAGGGTCCCGTGGCCATTGAGCTCGTCCGAAAAATCGCCACCGAGTGGGATCGGATGGCGCTGGCGGTGCAGACGGCTGATCAGGCCTTCATGCGGTGGTCTCAGGCACAGGTCTCGGTGAGTGTTCGAGACTTTGTATTTGGTTTGGACTCTAAAATTTTTCTGACTCTTTCTTCCTCGGACAGGCAATGCTTCACGGGCAGCACTTTCAGAAGTGCTTGGGGAGGGAAATCCTCGTCGAGAGGAGGAACGCGGAGAAGTATCTCCACGAACTGAACAAGGCAACGGATGATCTGAAGGAGGCAAAGAGCATGGAAGCCATCCACGAGGCCCAGATGGCCTCGATCTTCGACCACCACAAGAAGGACGTGGAGCGCCTTGAGCAGAAGATCCAGGACAAAGCGGAGAAGGGGCGGAAGGCCCTGGAGCAGATGGAGATTACCCTGACGAATGCCCTGATCCTGGCACAGGACGAGGCCTACGACCGTGCCAAGGAGCATTTACAGCGGATCTATCCGGATCAGAAGGTCGACCATCTCCACTTCAACTGGCAGCCGGACCTTCCGCCGACTCCTGGTAGCGAGGAGATGGGGGGCGACCAGGATGACGAAGAGGTGCCACCCCACTCAAGCATAGCTTAGGCTTTTTCCCTTTTTTTTGATTGTATATGCCTCGAGCGGACTGGCCACCGTATTTTTGTAGCACAATTTTTGAAAGTAATGAAAGATACCTTTTGGCCGAGGCTTCGTGTATTGCACAATTTTTAGTTGCTTTTGTGATTAGTTGTTTCTCTCGTCTTTTTGATAGACGCACGAGGTCTTAGCCGCCGACCCTGTTTCTGCCGAGGATTCCCTGGTCCGAGCAGGGAAGGAGGCCATGGAGGCGGCTCTGGCTCGCCAGCGAAAACAGGCTCAGGACCGAGCAGCCGCAGTGACTTATTTTGCGAACAAGTCAAGGAAACTCGGATTGGAGGTCGCTCGTCTAAAGAAGGCCATAGCCGACCGGGACTGGTGGGTAATCGAGACGAACTGGTCGATCTCGGATGCCTCGAGTGGGCAGTTGGCTTCAGAATCTTTTCTTCGTGAGGCCGTTGTTGAGAAGGAGTTGGAGATCCGCAGGCTGAAACTGGTGTTAAGCGCCGGTTTGATCGAGGAGGCGAGCAATTCGGTGATAGGGCCCTCTCCGACCTTCTTACTGGAGGGGACTCAGCCTGAAGATGCGGGAAGCTCGGTGGCGGGGGTGCCTTCCCTGTTCGGGCCGTCCGAGCGCAAGAAGGAAATCGACGAAAGCGCCGAGTTTGAGTTTTAAGCCGAGCATGAGTGATTTGTAAGCCTTCTATTGTATTTAGCCGCCGCTACCGGCACGCGTTGAGTAATAATAAAAAGAATTTTCGACTCCTTTAACCTTGACAATTTCATTGATGATTGTGACCAGGCTCGGCCTTGCAGGGGGTCGCCGCCGAGGGAGAAGGTCGCCCGGTGTCCTTAGATCGGTGACGCGTAAACTTGCGACGTTTTGCCTTCCGTCAGGCCTTAATTGCGACGTTTCGTCTTCCCAGGAACATTAATGGCGACGTTTCGCCTTCTGCCGTTTGGGCTTCCCAGGTGCAATAACTGCACTTCTTGAGGGGGCTATATAACCCCCTTATCCTCCCATGTTGGTTGTCAGAAGTTGGAGTTGGCTTAACAGCCACATGACTCGGGTGCCTGCCGAAGGCGGGCGCCCCGACGTTGAAACTTTGGTCTGAGGGCTCCGGATTGATGGCGCACCAATCACCCTCGAACAATTCGGAATTTTGGCCTTGAGGGCCGTAAGACCCCGGGTTGTTCGTTGGTGAGTGGTGGGCCGATCAATTGATTCGGAAGCTCGGAGGATCGGAGAGAGCCTTGGGTCGGTGCCCTCCTGCTGCCATCGAGCAGTTCGGGGTTTTAGCTTTTGAAAGCAGCAAACCCCGAGTTGCTCGTGGGTGAGAGGGGGGTCAAATAACGGCCCGAAGCTCGGGGCGTTCGCCGAAGGCGGGTGGCCTAAACCTTAACAAAAATTTTGCTAAAGGGGACGTGGTGAGCGGTCGCCTCGGCTTTGCTCGGGGTCGAGGACGAGCCCCAACCCTTGCTCGTAGGAAGACCTACGGGTGTAGCTGGCGGTTGCCGCCGTGCACATGGGTTGATGGGCTTGAAGAAGCCCAAACCATGCTAGGGTCAGATGCCGAGCCCCCACACCGGAGAGAAAGCCGGTAATGGGCATGGTTGAAGATCGTCGCCGAGCGTAACGGTCGAGCGGCTTTGAAGAAAGCCTCGGCCTTGCTCGGGGTCGACGACGAGCCCCCACACTTGTTCTCAGGAAGACGGTACGGGTGTAGCTGGCAGGTTGCCGCCTTGTGCATAGGTTGATGGGCTTGAAGAAGCCCAAACTATGCTAGGGGCAGATGCCAAGCCCCCACACCGGGGAGAAAGCCGGTAATAGGCGTGGCTGAAGGTCGTCGCTGAGCGTAACGGTCGAGTGGCTTTGAAGAAAGCCTCGACCTTGCTCGGGGTCGACGACGAGCCCCCACACTTGTTCTCAGGAAGACGGTACGGGTGTAGTGGGCGGTTGCCGCCTTGTGCATAGGTTAATGGGCTTGAAAAAGCCCAAACCATGCTAGGGGCAGATGCCGAGCCCCCATACCGGGGAGAAAGCCGGTAATGGGCGTGGCTGAAGGTCATCGCCGAGCATAACGGTCGAGTGGCTTTGAAAAAAGCCTCGACCTTGCTCGGGGTCGACAACGAGCCTCCACACTTGTTCTCAGGAAGACGGTACGGGTGTAGCTGGCGGTTGCCGCCTTGTGCATAGGTTGATGGGCTTAAAGAAGCCCAAATCATACTAGGGATAGATGCCGAGCTCCCACACCGGGGAGAAAGCCGTTAATGGGCGTGGCTGAAGGTCGTCGCCAAGCGTAACGGTCGAGTGTCTTTGAAGAAAACCACGGCCTTGCTCGGGGCGACTGTACCTGTGTAGCCGAGTGCCGAGCCGTGAGCTTGTAAGAGAAGCTTTTCTGGCTCGCGGTTTTATCCGAGTGTCGAGCCGTAAGCTTTTAAGGGAAGCTTGTCTGGCTCGCGGTTTCATCCGAGTGCCGAGCCATAAGCTTGTAAAGGAAGCTTTTCTGGCTTGCGGTGCTATTCGAGCGCCGAGCCTGAGAAATGCTTTTTCAATGAGAACTAACATGAAGCCAAAACTTGTTTTAAGAAAGCTGGCATAATTACAACATATTTGAACTTTACAAAAAACAGGGCACAACGTGCCAATTACATTCTTCATAATTTACATGGGGTGTGGAGGCTAACTCTCCCCCACTAGGAACTTGATGAGGTGCTCCGCATTCCAGGGCCTCTTGACAACCTTGCCTTCTGGGCCGGTTAAGCGGTACGTCCCCGGACGTACGACCTCAGATACCTTGTATGGGCCCTCCCAGTTTGGCGCCAATTTTCTCTTTTGGCCGGGGTTGGATACCGCTAGTTTCCGGAGGACGAGGTCTCCGAGTTTGATGTCGGTGGGGCGCACCTTTTTGTTGTAGAACCTTTCGATCCTCTGTTGGTAGGTGTTCCTTCTGATGGCGGACTTCTCCCTGACCTCGTCTATGAGGTCCAGGTCGGCTCGCAGCTGTGCAAAGTTGCTTGCTTCATCGAATGCCATGATTCGGGGTGAGGGGATCCCGATTTCCAGGGGAATGACGGCCTCCGCGCTGTATGTTAGATTAAATGGCAACTCTTCCGTGGGGATTCTTTTTGTCGTTCGGTGGGCCCAGAGAACGCTCTGCAACTCATCAACCCATAACCCCTCGGAAGAGCTATCGAGCCGTTTCTTGAGGCCATCGAGGATTTGGCAGTTCGCGTTCTCGGCCTGACCATTTGACTGTGGGTGGCACACCGAGGAGAAGCGCTGCTGGATCCCGAGATCTTCGCAGAACTTTCGGAAATGTTTACCTGTGAATTGAGTTCCATTGTCCGTGATGAGCACCTGTGGGATACCGAACCGGCAGACACTGTGTTTCCAGAAGAACTGTTGGGTCTGTTGCTCGGTGATCGTCGCCAATGGCTCGGCCTCGATCCACTTTGTGAAGTAGTCGATTGCCACTATGAGAAATTTTCGCTGGCCCGTTGACTTCGGGAACGAGCTTACCAGATCCATTCCCCACATTGCGAAGTGAGTCGGACTGGCCATGGAACGGAGATTCGCTTGCGGGGCCCTTTTTATAGGGGAGAACCGTTGACAGGGGCCGTACTTCTTCACTAGGGCGAGGGCATCTTGCAACATCGTGGGCCAGTAATACCCGTGATTCAAAGTCTTTCATGCGAGCGAGCGGCTTTCCATATGGCACCCACCGATCCGCTTATGCAGCTCCTTGAGGGCGTACTTTGCTTCATCCGGGATCAGGCAGCGGAGGTATGGTCTGCCATCTGTTGTTGTGTATGACCTTTTGAAGAGGGTTGTGTCGATCACGGCGAACCTTTCTGAACGGACCCTGACCCGCCTCGCTTCTGCCCGGTCTTCGGGGAGCTCTCCCTTGATTAAAAATTTCTTGATAAGAGTGGTCCAGTCGGCAGGGGAGAGCACCGTCTTCAATGTAGAGTCTCGAGGAAGTCTGTACTTGGCTTAAGGAGAACTTCGATCAGTACGGTGCGGTCGAGGCCTTCGAAGGAAGAGGACGCCAGCTTTGACAGAGCATCGGCTTGGGCATTTTGCTCCCTGGGGATCCTCAAGGTGGCCAATTCGTCGAAGGACGACAACAGCCGCTGGACCACGGCCAAATACTTGATCATCCGATCGTCACGGGCCTCGTACTCTCCGGTGATCTGGTTGACCACGAGCTGAGAGTCGCTGAAGGCCCTGATCTGCCTGATACCGGGCATGTCGGAGGGCTTCCAGGCGAAGAGGTCGACATTGCGGCAGATGCAGTCGATCATGGCAGATTTGAGGTTGGGAGCGAGGGAGCCGCTCACTCGGAAACACCTTGCGTGTCCCCTGTCTCGAACAAGACATCTTCTAACTCGTCTGCCGGTTCCGATTCTGGCTGGGTTCTCTCGGACTGTAGCTCGACGGCATCGAAGGGAAATACACCGCCCCCGATCGCCGTCATATAGCACGATCATGCTGCTTCTTGGTTCCCTCGGACAATTCTGACACCGGTGTTGGTAGGGAACTTCATCTTCTGGTGGTAGGCTGAGAGAACCGCCTGGAGGGAGGAGAGCTCGGGACGGTCGAGTATGGCGTTGTAAGCTGTCTTGACGTTCACAACCATGAAGTCCATTGACTCGGTCCTTCGGTGTGGGGTCGTGCCAGCTGTGACGTCTAAGGTGACGATCCCCTCTATTGGCACCGGAATGCCGGAGAATCCGTGCAGTGTGTATTCGCTGGCTTTAGCTTATCTTGGGGGAGCTTCAAGTTCTTGAAGGCCTCCAGGAAGAAGATGTTTACCGAGCTTCCGTTGTCGACGAGGATGCGGCGGACCTCGAAGTTTGCCATATTGAGGCTGACGACGAGCGCGTCACAATGCGGGAGCCGAACTCCCTCCAGGTCTTCTCCCGAGAAGGATACAGGGAGTTGTTGTACTTGGGGGGAGAGGGGGCCTTGGACGGCATTGACATCTCAGACGAACGCCTTGCGGGAAGTGTTGGACTCCCCTCCCATGGGCCCTCCGTAGACGCAATGCAAGATGGCTTGACCCTCGGGTTCTTCGGGCTCCTGATCCCGTTCGGGTTGCTGTCTGGGTGCTCGAGGAGAAGGGGAAGCCCTCCTGTTCCTCGTATCCCTCTGGTCCCGAGCGCCTTTCCGTTTGAACTCTTGGAGGTACCCTCGTTGGATGAAGGTCTCGATCTCGTCCTTCAGGGTACGGCAATGGTCCGTGTCGTGCTCGTTGTCCCGGTGGAAGCGGCAGTAGAACCGCTGATCCCTCTTCTTGTTGTTGTTGTTGGTCGGCCGAGGGGAGAATTGCACGAGGTCCCTGTCTTCGATTGCTAGGAGGATAGTTGATACATTCTGCATCAGCAGAGTGTATCTCTCGAAGCGAGGGACCGGAGGGACCCTTTTCGGGGTGCCCCCATCTTTTGGGACTTTCTTTGCTGGCTCGGCCTCGTCGGCCTTGCATTTCCCCTTCCCGGGAATTTCTTTTGAGTCCTCTGGATTCAGGGCCTCCTCAGCCCAGATGTATTTTTCGACACGATTCAGGAGGTCTGGAAAATCTATCGGAGGCTTCTTTGTCAGGGAGGCTTTCAGCTGGCCATGCCGGACGTTGTGTCGGAATGCTGCTGAGGCGACTCCTAGTCGAGGGAGAAGACCGACCTTGCCTCAGTGGTGAACCTTCGGACAAACAACCGGAGTGACTCCCCTTCCTTCTGCCGGAGGCCCATTAGGGACGCACTTGTCCTTTCAGCCTTCCGGCTGGTAACGAAGTGGGCGAGGAAGTTGCCCTCCAGTTGGTCAAAAGAATAGATGGAGCCGGGGGTGAGCTTCGAGAACCATTCCCGAGCCGGACACCGGAGGGTGGCGGGAAAGGCGCGACACAGGAGGGGATCCGATGCGCTGTGAATCATCATGAGGGTCTTGAAGCCCTCCATGTAATCAGCAGGATCACTCTCACTGTCATAAGTCTCGAATTAAGGTGGACAGAAGTTTCGGGGTATTTCTGCCTGCAAGATGACGGTGGAGAAAGGGGGACAGATGGGCTTGTATCCCTGGGCCGGCCTCGGACCGCCGTCGCCGAAGTGGTCGAGGCGGTCTTCCATTTCTTGGAGGCGCTTCAGGATGTCATCGTCATACTCTGGCTGGACTGTAGGGACGCGAGACACGCTGGCCTCGGCGTTCGAATGGGTGTGAGAGCAACGGACGGTTCCTTCGACGGGGGTCCCCCGGATAGCCTCCATGATTTCTTTCCGAAAGTCTTGGAACTCCTGGTGGGTGATCGGAGCTCGCTCAGCTCGGTTTTGCTGAGCCTGTCGCCGCTGGCCTACGCGGCTGAGTGCCGACCCACGCCGTAGGGACGGAGGTGTGAGATGGTTCGGGACCGAGTTGGAAGCGGCCCCTCCCCTAGACCGGCTCGCCTGCCGATTCTGGATTACCCCTCGTAGGTCGGGCTGGACCAGACGGGAGGCACCCGGTTGGTGTCCGTGACTGACCCCCGGAGTGTTGGATCCATGAGCATCGGCGGCGACGCCCTGAAGAAGCGCGTCCTGGCGACGCGCAGAGGTAACAACTTTCCTGGCCTTGGGCGCCATATGAGCTTGGGATGACGGGGTACCGTTGATGGCTGAGCTCTGGCTGGAGTCTGCACTAGAAGTTTCCCACAGACGGCGCCATCCTGATGCGGCTTGTTTTTGGGGGGAATGTGGATGCACCAGGCGTGAGTTCTACTCGATTTGTATTGGTGTAGGAACCTCTAGACCGGACGGTGGTCCCGACCCTAGGCTGGAGGAACGGCTCGGAAGCTGGCGGAAGTGAGGCGGGGATCGGAGGCTCGGCTCGGATCGTGGAGGCTCGAGTACTGTGTACCTGCACACGGTCTGGAACACCAGGGTTGGCCCCGGTGGCAGACCCTCCGACGATCTAGTGAGTTACTGAGAGAAAGTAACAGTAACTAGGGTTTGAGAGGGAAAAGATTGATTACCTGTGAAAGGGGTAGATGGTCTGGTATTTATAGGAGAAGCCAAGCGGGTTTGGACCCTTTTAGGGCCGGGTCTGAACCCGGTTGCCCATGGGCCTGATGTGGCAGAAGCCCAAGCGGTTTAGGGCTGACGTGGCAGAGACCTGGGCGGCTTCCAGGCTGACGTGGCAGGGGTCCAGGCGGTTTCTGCGCTGACGTGGCGGACCAGGATGATCCGGCGGTGCACGCTTTATGAGGAGATCCTGTGGCCCATGGAGGGCCACGTCATCTGACCCATATCAGGACGAGTCAAGGAATATGAAGAGAACCCGTTTTTGGTTGCTTATTTCTTCGTGTATAAGATTATCTACCTTGTAAAACATAGTGACTTGTGAAAAAATCGAATTTCCTCAAGTATACATATATTTGGACAGTTTGGGTATTGGAATACAAATAATTCACTTTTCCATTTTTTCTCATTTGCACACATTTTATACCTGAATTTGAAGTTGGCTTCCAGCTACTACATAAAATAGACTTTAAAGTCGTTTTATGTCGGTACGATATAGAAAACTAAAATAGACGCAAATGAATATCTCGATGTGCCGGCCCATTAGCCATGTAGTGGGTCGGTCCAAGCCCCACAACCCTCATCTTAGCCCATGGGTTAAACCTGGACTAAGCTAGGCTGGCACGACCCAGGCACCGACCCTTGTCCACCATTAGACACAGACACACATATTCCCCTAAAAATCCCTCCTTTTCTCTCAAAATCAATTTCTTCTCTGACAAACCAAACAAGTGTAGTAACTTTCAAGTAGGAAAGAATCATTTTTTTTTACCTTCCCCTCGACGAACTGCAAGTTCCTCAGAGTCGGCACATCATTGAACCTGAACTTCAGCGCATCCCACGAGCTAACCTACAAAGCAACCCCCCCCCAAAAAAAAAAATTCAAACTTGCGAAATCCAACTAAACACCTAACCAAATTAGGGTTAAGGTACGGAACCTGAAGCGAAATGACGGCGGATTGTGAGACCTTCCACGTCGACACGCTCTGCCCTGCGGCCAAGAGGTCGTTCTTGGCCCTGGCGACAGCGGCCTCCACCATCTCCAGATTCATCGGGTTCTCCTGCCGGGGAATCGTGAATTCCGACGGCGGACGCCGGGGGTTTTGGTTGTACGGCCCATACCGGCCTCTTCCGCCGCCACCACCGCCTTTGCCGCGGCCGCTGCCGCGGTGGAATATCGATGTATTGCCGTACATGGGAAAGGAGGAAGGGAAGAGTTGGTGAGAAAGTGAAGTGGGAGGGAAAGTCAATTGGTTATTTCCTTTTATAATGCGGAAAAACGTGCCTTCGTTGAGAAGTAGGAAGAAAGTGAAGTGGGTCTATGATGTGGAAAAACGTGCCTTCGTTGAGAAGGAGGAAGAAAGCGAATGAGTTGATGCTTTTCGGGGTTTTTGAATTTCCAAGGTGAGTTGTTTTATTCTGTTTTTTTTTTTTTAATTATTATTTAGGGTTAAATAAATTGAGGCCCCTGGATTAACAATTAACGGTATATATCCCTTATACCCTTTGACTTTTAAACTGTTATAAACTCTTTACATAAATTGCAATAACAACAACACAATAACATACTTTAGTTCTAAAGGGCAAAGGTTGACAGAAATTGAGTGACATGATGACAGGGGCCTCAAAAGTATTTACTTTGACCTGACTTGACCGGACAGGACTGGACCTGAGTCTAAAAGAGAAAAGATTGGGTTTATATTTTGGACTATTTATAACGATTTTTTTAAACTTTTATTTACAAAAATATATTGAGAAAGAATTATTAGAGCATCTGTAGTAGTTGTTTGCTAAATATGCAAAATATGCATATTTTTGCAAAAAACGTGCTACAGTCATTTGCTAAATATGCATATTTTGCGACAGTATATTGCTATAAATGAGAGACGATATGAGAATTATGCATAATTTAAACGACACAACTTCAAATTCCGTCGCTCTAAAAAATATATTAATTTAATCGTCAGACGCAACTTCTCCTTGTGTTCCTCCTATAAAAAAAATTGTAAATAAAAAATTTGCAGAACCCCTCAAACGCAACTTCAAGTTGTGTCCCTCAATTTGATTTTTTTTTTTCTCTTCCGACTATCAATTAAAAATTATTTTATTCCTCCGATGCAACTTCGAGCTTCGTCTGATCTGAGATTTTTATTATTTTAAATTAGATTGGTAAAAAATAGCATTCGACGACTGCAGCAAAATAGCCAAATGCAATATGCATGTATCCATATATGCATAATTTAAACAATGATAACTGTGGATGCTCTTAGAGAAAGTATTTTGTATGTGTTTCTGATTGGATACCTCATGACAGTTAAATATGTCAGAATTATATTTCCTTTTTATAATATCTTTTCCTCAAAATCCATTAAAATCTTACCAGTAATTTACACGTGTGATGCACGTCTTAATAAATATATTTTTTTAAAGTAAATTTTTTTACGTAGTCTGACGTCGAACCTGAGCCTCTTTTATATTAATTATGTACAGACAATGCACGTCTTAATAAATTATTATTGGCTTAAAATAAAACTCTGACGTAGCAAGGACTCGAACCTGAAACCTCCTTCATATTAATTATGTACGTGCGTCACATGCATTGATAAATTGACACATGACACTAAGGCATTCTCCCATTATAATATTACTAGTAATATACACGTGCGATGCACATATTAATGGAAGAGTTAGAGTTGCACGTGTATTGTACGTAAGTAGGTAGATTTATAACTCAAACTCTTCCATTATAATAGTAGAGATTATATATTATATTCTAGATGGATAGATAGTAATTTACACTTGTGAAGCACATTTAATATATTGATAAAATTAAAGTAAAAAAGCTCACGTAGTGAGGACTCGAACTTGAGACCTCCTTCACATTAGTTATGCATGTGCAATGCACGGGTTGGTAGATTGACAAACGACACTAAGGTCTTCTCCCATTATAATATTAGAGATTATTATATATTATTATTACTAGTATTTTTCACGTGCGATGCATGTCTTAATAAATATAGTTATTTTAAAGTAAAAATTAAGACGTAGTCTGTGATTGAACCTAAAACCTCCTTTATAATAGTTATATACGTGTGTTGTACGCGTTGGTAGATTTACAAATGACACTAAGGCTTTCTCCCATTATAAAATTAGAGATTAGAGATTAGTTTACTCGTAATTTACATGTGTGATACACATCTTAATAAATGTACAACACTAAGACCTTCTACCATTATAATATTAGAGATTAGAGATTAGATATTAGAGATTACTAGAGATTAGAGTTATATAATGCTGTTATGAAAACAAAAATAAATCTGTCTATAAAAAATCTCAGCCATCGATTTCGACGATTTCAACAACTCGATCTTAGTCATTCATTTAAACATCAATTATATAAAAGTAGATGCAGAAAATATAAATTGATCTCAACCGTTCATCTGTGGAATGTAGGGCTCTTATTAATGAGGAAAATGAAAACACTTCAAAACCCTCCAATTTCCTGCCGCCAGTCCTCTTTCCTCATACCGAGAGTTCGGCTCCGTCGGCCTCTTCTACATTCTGTCAGGGATATACTAGCTCCGTCCATCACCGGAATAGTTGCAGTTACTTTGGGAAACCCATGGGAAGATTAGAAAGATAGTTTGATAGTCTGTTTCAATGTATCAGCAATGTATCAGTAGTTTACATGTAAAGCACGTGTATTTTGAATTGATTGTTTGGCGGGTGAATAGAGGTGCGCAGCACACGGGCATATGGCCTTGTCTTTTAGCGTAACAAACTTCTTCACCTGCCTTTATATAGTAGCTGTAATGAGCTCTTTTGGGAATATAGATTCTTGAATTCAGTTCAATCTCCTCCTTTCCAATCTCTGATTCTCTTCTTCTCCATTCTCTTATCTTCTTCTTCCCTTAATGGCTCGTCCAAGAGCTCAAAGAAACCAAGAACCTGATAATCTGGTATCAGAGCCATACGGATCCGATGGCGATGGGAGAGATGAAGGAAGTACTTCCATGGAAGGCGATGTGGCTAATCTGAAGAGCTAGATGGCTGCGGCTCAATTACAGAGCGGATTCCTCAATGAGAGAGTGGAGGCTATTGCTACAAGCATCGGAGAAAGATTCACAGCCATGGAAACACGGATGGAAGCTATGATGACGATGATGAGACAAACTCAGGCTCGTCTTCCTAATCCACCACTTCTGCCCAATCCAATTCAACCTCCATCACAACGAAAGGTAACCTTTCCCTACTCAAGCTCCATTAATTCCGCAGGATATGGCCATGGTGAGGCAACCTTCAGAACTCCGTTTAAAGTAGAATTTCTAGTTTTTGAGGGGGGAGATCCTACTGAGTGGATTTGCGGAATAGAGCAATTTCTTGAATTCTATGAGGTACCAGATGATAAGAAATTGAAGTATGCAGCGTTGAATTTGCGTGGCAGAGCAGCACAATGGTACCGCAGATATATCAAACCCAAATTACCTGAGATGAATTGGCCAAGGTTTCTTGAGGAACTTATCAATAAATTTGGACCTACTGTATTCCAAGATTATGAAGGGATGCTAACCAAACTAGAACAGAAGGGAGAGTTAGAGTTCTACATTCAAGAATTTGATCGGTTATCCAATTTTGTTAAAGATTGGACGGAATCCCACTATCTCAGCACCTTTGTCAGTGGTTTGAGAAATGAGATTAGGTGGGATGTTAAATCTCAAAGGCCCAAAAATGTTAACGAAGTTGTGGGGTTAGCTAGAGGATACGAAGAAAAGATCTCATGTTTGAAGAAGAGTTATAAGCCTGCTTTTGTAACCAAACCAACTTCTATTTTTAACCAATCCACTCCGACTACTGCAAGACCTCCCAGTAATTCCCTAACACCAACTACTAGTATTGTCCCTAGAAGATTGAGTACTCAGGAGTTGAGGGAGAGAAGAGCGAAGGGTTTGTGCTTTAATTGTGACGAAAAGTATGTCCATGGTCACCTTTGTAAGGGTCAAAAGTTTTATTTCTTGGAGGGTCTAGAAGAGGAAGAAGAAGATAGTTATGAAGTTATTTCTGCTCATGAGTTCCCTCATCAAACTTACACTTCCACATTACCTTCCCAGCCTACATTTCCAATCAGCACTTCACAGCCTAACCTCACAGATCCACCATCAACTCAGTCGACATTTCCATCTCCAGAACACCCTGAAATTTCTCTCCATGCTCTCATAGGGTCCCAAGTATTGTAACACCTCGCAAAATTGGAATTACAATTTTGCCCTCGTGTGTTACGCACGTGTATTTTGTAACGTGTTTTCATCCCGTATTTTGATTATCGACTATTTATTTATTTTCAATATTGATTTTTTCCCTATTTTGAATCAACAAAAATATAATATTTCAATCTTCATATTCTACGTGCTTTTTACGTGTTTTGATGCACGTGTTTCCACCACTACGTATAATATTTTCTATAGGTTTAAATTATTTATTTTTATGTATTTAAATCTATTTTATAAAACGAAAATTTATTTTCCCTTTGTTTTTGATTAAAATGAAATTTTCAATTTTTTCTGCACGTATGGTGCACGTGCAAATTTTATTCTCATTTTGCTACTCTCATTTTACTATTTTTAGCATGCATTAGTTTTATTTATCCTTTCTTTTGATCCATGGACCTATAAACTAAAATGTAGCCCATTAGGAGAGGAGCCCACTAGATAATTAAATAAATTAATTAGTAATGAGCCCATGTAGCAAGCCCACTAAATAATTAAATAAATTAATTAGTAATGAGCCCATGTAGCAAGCCCACAGATTAACATGCAGGTAAAGGACCATACATGAAGCTATGAAGTGGATATGCTGATGCTGCTTTTATTTTAAAGATGTTGTAAATAATTTATTGTAAATTTCATTATTCCGCTGTGTAAAGTTAAGATGTAATTGAACTCTGATGTACTATTGAAAAAGTTTTAAAATTTTCCTTGTAAAATTGTACGAAGTGAAGTAAAGATCCTGTGAAATCCCGAGTTTGTCCTTATATATAAATTCGGGGCGTTACAGATGGTATCAGAGCATGCTTCACAAGTAGTACAAATTTATAAGGAACGATAAAAAGTGACGATAAATTTGGGAACAAACCAAAAGAGTCCTTCTGTTAACCGGGTGTAAACAACCCTAAGCGACACGGTATTTAAGCGTCTTCGGACCACCGCTAGCTGGGAACCGACTCTTACGGCTAACCCAAGTAAATCCGAACTTGATAGACTAAAGATTTGTTTAGGAAGAGTAGTAAGATCATTGACTATAGTCTAGAACCCGTGACACCTTATTGAGTAGTTACAGTATTATTCCTGCGGACACTAGAGTGTGAGTTTCAGTCGATAGAGATTTAAATGTAAGTGAATTACATTTGTGTTGCTCTATGCACTGATGTTTTCTCTTTCTTTTGGATGACTAGAGTCGTGAATGAAGTTGTTATTGAACTTGCATTCAATTTCATTCATGATGTTCTCCTCGTATACATTAATATGAGAGTGTATGCGAGCACATTTTCTCCTGAGTATCAGAGTGGCGCAGTGGAAGCGTGGTTGGCTTGGACCTTCATTCATGATACCTTACACACTTCCCTCTCAAATTATTTTGTAGATTTTTATCATGGTACTTTCTCCATATTCAGTATTTTTCAAATAAATATTTTCTTGTGTTATTAAATCATTTGAATATTTATTATTTATCTATCTTCCTTAGTCTTGATATTTTAAATCTATTTTTTAAACTTAAAATTCCGTCTTTCATGTATTTATGTCATTTTTTTGTTTACCCACTATTACTTCACATATTTTGTCAAATTTTAAATTGCCGTTTATTAAATTAATACTGCAACCAATATTTTCTTCATTTATTATTTTGGATTTTTCTTATGAAAATTTTTATGTGCACTCATTATATTTGATTTGATTTCTGTGATACTATATTATCTTATCCTATATGTTCTTAAAATGATTGAAAATTTCTACCTCTATGAATATGACCTACCATTTTATTTTATTGTCTACATTCGGTACTATTATTATTGCATATTTGTTTTGACATATTTGTTTTCACTATTAATTGCTACTCATTATAATTTTACACTTCTTTAATATAATGCATATACTCACTATTTATACATTATCTTTTCTCAAATTTTAACTGTCTTTACATTCTTAGTTATTACGTATATTTTTCCAATGATCTCTATATATATATCATATATTTCAATATTCTTATTATACATATCATTTTACCCTCATCTAATTACTACATTAATATTTTTGCATATACTCGTTTATGTCTATTGTCCTAATTTGCTATACTATATAATTATTGTTTTCAATTATGTTTTCATCTCGTGTATGTGCTTTACAGTATTTTGTCTTAATGTTATAAAATATTTTCATCACTACAAAATTTTGTATATTCACAAAGTATTTCAACGTATGCTTTCTATTTTTTTCAAATTGTGTGTATAATTGTTATAGTTACCTTACAAACTATTTTATTAATTGGTATACAAAGTCAATTTATGTTATCTATACTTTCAACCATGTCTCATTCCTATTTATTTTTCCAAACTCTTATTCAATGGTCTTGTTTTAAATTGCTAATTCGATTTCGTTTTGCAATTTACAAATTTTTACCATTTATTACATTGATAAATTTTTCTAAATTACCTATTGACTGTGTTCTCTTCACCACATTGTTTTCCGAACTATTTCGAAATTAACGACATAATTGACTTTTCCCTTTTATCTAATAGCTTACCTAATATTATTTTGTACGAAAATTTCTCTCAAACTATTCTATCCCTTGCCATGTTTCATTTCTTATGTCATTTTCCTAATTTTTCTTGTTCCGTCTTGTAACATCTTGACATTCATAGTTTTCTTATAAAGAGTTTGTCTTGTTTTTCCTTGTTGCGTATACTACATTTATTTTTCTAAAAGTTGCAGTTTTCTAAATACAAATATTTTCTTTGACGTGTACAAAATATAATCTTTACCCTAGCGAGTTCCGGGGACGAAACTACTCTAAGGGGGGGAGAGTGTAATACCTCGCAAAATTGGAATTACAATTTTGCCCTCGTGTGTTACGCACGTGTATTTTGTAACGTGTTTTCATCCCGTATTTTGATTATCGACTATTTATTTATTTTCAATATTGATTTTTTCCCTATTTTGAATCAACAAAAATATAATATTTCAATCTTCATATTCTACGTGCTTTTTACGTGTTTTGATGCACGTGTTTCCACCACTACGTATAATATTTTCTATAGGTTTAAATTATTTATTTTTATGTATTTAAATCTATTTTATAAAACGAAAATTTATTTTCCCTTTGTTTTTGATTAAAATGCAATTTTCAATTTTTCTGCACGTATGGTGCACGTGCAAATTTTATTCTCATTTTGCTACTCTCATTTTACTATTTTTAGCATGCATTAGTTTTATTTATCCTTTCTTTTGATCCATGGACCTATAAACTAAAATGTAGCCCATTAGGAGAGGAGCCCACTAGATAATTAAATAAATTAATTAGTAATGAGCCCATGTAGCAAGCCCACTAAATAATTAAATAAATTAATTAGTAATGAGCCCATGTAGCAAGCCCACAGATTAACATGCAGGTAAAGGACCATACATGAAGTTATGAAGTGGATATGCTGATGCTGCTTTTATTTTAAAGATGTTGTAAATAATTTATTGTAAATTTCATTATTCCGCTGTGTAAAGTTAAGATGTAATTGAACTCTGATGTACTATTGAAAAAGTTTTAAAATTTTCCTTGTAAAATTGTACGAAGTGAAGTAAAGATCCTGTGAAATCCCGAGTTTGTCCTTATATATAAATTCGGGGCGTTACAAGTATATCCACATACCATAAGGGTCAAGGGAAGGATCAATGGAAGGGAAGTTAGTATCTTGATTGATACTGGATCCACCCACAATTATCTAGATTCTCAGACTGCTGATAAAGCCAAATTGATAGTAACCAAGGAACCCCGATACAAGGTTACTGTAGCCAATGGGCAATGTATGTACAGTGAAGGGAAAGCTACTGATGTAAATTTCGTGGTTCAAGGAGTTCCTCTTAAAGCTGAGCTATTGCTTTTACCTTTGGGTCCTGCACAAATGGTGCTAGGGGCTCACTGGTTAAGAACTTTGGGTCCAATTACTATGGATTTTAGCCAGATGACAATGGATTTTGAGTTATATGGGGAAAAGAGAAGACTGCAAGGCACCCTTGATCCGCAATTGCAATGTATGGAAGTGGAAGAGGTGATGAAGTCTGGAAGTTATTCTTGTCAGGCCTTTGTACTGCAAATAGAAGAAGTGATAGCTAGAGAAGACCATTCCAACCTTTCCTCACAGTTGATGAATAATAAAGAAGAGATACAAAGAATCCTAAAGTCCTTTCCTGAAGTATTTTTGGAACAAATACCCTTTCCTCCTCAAAGAGATGTAGACCATCAGATACCTGAAATAGAGGGAGCTAAACATGTGTGTCTCAGACCTTACAAACAGCCTCACCATTATAAAAGTGAAATTGAAAAACAGATCAAAGAGATGCTTGAAGTTGGTTTAATCCGGCCTAGTAATAGCCCATATGCCTCACCTATAATCCTGATCAAGAAAGCAGATGGGGGATGGAGAATGTGTGTAGACTATAGAGCCTTGAACACTCAAACTGTGAAGGCCAAATTCCCAATTCCTTTAATAGACAACTTGTTAGATGAGTTGAATGGAGCTAAGTATTTTTCAAAGGTAGACCTGAGATCTGGCTATTACCAAATCAGAGTTAAAGAGAGTGATATTCCAAAAACTGCTTTTAGAACTCACCATGGGCATTTTGAATTCTTAGTCATGCCTTTTGGACTTACAAATGCTCCCTCCACATTCCAAAGACTGATGAATAGTGTATTCAAGGAGCATCTTCGCAAGTTCATTCTTGTCTTCTTTGATGATATTTTGATCTTCAGTTCAACCTGGGAAGATCACCTCAAGCACTTAACAATGACCTTGGAGATCCTAAGAACTCATAAGCTGATAGCAAAACTTAGCAAATGCAGCTTTGGCCAAACATCAGTAGACTATTTGGGGCATGTAATAAGTGCTGAGGGTATTGCGGTAGATGCTAATAAGATCAAAGCAATAGTAACTTGGCCGGAGCCAAAGACAGTGAAGGAGTTGAGAGGCTGTCTTGGTCTTACTGGGTACTATCGAAAATTTGTGGAAAATTATGGTAGTATAGCATTTCCTTTAACTCAATTGTTGAAGAAGAATTCCTTCCTGTGGACAAATGAGGCAACTCAAGCTTTTGAAGCTCTTAAGAAAGCCATGACCTCCACACCAGTACTGAAGCCTCCAGATTTTAATAAACCTTTTATTATAGATACAGATGCATCGCAACAAGGGATTGGTGCTGTTCTCATCCAGGATTGCCACCCTATAGCTTATATGAGTAAAGGTCTAAAGGGTAGGAATGCAGCTTTATCAACCTATGAAAAAGAGGTTCTAGCTATCTTACAAGCCATAAAGCATTGGCGGCAGTATCTATTGGGTAATACCTTCACTATTAGAACTGACCAGCAAAGCATCAAGTATATTTTAGACCAAAGGATCAACACGGAAATGCAAGAGAAGTGGCTCTGGAAGTTGTTGGGTTTCAATTTCAAGGTAGAGTACAAAAGAGGGATTGATAATAAAGTGGCTGACGGCCTGTCTAGAAGGAAAGGAGATATAAACTACAAAATAAACTTTATTGGCTGACGGCCATGTTGCTTGATAAGCTACAAAATAATCAGCTTGATGCTGATAGATATAAACTGATAGGAGGAGTATGGTACTACAAGGGTAGGATTTTGTTAAGTCCCACCGCAGATTTGAGGAGAACCATATTTTTGGACCATCACTCATCGAGGGTAGGAGGTCACTCAGGTTTTCACAAAACTCTTCATAGAGTGAGGAGAGTGTTCACATGGGATGGTATCTCCAAAGATATAAGGAAATTCATTAAAGAATGCTTAGTATGTCAGCAGAATAAGCATGAGAATATGCTTCCTCCAGGATTGTTGCAACCCCTACCAGTACCAGACTTGATATGGGAGGAAATTTCCATGGATTTTATAGAAGGACTCCCAAAAAGTGGTAACAAATCTGTGATTATGGTTGTAGTGGATCGTCTCACCAAATATGCGCATTTTATGGCCTTAACCCATCCATATACAGCTCAGAGTGTGGCTCAGGTGTTTGTGGAAGGCATTTATCGATTACATGGCATGCCGAAGACAATAGTTAGTGATAGAGATCCTATTTTTATCAGCAAGTTTTGGAAGGAGTTTTTTCTATGCAGGGTTGTAAGCTACACCATTCCACCGCCTATCACCCTCAAAGTGATGGACAAATTGAAGTTGTTAACAAGACGTTGGAGATGTATCTTCGATGCTTTTGTGGGCAAAAACCATTAGAGTGGGTTAAGTGGTTACCTTGGGCTGAATTTTGGTATAATACTTGTTGGCATTCATCTACAGGAATTACACCTTTTGAGGGTGTATACGGGAGACCTCCACCTTCATTGTTACACTATGTGAAGGGGACTTCGGCATTACCAGCAGTTGAAGAAACATTGCTATCGAGAGATGCTATTTTGAAATTGTTGAAAGAGAACATCAGCATAGCACAGAACAGAATGAAAGTGTTTGCTGACAAAAGAAGAAGAGAAAAGGTGTTTGAAGTAGGTGATTTGGTCCTTCTCAGATTACAACCATATCGGCAAGTTTCACTGAGGAATCCTTCACCTCAAAAGCTAGCTATGAAGTTCTTTGGGCCTTACAAAATCTTAGAGAAGATTGGCACAGTAGCTTATCGATTAGAGCTACCTCCTCAAGCCAACATTCACCCTGTATTTCATGTTTCCAAATTGAAGAAGTTTTATGGAACTCAAGAAATTTCATCAACATCAGAGTTGCCTCATTGGTGGGTTCCAGATGTACGTGAAGAAGAACCAGAAGCTATTCTTGACAGGCAAATTTTTCGGAAGCAAAATAGGGTGGGTATTCAGTTGTTGGTTAAATGGAAGGGATCGGAACTGGAAGATGTTTCTTGGATGGATATCGATGATTTCAGAGCAAAGTTTCCTAACTTCGAGCTTGGGACAAGCTCGTTGTTAAGGGGGGAGGAGTTGTCAGGGATATACTAGCTCCGTCCATCACCGGAATAGCTGCAGTTACTTTGGGAAACCCATGGGAAGATTAGAAAGATAGTTTGATAGTCTGTTTCAATGTATCAGCAATGTATCAGTAGTTTACATGTAAAGCACGTGTATTTTGAATTGATTGTTTGGCGGGTGAATAGAGGTGCGCAGCGCACGGGCATATGGCCTTGTCGTTTAGCGTAACAAACTTCGTCACCTGCCTTTATATAGTAGCTGTAATGAGCTCTTTTGGGAATATAGATTCTTGAATTCAGTTCAATCTCCTCCTTTCCAATCTCTGATTCTCTTCTTCTCCATTCTCTTATCTTCTTCTTCCCTTAATGGCTCTTCCAAGAACTCAAAGAAACCAAGAACCTGATACATTCTTCTCTCATCTCTCTTTCGATCACTCCTCTGTACCTTTCCGAATCTTCGCTCATAGTGCCTACTTCAGGATAACAACATCACTGGCTTTCATTGGCCAAACCATTAAGTTTCTTTGAATCTTAATTGATTTGTAGTGATATTTATAGTAATCTAATATTCGGATTTCCATAGTTAACATCAGTCGAAAATTGATTTTTGTTCGTGTGAATTCCTCTGTTTTGGATGTTGGGTGTTTACTGGTTTTTTTCTTCTAACTGCTTGGAAATGTTGCAGGGTAGCAAATTCAAGAGATTGAAGCAGCGGGAAGGGATGAGGTTGGGGAAAGGTCTTTGGTTTTCTGATGAAGCTGAATCTGAGAGGAATCGTCATGGCGGTCAGTCGATGGCTGAGAAGAAAGTCAATCGCCGTTTGTTTGGAGATGATGAAGGCCAATTACTAAATTAATAGTAATGAACCATTCTAAAACTCTCTATTAGATCAGGATTCATTATATCATTAATGCGAAGCCGCAGAGCTTTAGAAGCCTGTGAAATTGATGATCAGTGCACATATAATCCTGAGGTTACTCTCAAAGATATAGATTTTGATTTTTCCACTGAAACTATATTTCTTTACACATTGATCTGGTGGCCTCCCTTGAAGATAATGTAGCATTGATGTCCCAAAACATTATTTGGAAGTCACTGAAGTTATTAATTAGCTTCCTGATAGGTAAGCAGCCTCTGGTTCCGATGGTTTTGGTGCAGAATTTTTGAAAGTATTGGATATCATATGAATAATGCCTTATAGCACATATCTGACCAGACAACTGCTTTTTGTTGGGAAAAAACACAAAGTTTTTTCCTTTCACCAGATTAGTAAAAATGCAAAATGTAAGCTAAAATAGCACACACACAAATTGATAAGGAGTTCGGCACAATTTGGTGCCTACGTCTCCGGAGCTGCTGCAAATTTTTAATTTATGGGAGAAAATTGTACAAAGTATTTTTCTTCACAAGACACTCAAAAAATACTCACAACCCAAAAGTCCAAGAATTTTTCCTCACAAAAAATTCTCTCTCTACAAAGTGTTTACACACTCAAAAAACCCAAACCCAAATTTTTCTCCAATTCTCTCTCTTTCTTTTCTTCTTAGATTGAAATATTGGATGAGATTTGAAAGAGTTTTGGATGATCAAAACATAAAGGGATAGGAGGATATATATAGGAGTGTGGGGTTTTGGTGGTAGCCACAATTGACTATGGTGGATGGTAGGTGAGAGAGAGATTTGGGGGGGTCTGGTGGCATACAATTTTTGACCCCCCACCCACATTTCCTTGACAATCTCCTATTTGAAGACTGATTTCAATTAGTCTTCACACCTCGATTAATGCAGCAGCTCGTTCCGGTCTCATCATTCGTGTAGGCCAACTGAAGCTGAGCATAGCTTCAGTTTGTCAATAGTCACCGTCTTTGTTAGCATGTCCGCCGGATTTTGACTTCCACTAATCTTTTCTAACTTCAAAATTCCATCTTCTAGAAGAGACAGGATGAAATGATATCGCACTTGTATATGTTTTGTTCTGGAATGAAAAAACGGATTTTTTGCCAGATGGATAGCACTCTGACTATCGCAATACAAGACATTGTCTTCTTGTTCCTGGCCCAGTTCTTCCAAGAAACTTTGTAGCCAAACCATTTCCTTGCTAGCTTCTGTAACAGCAACATATTCTGCTTCAGTTGTAGAGAGAACAACTATCTTCTGTAGCTGAGAGATCCAACTCACGGCTGTACCTCCTAGAGTATAGACATACCCTGAAGTGCTCTTTCTGATATCGACATTTCCTGCTAAATCAGCATCCACATAGTCTGTGAGTGTCGTATCTCTACCTTTGAAACAAAGTGCTTTATCTGTAGTACCTCGCAGATATCTAAGGATCCATTTAACTGCTTCCCAGTGTACTTTACCTGGATTATTCATGTACCTACTAACAGCTCCCACTGCTTGAGCAATATCTAGTCTGGTACAAACCATAACATACATTAGACTTCCAATTGCTGAGGCGTACGGAACCTTCTCCATGTGTGCACGCTCTTCTTCCGTCTTCGGTGACTGTTCTTTGGAAAGTCTAAAATGAACACCCAAAGGTGTGCTCACTGGCTTAGCATCCTGCATGTTGAACCTGGAGAGTACTCTGTTAATGTACTCAGCCTATGATAACATCAAAGCCCTCGACTTCGTGTCCCTCTTGATCCTCATTCCAAGAATCTGCTTTGCAGCGCCTAGATCTTTCATTGCGAATTGCTTCGACAATTCCTACTTCAAATTGATAATCTCTTGCATGTCAGGACCTGCAACAAGCATATCATCTACATACAATAATAGAATAATGAAGCTATTATCGAACTTCTTGATGCAGCAACAATGATCTGCATGGCATCTTGTGAAACCGCTGCTGCTCATGAAGCAATCAAACTTCATGTACCACTGTCTGGGAGCGTGTTTTAAGCCATACAAGTTCTTCTTCAGTCTGCATACGAGGTTCTTCTTGTTCGCCTGTATGAAGCCTTCTGGTTGCTTCATATAAATCTCTTCCTCCAAATCACCATGAAGGAAAGCTGTCTTTACATCTAACTGTTCAAGATGTAAATTCTCTGCAGCTACAATTTTCAATACCAGTCTGATTGTAGTCAGCTTCACGACTGGAGAAAAAATTTCGTTGTAATCAACACCTTCTTTTTGCTGAAAGCCTTTGACTACCAATCTTGCTTTGTAGCGCTTGCTTCCATCGTGCTCTTCTTTGATCCTGAAAATCCACTTGTTATGAAGAGCTTTCTTGCCCGGTGGTAGTTCAACTAATTCCCACGTCTGATTTAACATGAGCAAGTCCATCTCATCTTTCATAGCAGACTCCCACTTGACTGAATCCTCCACTTGCATTGCTTCATCATAACACTCTAGTTCTCCACTGACAGTTAGCAACAAGTAGTGCAAAGAAGGCGAATAATGTTGGATTGGCTTAGGAATTCTGGAGGAGTGTCTCACTTCTGGCGTGCTTGGTTCTTCATGAACAGCTTCAGGACTAATTTGGACATCACTTCCAGATATCTCCTCGAACTCTACGAATTCCTTCGTTTCAGCATGTGTACTGGAACTACTTGATTCTGCAGTTGATCTGTCTCTGTATATCACATTCTCATTAAATATGACATCTCGGCTTCTGATGATCTTCCGATTTTCATAATCCCAAAATCGGTAGCCGAACTCGTCACCACCATATCCAATGAAAACACATTTATTAGATTTCGGATCTAATTTACTTCTTTCAGCAGAATCAATATGCACATAAGAAATACAACCAAACACTTTCAAGTGTGAAATGTTTACCTCTTTTTTGCTCCAAACTTCCTCTGGTATTCTACCATCCAAAGGTACTGATGGCCCACAGTTGATCAAGTAGGAAGCAGTGTTGACTGCTTCATCCCAGAACATCTTGGGTAAGCCGGCATGTATCCTCATGCTTCTGGCACGTTCATTCAGAGTTCTGTTCATGCGCTCTGCTACGCCATTCTGCTGCGGTGTCATGGGAATCGTTTTCTCCATCTTGATGCCATTGTTCGCGCAGAAATATCTGAATCTACGATCTGTGTACTCTCCACCATTGTCAGACCTCAGACGCTTGACTTTCAAATCAGTTTCATTTTCCAGCATGGCTTTCCATTTTCTGAAGGTATCAAAGACTTCTGATTTCTTCTTCAGAAAATATACCCACACCTTCCTTGTAGAATCATCAATGAAGGTGACATAATACAATGAGCCTGCTAGAGATTGAACCGGAGATGGTCTCCATACATCAGTATGAACAAACTCTAACTTTTCTGCCTTGGGTGCCTTGCCAATCTTTGCAAAGCTGACCTTCTTCTGTTTGTCGAAGATACAATCATCGCATAGGCCAACATCCACGCTCTTCAGATCTGGCAGCTTTCCCTTTGACATGTGTGTCTTCATCTCTTTTCCGCTCATATGACCAAGCCTTTGGTGCCATAGATTTGATTTTCCATCAGCATCTGCACTTGCAATGATACTCTCCAAGTTTGAGGTCACATAGAGAGTACCAGTCTTCTTACCACGAGCAATAACAAGTGCTCCTTTGGTAATCTTCCATTCACAGCCTGAAAAGGTTGTACAATAACCTTCTCCATCCAGCTGTCCCACTGAGATCAAATTCCTCTTGAGGCCAGGAATATGTCTCACTCCTTACAGCTTCCATGTAGTCCGGTTCGGCAACTTTATTCGAATGTCTCCCTTTTCCACGATCTTCAAGGTCTCATCATCGGCTAGATGAACCTTCCCGAAATCACCACTGACGTAATTCTCCATGATTTCTCTACATGGGGTGGAGTGGAAAGATGCCCCTGAATTCAAGATCCATGATTCAATCGGACTGTTAACGCTTAGAATCATAGCATCGCCAGCTTTCTCGGTCACGTTGGCAGATTCCTGTTCGCCGGTAGCTTTCTTCGGTGCTCGGCAATCCCGTTGAAAGTGACCCCTCTTGCCACAATTGTAGCAGTTGAAAGCTTTCTTTCCCGATTTAGATTTACCCCGTCTAGATTGTGATCTGCTGCGATTAGAGTTTCTTTCTGAAGTCCTTCCTCTTGACTCCGTGTGCAAAGCTGAGGAGGAGGTTGATGCTTCACCTGATTCTCTCCGCCGAATTTCTTCACTTAATACCAGATCCCGAACATCATCGAACTTCAATTTACTATTTCCTGACGAACTACTGACTGCTGTAACAGTAGCATTCCAACTGTCTGGTAGAGAAGATAAAAGAATCAAAGCTCGAACTTCATCATCGAACTCAATTTCTACGGAACTCAACTGGGTTGTGATTGTGTTGAGTTCGTTCAGATGTTGAGCCACTGATGCGCCTTCTGTCATCTGCAAGTTGAATAACCGCCTCATTAAGTGAACTTTGTTTGAGGCCGACGGCTTCTCGTACATGCTGGAGAGAGCCGCCATAAGACCCGCTGTGGTCTTTTCCTTCGCGATGTTGAAAGCAACATTGCGGGAGAGCGTCAATCGGATAACTCCAAGGGCTTGTCGGTCGAGAAGAGCCCAGTCGTCTTCCTCAATGTCTTTTGGTTTTTTTCCCGAGAGAGGTTGATACAATTTTTTCTGATACAGATAATCTTCAATCTGCATCTTCCAAAAGCCAAAGTCCACACCATCGAACTTTTCAATTTTCACCTTCCCTTCGTTTGCAGCCATCGCTCCCACTCGAATCTGGCTTCTCCTGGATCGTTTCTGACTATTCTTTGACAGAAATCACAACCAGAGCTCTGATACCTGTTGTTGGGAAAAAACACAAATTTTTCCTTTCACCAGATTAGCAAGAATGCAAAATGTAAGCTAAAATAGCACACACAAATTGATAAGGAGTTTGACACAATTTGGTGCCTATGTCTCCAGAGCTGCTGCAGATCTTTACTTTAGGGGAGAAAATTGTACAAAGTGTTTTTCTTCACAAGACACTCAAAAAATACTCACAACCCAAAACTCCAAGAATTTTTCCTCACAAAAGAATTCTCTCTCTATAAAGTGTTTACACACTCAAAAAACCCAAACCCAAATTTCTCTCCAATTCTCTCTCTTTCTTTTCCTTTCTTTTCTTCTCAGATTGAAATATTGGATGAGATTTGAAGGAGTTTTGGATGATCAAAACGTAAAGGGATAGGAGGATATATATAGGAGGAGTGTGGGGTTTTGGTGGCAGCCACAATTGACTATGGTGGATGGTAGGTGAGAGAGGGATTTTGGGGGGGGGGGGGGTGATACAGCTCCATAGAGCTGTATCTCTATTTTGGGCGTATCAGTCCAGTATCAGCCATTGTGGCGTATCAGTCCAGTATCAACCATTGTGGCGTATCAGCCCACAGGCGAATAAATTTCTTTGTTGGGTTTAAATGAATAAAGATAGCAGCTCTTTCACTTAAGTCTCTCACTCTCAAGTCCCTCACTATTTGCTCCAGCAGGTTGTTCTAGCAGGTGCTGCATTGTTCTGATATTTGTTCTAGCAGGGTGTTCTAGCAGGTGCTGTAATGTTCTGATCGGTGCTGTGGGTGTGAGATAGGGTGCAAGGGTGTGGGGACCAAGCTACAGGGTAAACGGTATAGCCGTTAGGAGCTTTTGACGTGTATTAGCCTTATTGGTGGATCCACTGTAGACACCTGTTCTTCTATAAAAGAAGATACAGATGAATGTAAATGATAGGATGAATGAATTAGTATTTCTCTTAATCCTCCTTCCTCCTTCTTCTATCTTTTCTTCTTCTTCTTCATCTTAATCTTACTCTTCTCAGTAGTGATTAGCTTGCTAGATTACTAGTTGCAGTTGTGATGGTGGTTACGCGATCAGGAAGAGACCCTCCACCTCCCCCTCCTCCAGGTGGACTTATATCAATGGTATCAGATTTCAGTGAGACATCCAACCCTGTTCAAATCGAGCGCCGAACGATCCTCGAATCTGGGGGAAACTCCGGAGTTGGATCACCAGGCCAGGGGGCGCGAGGACCCACCCATAGTGGTGTTGATCCTCAACAGCCTCCCGATCTAGAACAAAGGGTGGAGGGTATTGAGATCTCGATGGGAACCCTTCAACAACAAATCACAGGCTTACAGTTACAGGGAGATGACATTCGTCAGTTGCTACGCAGACTAACCGATAGAGATTCACGAAGTAGAGAGGAGCTATCCCATCATCCTCATCCTCACTTTGGAAACCCCCCACCTCTCCTACCCCATCCTGAGTGGAACCCCAATCTTCCACCTCTTCTACCCCATCCTGAGTGGAACCCCAATCTTCCATGGCGACGAAGCGAAGAGATCTTCGACAGGTATCAATCCATCTTTCCCAAACACGCCAAACTCGAAATCCCATTGTTCGATGGAACAGGGGACGTAGACAACTGGTTTTTCCACCTTGAACATCACTTTGATACCCATCGCATTGAAGGGAGATACCAAGTGGATTTTAGTGTATACTTCCTGAGGGAAGACGCACTGTTGTGGTGGCGCTGGTTCAAAAAACAGTGTGTTGAAGAAATCACTTGGGAGACACTCAAGAGAGAGATGCTCCTCCAATTCGGCCCTACGGAATTGCACAATCCTACAGCCACACTCGTTAAGCTAAGACAGACCCATACAGTACAAGAGTACCACAAAGAATTTCTCAAGTATAGCCATCTAAGCAAGCCATTGAGCATGGGGGTCTTAGTCGACTGCTTCGTGTCAGGACTGAAAGAGGAAATTCAGCAGGAGGTTTTGCTAAAACATCCCCAAACGGTCACCGTTGCTTATCGGGAGGCCGTTGCCAGAGAGACCATTGCGATGTGTCAACGTAAGGCTACAAAATACTTGAGTGGCACCATCAAGACTGGACCCTCTCCCACCTCATCGTTTCCAAAGACTTTCTCCCCAACCAGCATTCCTCAGGAGCAGCGGAAGACAATTGTTGAACCCCCGAAACAGACACAATTTGATAAGTTGTTTGCTGAAAAAAGAGCCCAGAATTTATGTTTTCGCTGTGACGAGAAGTGGAGTAAAGGCCACCGATGTAGAGGGAGAACTCTGATGCAAATCGAAGGAGATGATGGTGCTGTCGATCCCGAACAAGTAGTAAACTCTGAAGGTGAGAGTGAAGAGCAAATCCATCCTTCTCCAGGAGATCTCAACTGCTTGCAAACATCTTTAACAACACCTCCCACCATCTCACTTAGTGCTGTGACTGGAATGGAAGAGCCAAGAACTCTGAGGTTCAAAGGAGCAGTGGGCAAACAAGAAGTATATGCACTCTTCGACACGGGGTCGACCCACAATTTTGTGGACTCTCAGGTAGTGAGAAGGGCTAAATTGCCTATTAATCAGAATGTGAAACTCTCCGTCACCATAGCAGGAGATGGAACTTTGCACTGTGAAGGCCTTTGTGAAGAATTAGAGTTTCTCTGCCAAGGAGTTGGTATTAAGACCTCCTTCTATGTCTTACCCCTCCGCACTAGCCAAATGATCCTCGGAGCCCAGTGGATGAGAACTCTAGAAAGCATTTGGCTCAGCTTTAAGAGTCACTTGTTGAAATTTGAACAAGGGGGTGAGGTGAGAATACTCCAAGGGATTGGTAATGATCCGATAATACTCTCTGAGCCCAAATCCATACACAAGACTGTCTCCCACATGAAAGGGGGCTTGCTACTCCAAATCACACTAGTCTCGATGTCCAATCTGGAAGCAGAGCCTCCTCCCCTCTCGTGCCCTGCTGAAATCACCCACACACTGAGTCGATTTGACAAGGTGTTCCAAGAACCGGCAGCCCTTCCTCCGACCAGACCACACGACCATCGTATCCCTCTCCTCCCCAACTCTCAGCCCGTCAACTTGAGACCCTACAAGCATCCTTGGGCCCAGAAGAATGAAATAGAGAAGCTCGTAAGAGAAATGCTACAATCAGGGATCATTCGACCAAGTAATAGTTCGTATGCTTCCCCAATTGTGATGGTGAAGAAACCCGATGGGTCATGGCGCCTTTGCGTCGACTATAGAGCTTTGAACAAGGTAACTATTAAGGATAAATACCCTATTCCCGTTATTGATGAGTTGTTGGATGAATTGCAGGGTTCTCAACTCTTCAGTAAGCTTGACTTGCGCAGTGGGTACCATCAAATCAGGATGAGGGCGGAGGATATTCACAAGACAGCATTCAAGACACATGAGGGTCATTACGAGTACGTGGTGATGCCGTTTGGGCTCACAAATGCTCCATCGACTTTTCAGTCGCTGATGAATGATGTGTTCAGGCCCCATTTGAAAAAGTTTGTTCTTGTGTTCTTTGACGACATACTCGTCTACAGTCGAACCCTTGATGATCACATACAACACCTGCAGATAGTCCTACAACTACTAAGGGAGAACTCACTCAAGGCTAAGAGAAGCAAGTGTGTTTTTGGGGTAAAAGAGGTCAGCTATTTGGGACATGTGATATCGAAGCATGGGGTTTCTGTAGACCCCGATAAAGTGGCTGCCATCAACCAATGGCCGGTGCCTAGAACTCTCAAGGCGTTACGGGGATTCCTTGGCCTTGCTGGTTATTACCGCAAGTTCATCAATAGATACGCTTCCATAGCCTCGCCCCTCATAACTCTCACCAAGAAGGGCACTTTTCAGTGGTCCTCTGAAGCTCAAACTGCATTTGAAGCTTTGAAACTAGCTCTAACTACTCCCCCTGTTTTGGCGTTACCAAATTTCAAGGAGAAATTTACACTGGAGTGTGATGCTGCAGGTACTGGTGTGGGAGCCATTTTGATGCAGCAACGACACCCTATCGCCTTCCTTAGTAAAGAGTTAAAGGGAAAAAATCGGCATCTATCAACATACGAGAAAGAAATGCTAGCAATCCTCCTTGCGGTGAAGAAATGGAGGCACTATCTTTTGGCAGGGGAGTTCTTGATCAAGACTGACCACAAACCTCTGAAGCACTTGTTGGAGCAACGCTTGGACACGGAAGCCCAGCACACTTGGCTTTGGAAGCTTCACGGGTACCAATTTGCTGTTGAATATAAGAAGGGGCGAGAAAATATAGGTGCTGATGGTCTATCCAGGGTATTCGAAGAACCCCAAATCCTAACTCCTGAGTCGCAAGTCCAAGCGATATCCATTGTACAACCCACCTGGTTAGTGTCACTGAAGGAAGAGGTTGCCATCGATCCCTTCTATACTGATCTCCAGGAGAAGATTTCCAAGGGAGAAGCCCCACACTACAGTTTTCGACATGGCCTATACTTCTATAAAGGAAGGGTAGTCCTCAACCCGGTATCACCTCTCATCCCTCAACTACTGCATACTTACCACGACTCGCTCCAAGGAGGTCATTCTGGCTATGAGAAGACATGGCTGCGATTGAAGCAAGTGGCTTATTGGGCCGGCATGAAGAATAGGCTGAAAACATACATCAAGCACCGTGACGTCTGTCGGCATTGCAAACACAGCTCCCATGCTCCCCACGGTCTCCTACAGCCCCTTCCAATTCCCGATGAGGTGTGGAAAGATATTAGTATGGATTTTATCGAAGGCCTACCGCGAAGTTGGGGAAAAAGCACTATATTTATGGTTGTTGATCGACTCTCTAAATACGCACACTTCATCCCCGTGTCGCACCCATATACTGCCAAACACATAGATGATCTTTTCATCCAAAACATCATCAAGTTGTATGGCCTTCCATCCACAATCGTCAGCGATCGAGATACGATATTCACTAGTGTTTTTTGGAGGGAGTTATTCACAGCCCAGGGTACTCAGCTTTGTCTCAGTACATCATTCCACCCCCAAACTGACGGCCAATCCGAAGTAGTGAATCGAACATTAGAAACTTATCTCCGATGTTTCTGTGCTTATAAACCCTCTAGTTGGGTTAATATACTCCCCTGGGCGGAGTATTGGTACAATACAAATGTGCATAGCTCTACCAAACTCTCCCCATATCAAGCTCTTTATGGTCGAGCTCCACCCTCCTTACTGACCTACATACCCGAAGCCACCCATTCTACAGATGTGAGGGAACATCTGCTTGAGAGGAATGCTGCGATGCTGCTACTCAAAGACAATCTGCGCAAGGCTCAGGAGAGGATGAAGATGTATGCTGATAAGAAGAGAGTTGAGAGGGAGTATGCAGTTGGTGATTACGTCTACCTCAAGTTACAGCCTTATCGACAAACTTCGGTTGGAGGTAAACGCATCCACAAATTGTCTCATTTATACTACGGGCCTTATCAGATAATGGAGAGGGTGGGTCCAGTAGCTTATAAGCTTCTCCTTCCCCCGAGTGCCAAAATCCACGATGTATTCCATTGTTCCCAGTTGCGACACCAATTAGAAGATGGTCATCAACTCACCCAAACCCATCCGACTTACTTCCAAGAACAAGAGGCTCAACCTGCCAAAATCCTAAGCAAAAGAATGGTGGAGAAGCGAGGGGCTGCAGTCACCGAAGTATTGATACAGTGGAAGGGGGGAACAAGCGATGAGGCCACTTGGGAAGAATTCTGGGATATCCACAGTCGCTTCCCTGAGTTCCGCAATGTCATGGAAGCTCCTTTTCAACAGGGAAGGAATAATACAGCTCCATAGAGCTGTATCTCTATTTTGGGCGTATCAGTCCAGTATCAGCCATTGTGGCGTATCAGTCCACAGGCGAATAAATTTCTTTGTTGGGTTTAAATGAATAAAGATAGCAGCTCTTTCACTTAAGTCCCTCACTCTCAAGTCCCTCACTATTTGCTCCAGCAGGTTGTTCTAGCAGGTGCTGCATTGTTCTGATATTTGTTCTAGCAGGGTGTTCTAGCAGGTGCTGTAATGTTCTGATCGGTGCTGTGGGTGTGAGATAGGGTGCAAGGGTGTGGGGACCAAGCTACAGGGTAAACGGTATAGCCGTTAGGAGCTTTTGACGTGTATTAGCCTTATTGGTGGATCCACTGTAGACACCTGTTCTTCTATAAAAGAAGATACAGATGAATGTAAATGATAGGATGAATGAATTAGTATTTCTCTTAATCCTCCTTCCTCCTTCTATCTTTTCTTCTTCTTCTTCATCTTAATCTTACTCTTCTCAGTAGTGATTAGCTTGCTAGATTACTAGTTGCAGTTGTGATGGTGGTTACGCGATCAGGAAGAGACCCTCCACCTCCCCCTCCTCCAGGTGGACTTATATCAGGGGGGCGGGGGGCATACAATTTTTGACCCCCCACCCACATTTCCTTGACATTTTTAATCCTTGAGAAATTGCAACCAGAATAAGTCTAACATGACAGGTCCATCAGCCTATTACGCTGTGCCCACAAGATTTTCTCCTCTCTCAAGTTCATTCTGGCAAAAATCATTGGCTATGAGCAAGACAACATGTGGAAGCTTGGTTTGGCGCTTGATCCATACTGTTATGGTTTACTTATTAAATGTTATTGCGAGAAAGGAAATGTTTTTTGAGCCATAGATCTACACAATGAAATGGAATTAAATTATATCGAAACAAGGAAACAAATCATATCATTTTGCGCTTTCTCTTACAGTTACTTAGCAATATGGAGATGGACTCAAAAGCGTTGGAACATTTCCACAACTTTATGGCTAAGGACATTACATTGACAAAGACATTACATTGACAAAGTTCTTTACATTATTGCTATCAATGTATATTGCAAAATTGGGAACATGAGAGAAGTAGTGGATTTGTTTGAAGAAATGAAGAGTCAGAATTTGGCCACAGATAAGAAGCACTTCACTACTTTGATCAGTGAGTTTTGAAACTTGTATAAAATTTATAATGCTTGCAAGGTGTTCGAGAAAATGTAAGGAAATAATGTAGAGCCCGACCTTATGACATATAATATACTCATCATAGGCTTTTGCAGGAATGTTTTTTTTTTAAAAGCAGCATCCACTTTCATCGATTCTATGCACTTGGAACTAATGTTGTTACTTGTAGCTTTCTCATTGAGAGTATGTGCCAGGAAGGCGATCTAAGGCATGCACAAATTTTTTTCGTCAGTTGGAGAAAAGGGGAATACAACAACATATATATGTTTATTGTGCTATGATTTCGGGGTACCTTATGTCCGGTTTGACTAAAGAAGCTTACACACTCTCTTACTGATTATCAAAGGCAGCAAGTTTTGAGGAAAGGCTCCATGATGAGGATGATAAGAAGGGGTTTGGTGCATGTTTCCTTTCCATACACTGCTCTAATACATGGATATTGTGTTCGAGGGGTGTAGCTAAAGCTTCAGCTATTTTGATGAAAAGTTAGATAAAGGTTTACATCCGGATTTATATACCTACATTGCTTTAGCTTCAGATCCTGAAAGATGCTCCTTGACTAATACTTCGGCTACCCAAGTTTTTGGCCTTTTTATATGATACAGGTAATTCATGAAAAATTTAAGAGGACTTGAATATTATGTTGGAAAAGCCTAGTTGTGCAATGTGAGTGGTTAGTCTATATGGATGACATATCAGGGTTCTCTGGGTTTGGACAGAAGCAGAACAAAGGGGGGTTAAGCAGGGTATTTTGCTGATAATGTTCCATGTCAGTTACCATCGATCTCCTTGGTGCTAAGGTAAGAAAAATCTTCATTTTATTTTGTATGATCTATTTTATTACTCCTGATCAACATGATGAGAAATCAATTAAGCTAATACGTTACTTTTCTTTTATCATCTGTGATGGTCTGTCAACCTCTTCCCACATGTGGGAAAGATACCAATCAACAGTCTCTCATCACAACCATGTTCTCAACCAAAATTACAATTTATATGCTATGACATGTGCCATTCATGTTGCCTTGTTTTCTACTAGAAAAGAGATTTGGTTCCAGTCTGTGTATGTATAGGAAGATGACAAAGGTAACACTCTTCTCCATCCGTGAGGAAGAGATAGCCAAGTGAAGTTGGGATACTTTGGAGAAATTCTATTCCAGAACAAATGATGCCCGACTTCAGCTCTTGGAAAATGAGTTTGGATTGATCATGCAAGGCTCGATGACAATCAATCAGTATTTGATGAGGGTGAAGACTCTCTGCAATGAGATTTCCCAGCTTTATGCAGAATCAAAGATCGCAGAGACGAGGATGCGGAGAATCATCACTCGAGGCCATTTGCTTGAGGAGTACATAGGATTTATGGCTGCCATCAGAGGTTGGCCAACCCATCCGTCTCAGATGGAATTATAGAGCTTCACGGGAAGGAAGTTTTGTTGATTACATCATTACAAGTACATGCATATTGTTAATCTATTTCTATTATAAAAGCCACAATATAAAAAAAAAATATGTCAGGAGAAGATCTGGACCGTCGATTTTATTATATTGATCTACACGATTAAAGGCTCAGATTAAATAACTTAATAAGAACGTGTATTACACGTGCAATGCTTTTTTCCTATCTTCTGTATGTATTTCCATCTATAACCCCCGGCCTCGAAGGAAGAAAGAAAAGAAAAAGCTCTTCGACTTTCTCTCTCTGCCTCACTTGTTTTCTATTCTCAGATGACTCTCTCACTCTCTGTCAGGGACGCCGGTAGTTCCACCGTCGCCGGAGTCTACAGCCTTCTTCTCTACTCGTGTCTGTTTGTTGTTGTCTGTTTGTTTGTTATTTTGTTTGTGCCTGTTGGTTTGTTTTACGTGCATTGTGCACTTAATTGAATTTGTAGTCATAGTGTGCTTTGCACGTGTCTTGTAATTGGGATGTTCTATAAATCCCCACCAGTAATTCGTTGTTGGTATGATGCTGAATGAAATTTCCTAATCTTCTACTCAGATTATCTTCTTCTTCAATATCTTCTTCTTCTTCTTCCCAAATATCAGACCTCTTCTCAATCTCTCTAAATCCCTAACCTCTATCTTCTTAATCCTCAACCCCTTACTCCCTACTTTCTCCATTGCTGGCCGGAATATTGCTGGTCGGAATTGAAGATCCTGACAATTGGTATCAGAGCCGTCGATCCTCCAGCGCATCCTTCGCTTTCCCCTCATCCCGTCACCGCACTCCACCAACAACCAGCAACTCGATCCAGTTCCACCTCCGATCTTCAACTTCGACTTCAAAAATCCTATCGGCTCCTTCCTTCCATCGAAAACACTGCCTTCACCTCGAAATCGCTGCTAACTCTGATCTGAGTCTTCACCACTGATTTCGAAGTCAGATCTGAGTTGCCAGTCGCTGGAATCTGTGTCAGGAATCGATTAATCTTTCTCAAAACATCATTAATGGAGAAGCAACTTGATTCACTCCAAGAAAGATTTGAGGCATCGGCGACCAGAATGGAAGAGAAACTTGAGGTATTGTTAACAAGAATGGAGGTGATGTTGTTCTCAATGCAACAGCCAAACTCGCAGCAAATTCAGCAGTCAATTCCTCAATCAACTCCTCATCTAATCCCATCAATCGAGGTAACTAACCCTAATCTCACCTCTACTAGTTTGAAAGGAACTCCAGTTAAGCGGAAGTTTCCAAAGTTTCCCTTTTTTAAAGAAGGTGATCCAAGGAAATGGATTTGTGAAATAGAGGAATATTTCGATTTTTATGAGATCCCTGGCGTTCATAAGATTTCTGAGTCACAAAAACTGAACTGTGCTACGCTACATCTAAGAGGGAGAGCCTCACAATGGTTTCATAGGCACATCAAACCACGAATCCATGAAATGTCTTGGTCCCTGTTCTTAGAGAAATTGATAGATCAATTTGACTCTACTGAGTTGGAAGATTCTAACAAATTGATGGTTGTAGATGAAGTAAATGTGATTGATGTTGTTTCTTGTGAAAAGAATAGGGATGGAGTAGTTTTTGATAGTTTGGAGAATCTTGAAATGGAGAATTATAAAAGTGATAAGTCATCGAAAGTGTTTGATGAAATGCAAAATCAAGAAAGTGAAGGAGAAGTAAAGGAGGTGATTGTTGAACCAGTGGTGAGGGTTATTGTAGAGGGTGATATCAATAGACAAGATATCAACAAATTGTTTCAATTGCATTTCGTCAAGACATCATGGGCGATTTTGAGTTGTGCTCAATCTTTGAAAACAAAGAGTCAATCAAGATGCAGTAAAGGCAAGGGGACTTATCTACAGTTGAAAGAATTTTTGAATGTGAGTTCACTAATTGCTTGTGAAAATGCCACAAAGAAATTTCTACTTCTTTGGTTTCGTTGGTAGGAGGAGTATAGGGGAGGAATGAAGATCGTGAAGGAGATTGTAGGGGCTACTGTAAGGAATTTTCTAAGGGAGTTTGTGGTTACGTCTTTTTCTACTTTGGCTTTGGAGATGTTCTACTACCCAAAGCTGTCGCTGCCTGGGTTTCTGTTTTGCGGGTTTTTTATGTGGGTTTCGGTTCGGGAGTTGAGGTTTCATCGTTGGATTATCTGGAGCTGGGGAGTTCCGATCCTTACGAGCCGTTGTATTCGATGGTGATGAACCCGGTGAGGCATACTTGGAGTGACAGCAAGTCAAGGAAGATTGCCCTGTTTCTTTTGATTAATACGGGGTATTTGGTGGTTGAGTTTGTGGCAGGGTCCATGAGCAATAGTCTTGAGTTGATATCGGAGGCTTGTCGAATGTTGTTTGACTGCGCTGCTCTTGGGATGGGGTTGTATGCTTCGTTTATCTCGCTGCTGCCTGCTGACCAGCGGTCTAATTATGGCCGAGGTAGAACTGCGGTACTTTCAGGGTATTTACGAGTTTGGTTCACAGTCGGAGTGGTTTTCAGTTTTATCGCTCTAGTTGGAGTTTCACTGTTACTTATCTGGGGTTTGCTCGGATCTTTTTATCTCCACAATGGTACTTATTTGAACAGTCTTTCGATCCTCTGGTTGTTCAGCACTACCACTTTGATGAATGCTGGCATCATGTTTTTCTCAACATTGTTCTCTGTTGCTATCCATGAGTTTGGGCATGCTATTGCTGCTGCAAGTGAGGGCATACAAGTCGATTATATAGCTATATTTTTGGCGATCATATTTCCTGGAGTCTTGGTTGCTCTCAACTATGATGTGCTACAAAATTTGCAACGTTTTGCTGCTCTTCGGATATATTGTGCTGGCATTTGGCATAATTTGGTGTTTTCTGCAGTCTGTGGCTTAACAATGGTCCTGCTTCCTTTGGTCTTATATCCTCTGTATATACATGGTGAAATGCCTATGGTCTTGGGAATGCCGCATACTTCTCCTTTAAGTGGTTACTTATCACCTGGAGATTCCATTACGTCAGTTGATGGTTCAAAAATTCGTTATCCAAGTGAATGGTCTGAGAAGATGATTCAGATCAATTCCCAAATTCTTCATAAGGATGTTAGTGGGAGGAAGGGGTATTGTGTACCTAATTCCTGGTTAGACATGACTAGGATTAAATATGTAGTAGGTGACAACTTCACTTGTCCAGATGAGCATGCCAATTTTATGAAAATGCCTTGCCTTAATTCAAGCTTGTTAACTGGGATTAGGATTGAAGACAATAATGAAAATGAAGGAGAAAAGTTCTGTTTGATTGCTAGAGATATTGTCAAACTTAAAAGATGTGTAGATGGATGGAAGAAGAGTGAAGCTGACAGAAGAAAGTCTTGTGCATGTTCGGAGGAAGAATCCTGCATGGAGCCAGTTCAAATCCCAGGAGCATCGTGGGTTGAAATTTCTTATTCGACTCCTTATTTAGCTGAATGCTTACAGTTAAAAAGAAACATATCAGAGAATACTGAAATCTCTGACCCCCACCAGTGCGTGTGGTGGGACTTTTGTATTTGTTGGTGATGCACTCAGTCTGGCATATTCCATTCATCTAACCTCATATCAGCCTCGATGGTCCTACCTCAGTGCCAACGTTCCCAATCACTTGGAAAATAATGGTTTGGATGCTGTTAATGATGCTCGGAGTTTTATAGATGATCTACGGCGGAGATTTCCTGGTATTGAGCTTGGGGACAAGCTCATTTTTTAAGGGGGGTGGAGTTGTCAGGGACGCCGGTAGTTCCACCGTCGCCGGAGTCTACAGCCTTCTTCTCTACTCGTGTCTGTTTGTTGTTGTCTGTTTGTTTGTTGTTTTGTTTGTGCCTGTTGGTTTGTTTTACGTGCATTGTGCACTTAATTGAATTTGTAGTCATAGTGTGCTTTGCACGTGTCTTGTAATTGGGATGTTCTATAAATCCCCACCAGTAATTCGTTGTTAGTATGATGCTGAATGAAATTTCCTAATCTTCTACTCAGATTATCTTCTTCTTCAATATCTTCTTCTTCTTCTTCCCAAATATCAGACCTCTTCTCAATCTCTCTAAATCCCTAACCTCTATCTTCTCAATCCTCAACCCCTTACTCCCTACTTTCTCCATTGCTGGCCGGAATATTGCTGGTCGGAATCGAAGATCCTGACACTCTCCAAGGTTTGTTTCTCTCCTCTTCCTCTTCTGCTATAGATTGAAACAATGGAAAACAATCAAAAAAGTTTGGAGCATTTGCGAAATTTTTTATGTGGGTTTTGTAAAAACTAGAAATTTCTGTGTTTTGTTTCATGGGTTTTGCTCAAATATCTTAAATGTTAATGGGTTTTTATTAATTGGGTTATGCTCTGATCATCTTAAGAGTTAATGGGTTCTTAGAATTTAGGCATTGTTTTGTGTTGCATATCGATTTTTTTTTTGTTTTAAAAAAGAAAATGGATTGATGTTGTAATGAGTTAGAAGAGTGAAGGAATTGGGGTTGTGGGTTTTTAAAGAATACCCATTTGAGTCCGAAGCAAAGATCTGGGTTATGCATTTGATCCCATAATCTGAGTGAGGGTGTTGTGGTTGTTTTTTTTTTTTTTAATAGTTTCCATTGTCTTCTCATTTTGTTTGGATAACTTGTTCATTTTTTACTTGTTATTCAAAGGAGAAAAGGACTTTAGTTGATTTAGATGGGATCAGTTTTGATATGGTGTAAAGTGGTGATATGATATTAGGCTTTGGTCTTCAATTATTGTTCTCTTATATTATTTAAGTTGTACGTATGCTCTTTCTTGTGGTATTGTTCTCTCATATTATTTAAGTTGTATGTATGCTCTTTCTTGTGGTCTTCTTATGCATAAACTACGTTATCATTGTGTTTTAGTGTTGTGGCTCTGCAGTGTTCTAAATAATGTTCTATGCTTGTATTTCTATCGATCCAAATTAGAGTAAGGTCATGGATGATCTTAGTCACTTTAGTTATCGAATAGGTCTTTTCTTTTACTATTATATTTGGAAACTCTTATTAGTTTCCAATTGTAGCGGTCGATTTGGATCTTAACTTTCTTAATTTTTGAATGTATCAATCCCACTCCCAGTCTGGATCATTAAAGTTATGGAACTATTGTCTGATGATATTGCAATTGAACCAAATTAGTTCTCTCATATTATATAAAGCCTTCAGTCCTCTTTAATCTTCACTTATTAAGCTCATTTTCATCCTACTTGAGTCTGAGGATTTTTCTCTCTATCTTCATATTAATTTTCATCCCGCTGTTTAGCTCCTACTAGACAGAAAAGGCCCAGTATGCGGAGGTGCGCTGAAGTCTTATGGGGTATCCGCAGGATTACAGGGAACTTTTATCTTCAGATCTCTCATTACCTTTGGCAGAGAGTAACCTTTCAGTAAACTCAATTGAGTAGGAGTTAAAAGAAGATGAATTTGTCAATATTTGCTGTTAGATATGTATTTTCTATGTAAAAGCTCAATTATGGAATTGCCGGTAGATTCCTCGCTGTTGTTTTATTTGTTAACAGGGCGAGTTTTAAATGGTCATTGTACATATATGGATAGGAGGCTTTGGATAGGAGGCTTTGTAGTGTTTTTATTGGTTATGGAAGGAAGATATTCCTTGCTCAAGATTCAAGGAGAATATATTGTTACCGAGGATTTTTCAAATTTCTGATGTTGTGTACATTTTTTTGTGCAGTATGCCTGAGCTATTCAAAAAATTTCCTATGAACCACAGTTCTTGGTTGGGTGTTATTCTCAATAAAATTGATATGGGCATGCTTGCACGAAATATGTTTTTGTTGTTTTTGGAAAATAAAATTAAATAACTCATCTACAGTTTTAATCAAGATTTTAAGATTTAGAATATTGTTAAAAATTGTTGCTTCATGTGATGTAAACTTTCCTATAAGGTTAGAATCTGTTGATGTCTTCAACAACCAGTTTACTAAGGTAAACCTATAACATAGATACTAACCGTTGCTTCTCTATTTTCCTAGCCGTATACTCTACTCCTTCCTTGCTACTTCTCAGCTTTCCTTTTAACCTACTCACATCATTGTAAAATGAATGAAAATGCGATTGACTAAACTATACTGTTAAGGGTATCTACATTCAAATGTAGATAGTTATAAGATATAGATAGAATGGAAGATATATAGATATCCTAAAATATGATAATTAAGAAGAATATTTGATTATCTTTTTATAGTTTGTGCGTTATAAGCTTTTACACATTAAATTTTTATACATTATTAAAGTTTTTATTAATAAATAAGATAACAAATTTAAATTTGAATGAACTAACAAATTTACTATTAAAAATAGTTTAAAGTTTTCAACCAATAAAAAATTCGTTTTACTAATTTCAACAATTTTTTTTTGCCAATTTACTCTCCTATAAAAGTAGCATAATATGATTAACTTAATTTGAATTTTAACAATTTTTCTTCTTGAACGCACAACACAATATGACTAACTTAATTTGAATTTTACTTTGGCCTAATATATTACAACTATAAGTTTCATATTTTTTTAAAACCAACTGAAACTATTATAAATTTTTCAAAATACCAACTGAGTTAGTAGCTCTGTTAAGTTATTATAGGAATATTTTTAGAATATGCTCTTTGTTGGGTTTTAAACCCGATAAGAAATTTCTAAAATGACGAAAATGTCTATTTATTCCTCTTTTAATGTTCTCTTTCAATCTTAAGAAACAGTTTGGAAAGAAAACAGTTTCCTTTATGTATCTATACACTTTTACTAGATTTTCCCATCATCTATGTATAAATCAACTTAAGCCAATTAATGTTAGATCATTAGATCTTAATTCAAATTTCAGATTTATCTCTTTTTACGTAAACATGTTGCCTCTGAAAAGATCTCGAAACCTCCAAAAATAAAAATTCAAATTAAGTTAATCATACATCACATATTCAATTAATATGATCATATTATATTTATTTAAAAATTAGATATAAGAGATATACATTCACCTTCAGTTAATGTTCCCCTATAGGCTATAAATACCCAATAAAATTGCCAGACAAATTCATTGCAAGTTTCGTCTCATCACAAGTTCGCAAATCGGAAGGCTAGGTTGTTCGTATAGCAATCAAAGGTAAAATTTATGAAGAGAAATTTCACTTTTTCTACATATATTTTTATACATTCTGAATTCTTGTTTAATGCAAATACGCTTGATATTTTATTCTGTGTGTTAAATGATATTATTTTCTTGTACAAACTGTAAACACTATGTATGGAACTAACTATTTCCATACATATTTTATATTGTTTCTCTGCTTTCAGTTGTTCTTGCAATATTTATTGCAAATTTCCATACATATTTGTTTAATGCAAATTCCTCTTTTTTCTTGTGATTGTATCTCTGCTTTCAGTTGTTCTTGCAAGTTGGTTTCATACAGAATTTTCTTTTAGTTAGTTGGTTTATTTGTTTGTCGGTTTGTTTGTTTTGGTTTTCATTTGTTTTTTGAGTGTGGATCACTTCTTTCTGTGTAATTGTGTAAGTTCTAAACTGCGAAAAGTGTGGTCTCTTTTACAGATCAACTTAAAAGGAATAACTTAGATTTATCTTGCATGCTGTGGTGGGGATGAGAACAAAAATGAGAAAAAGTTGAAGTTTATAACTAGCATGATGTCTTTAAAGTAGTTTCTAATTTTTATGCCTCATTAATTTGTGTTCTTCAACTTTATGTTTGTTTACAACAAAGAGGAACTCCTGAGGTGTTATAATAGTATTAGTTTATTGAAAAGTAATGGTATTTCTTTGTGTTGTAATAGCATGACATTAATGTTATTGAGGTATTCTAACACAATTAGTTACACGAAAATATAATAAAGTGCTGTAATTTAATTAGTCTCTCTCCTAAACAAACCATCACCTACTTCTCTAAGTAAATCGATGTTGATTAGCCATAAGGGATGATGCCTCTAAAGTCTGAGACAGATATGAGTGAATATGGCATCAATTTGGAGAAGAAGGGCATATGGATCCAATAATTTTTGGCGATGTTATATGTTTGATTGGATATCAATGTTAATTAATGAGGATAAATTTGGATGCAACTAAATACATACAAATAGGGTTATCTTTCTATCTTTCAGGTTTACTCTCTTATATTCAACTACTTTTGCTTTACAGTCTAATTCTTACTTTTCTAATTCCTTCTCTTTTGGTAATAATTTGTTAATGACCTGCTAAGTAATTTAATCTGAAGAATATCAGCACATAAACCTTCACAGCTAAATTCTTGATAGCATAGTGTCATACGTCCCCTGAGTAAGGTATATCACATTTTTTATTTTTTCCAGATTCACGTTAGTGGTTGAGAGAGCTTCAGCTTCAATATTTTTGACTTGTGCTTATTATCCTGGATTTTGGAATGTTGTAATTTTATTTTTCATTTTCCAGTTTCATGTTAGTGGTTGAGAGAGCTTCAGCTTTAGTATTTCTGACTTGTGCATCCAAATAATTTGTTAATGACCTGCTAAGTAATTTAATCTGAAGAATATCAGCACATAAACCTTCACAGTTAAATTCTCGATAGCATAGTGTCATACGTCCCCTGAGTAAGGTATATCACAATTTTTATTTCCAGATTCACGTTAGTGGTTGAGAGAGCTACAGCTTCAATATTTCTGACTTGTTCTTATTATCCTGGATTTTGGAATGTTGTAATTTTATTTTTCATTTTCCAGTTTCATGTTAGTTGTTGAGAGAGCTTCAGCTTTAGTATTTCTGACTTGTGCATCCAAATACTATATGAGTTTCAATTGTCATGGGTTTAGCCTTTAGTTACTTCCTTTAGTTAGTATGCAAAATCATGGGTTTAACCTTCGACCTTCGCTTTTTCTTGAACAATAGGGTAAGTGTTAAATTTGATCTGAATGTTAATTGTGTATGGCCACTGAGTTATATTGTAACTTATAACACTGAAGATTAACTTATATGACTTGGGTATCTTGGATTCACAGGAATCCTTAACAAAGTGTTTAGGAAAACTTCATTTCGGGTTTAGTTGTATAGGAAGATTGTATAGATGAGGCAGTGTGAGATTTTTTCTACCTTAGATTGTGTAATTTGAACTTTACTTTGGCTTCGCTTTAAAATTTTCTACTTGAGAATTTGTAACTTTATGAAGATGTATTTGGAATTAGTTAATTATGATTGGTTGGTTTTCATGGTTCTTTACAGAGAAACTTCCTTGTTGGTTCAAATATGCTTATATGTTGACCTATCAAAGGAGGTATGTATGACACAAAGCATTTGTTTTTAGTTTTCTTACTAGCATTAGCATTCATGCATAATCATAATCTTCTTCTGTTTTACCATTGCATATTTATTCAAAGGACGTTATGAATTTAGGATACAGACATTCAATCAATTTTGGTTCAGTGACTTTTATTCAATCAATTTTGGTTCACTGAAGATAGTTGAAATTTACAGTGCACTAGGTGCACGTAACTTGGTGCACATAAATGGTGAAAATTTTATCGAAACATACTTCCATTTAGCACACCTATATTCTTCAAACTACAAATTCGACGAAGTCAATCATCCTAAAAAGCTAACCATGGATTTCAAAATTACTCCAACGACCACAAGCTCATCGAAATCAAATTTGAAGCAATTATCGAGAACCCAAGTTTAATCAATTAAAGCAGAATTCCAATCAAAACAAATAAAAAATGGATCAAAATTCAAACGATGTAAAAGAGAGATATATGCGTAATAGTTTCATCTAAAACATAATTAAAAAAAGTTATTTAAAAAAAATATATCTAAGGTTTGGTCTTTCTATTCATTAACTTTATATTGAATATAATGATTTGATGCGTTGAAAATATGGTTTACTGAAGCATAGATTTACTGCAATGTTAGTCTCAAATCTCTCACCCCAAAATATTTTTGGTTATATTCTTTTTGCTACCACATCATTTTAATATCCCTTTTACTATTCCTTGCAGATTAACTTAATCAATTGATTTTTTTGCAGATTAACTATATTAATGGACAAATCCCACAATGATTACTCCTCTATCAATTCCTTGCAAGAAAATCAACAATTGTGGACTATTAAAGTATTGGTTACGAAATATTATGGTGTGAAAGAATACAAAAATAGTAAAGGCACGGGAAAAATCTCGAAAGTGGCACTAATGGATGATGAGGTAGATACTTTAAATATTGTTAAAATATTCATACATATACATACATAAATAATTATTAATACTTAATTTTCATCTTTTCTTGGGAACTAGAATACTGGCAATAATGTTTAATGAAGCGGTGGAAGCGTTCCAACATACGCTTGAGGAGCATAAAACTTACTTAATTTCTAATGGAGTACTAAAAAATGTCGACAAAAGATATAACCCAATGCACGATCAATTTGACATCATTTTGAAGTTGGGAAGTGTTGTAGATGAAGTTGAGAAAAATCTCATCATTGATAAGGATAGGTACAAATTTGCAACTATAGACGAATTGCAAATTACATCTTCTACTGTCTTTAAAGGTAAATTTGTTTAGCAGTAATTAATGCAGGAGATGTAAGTAAGGTGGACTCAAAATATGGTAATGAAGTAGAGAAGCGGAATCTTACAGTTGTAGGATTCAGGTAATATCAATCAATTAAGTTGTATAATAATATACATAATTGGTTTGTAATTCATACGTTTTGTCTTAATTTAAGGTCAAAACCAATCTTACTTACATTATGGGGAGAACTAGCAATCAATGAAAGAAAAGCTCTAAAAGAATTATCACCCAACATGCCAATTATTGCAATTACCTCTATAAAAACCTCAAACTTTGGAGATAATTATATACAATAAAAATTAATAATGTTATTTATTATATATTTTATTTATTTATTTATTATTGATTTTTTTAAATAGGATTCTCTCTCACGTTAACAAACAACACTACAATAGAGATAAATCCCAATGAACCAGAAGCATATAAAATTCAAGAATGGTATAATTTATTTTGTATATTTAATTCTTTAATTATTGCATTTTGGAGTATCATTTAACATAATTTTGTTTGTTTGTTTCAGGATAAAATGTAATGAAATTTTGTTAAAAAGTAAATCCTTACAAATAAACAAAAGAAAAGTAATGGATGTGGAAGAAGTGAAACTATCTGACATTTTCTATTGTGCAGTTCTTCGGAGGTATTATGGACAACGAAATTATTTTAAATATTTTATACAATTCTATATATGTCTATAAATTTTTTGATGACTTTAATTTCTTTTTCATATTTCAAGGCAAAATACTACTATTGCAAAGTTTTGATCAAAAGTTTAAAAGACGTTAGAGATCCATGGTACATTGCATGCAAAATCTATTCAACAAAAGTCAATGTCGAAAATGAAGAAGCTTATTGTCGAAAATGTAAAAAGAGTAATGTTGAATATGAGCCAAGGTATACAAAACAACATATTGTTAGTTTTCCATATTTTCATTCTTTAATCAAATTACTAAAAAAATAAACAATTAATTTAAAAAAAACTAACAATAACATGTTTTAGTTATGTATTCAAAATCACAATAAAAGATAAAAGTGCGGAGGCAGAATTGACTTTATTTGATGAGGAAGCAAGGTGCATCATTGGCTCTTCCGCAAAAGACCTCGAAGATATTAAGAATAAGGTATAATATGTTATTCTCATAGTGTTACAATTAATTAAGAGCTAATTTCTTAATTTTTTTTATATGCAGGAAAAAATGTTGAAAAATTTCATAGACGGACCAAGAAATACATTGGAGATGAGTATACGTTTTTGATCAAATCACGAGATGTCCAATATGGAAGAAAAACAACGAGAATATTGACAGGATGCAAAATTAAAAAGGATGAACAAGAAAGTACAAGCAATTTTAACCTCAAGAAAGTTAAAGTCGAAAGTGATGATTGATCTTATGAAAAATACGATGATATCACATTAGTATTTACTAATTTGTTTTTTTAAATAACTTTTTTAAATTATATTTGAGATGAAACTATTACGCATATATCTCTCTTTTACATCGTTCGAATTTTGATCCATTTTTTCTTTGTTTTGATTGAAATTCTGCTTGAATTGATTAAACTTGGGTTCTCGATAATTGCTTCAAATTTGATTTCGATGAGCTTGTTGTTGTTGGAGTAATTTTGAAATCCGTGGTTAGCTTTTTAGGATGATTGACTTCGTCGAATTTGTAGTTTGAAGAATATAGGTGTTCTAAATGGAAGTATGTTTAGATAAAATTTTTACCATTTATGTGCACCAAGTCACGTGCACTTGGTGCACGGTAAATTTAAACTAGTAGTATTCTAAAAGTCAAATATATGTGTAATTTCATTTTCTCCCTAGTAGAATAATCTCTACTTTATCCAACCTAAGTTGGATGAGAAAGCATTTGACAGGTAAGTGAATACTTCTGCATTATCTTCTCTCTAAGATGTGTTGCTCATTTGAGGAAATTTACTTGAGTTATTAGAGTTAAATCAATGAAATATAATACAATATTGTTGGTGGAAGGGTTCTCCTCGCCCACTATATATCTCTCTAACCAATGGACTCCCCCAAGTTGATCCCTTGGCTCCCTTCCTCTTATTAATATGCAAACTCTACCTTCACTCTTTTATGCTTTTCTTTTTTGATCATATCTTGACTAGGAATACATCTCTAATATTATAATGTGAGAGGAGGAGCTATCATTTGTAAATCCATCAATGCGTGTAACGCACGTGCATAACTATTATAAATTATAAAGGAGGTCTTAGGTTCAAGCCCAGACTACATATGAATTTTTACTTTAAAAAATATGTATTTATTAAGGCGTGCATCACACGTGTAAATTACCAGTATTAGAGAGCTTTTCTTTTTTGGAAATATTACTGAGAGAGCTTTCCTATGTTAAATAGGTCTTTGTTAAAGCATCAAGTGTGTGATCATATTACTACTGGATACTTTTTCTGCAGTCTACATATATCATGATATGCAAATGACCACTACGTGTTTTCTTATGTAGATTTGTATTACAGATACTACAAGTGCTTTTGTAATCAATCTATTGTGTTTGTAGTTTTAAGTTTGTGATAATGCATCTCTCTTCTTTATTTTTAGACATTTTGCTTTGAGAACCACTTTTTAAAATTTTCCTTGTTTGTAGAGATAGACCATATGAAATTTTAATAGATATAACCAAGCTCTGCATAAGAATTTTTTTGCAATAAAAAATCGTATATGAATGCATGTTCTCCTGTATCAAGTTTGCCATATTTTTAGTATTTTCTTTTACAACTAGAATCTTATATGCATGCCATATCTACTTCATTTTAATTTATATTTTATCTGTTTCTGAACTTTAATATTGATTAATGCTGGTAATGTGTCTGTATTCGGTACATACATGGTTTTTTTTTATTCTATTCATGTTTTTCTTCCAGTAAAATTTGTTGACCGTGTTCTTTGGTATGAAGATTACGACTCATAGGGTGCAACTGAAAATTCGAACTTCTCCATCTCTACTTTTTGTTAGAACAAAGTTCAGTTATATCTTACAAAGGTCTTGGCATGCAAATACCCAATCCAGAAGTACAACATATATAAGCCAATTACATCACTACAAAAGAACACAATCCAATATAGCAGCACAAAAACTAAAAAAAGACTTTTTCTGAGCAGGGTTTGTTTAGCTGTAATGATATACACCACCAGGGATCTATCTTAAACATGTATTTGAAGTATTTAACTTACTGATATTGTGTACATCATATATGGAGGGATTCGTCCTTTGTATTAATCAAGTTCCCCTCAAATTCTTTGTATACACCTGCTGAAATGTTTCATGTCTTGCTCCATTATTCTTGTAGAAGTTGAAGGTGGTTTTGAAATCTTGTGTTTGGCTTTGGAAGGTTTTCGTTAATGGTATCGCCACAAAGTGTTTTTCAGCTATGAAGGGCATTAACTTCTTGCCACTATATCCAATATGCAATGTAGACCTGGAAGATGCTCTTGTATCCATGTGCATTCAGTGTGGGACATTTTTCAGGCCGGTTGTGGATCTTTGGTTTGGTATGTGCAAGCAGTTCTTTTTGTAGATTTAATCGAGTTACTTGGATCAGCTGAGGTGAGCCATGAACTTCACTTGTTGAAATCCTTCCATATTATTACTATTTATTTGCTAGAATCACTTAAATATGTTAATCAGTATGAGGGGTTGTTGTTGGGATTGGGGCGTCAACAAACGCCTTCTGGTCGCAGCGGAACTAATAGAGCAACGAGGAAGTCGAAGTAGACGAGACGAATAAATTGAGCAAGCAAGTAGATCCACCAAACTAACACAAACATAACAACGATGACTTATCACAGTTAGCTTTTGCTTAATCCGGGGAGAAATATAGGGAGATCTGATATTCAACTAGAAGAGATTACAAGGAGTTACTGATTCACTTGACACAAGGAATTAAACTCACCCACCAAGAATTATCTCTCTCTCGAGCCTCTCTTTGCAATGGAGAAAAGAATCTATGAAGTACTACCTCTCATATTGGAGGAGTTTACAATATATATAGAAGAATAGAGAGAAAACCTAGGTCTAATCTTGATCCTCAGTTGTCCGATAAAACATGAAAAAGAAGTAACTGAATAGGAGCCGCACGATCTAACTTGGAGTTGAAGATTGGGCTAAAACGACCTAACAAATCAAGGCCCAAAAACGAATCAGCGCCGCGGGCGGTCGACCGTCTTCCAAGACTGGTCGACCGTACCACTCTCTGACTTCCCAGTACAAATAGCGGTCGGGGGTGCAGTCGGGGTGCGGTCGACTGTCACCCAGACCGGTCGACCGCAACTAGCTGCACCTACTGCTGCTGCTGTTCTCCTTCTACTCGCTTCGACACTTCGACCTCCGTGCTTCATATTACCTTCTTTTAATCTGAACAACGAGTATACAAGACACAATCCTAACAAACTCCACCTTGGAGTGCATACGAGTGCTATCACATGATGTGTTACTCATCTCCAAACTCTAACAAATTCCACTTGCAAGGAAAACTTTGAACAATAGCTTCTTCTTCTAGTTGAAATGATCTCTACCCAATCTCACCAAATCCAGTACAGCCCCTCAAAGGCCCACCTCCGTAGATGTACTCACGAAGTTGTCAAACTCCGCACGAACTCCACCTACCCTTAGACTTTCTCCACCTCTCGACGATATTCGAACGTCGTAGTCTCGTCTCGATGAATCTAGTTGCGGCAAACTAGCTGAGCATGCGGGAATACCGGGAAAAGGAGAAAAACTTGCGCAAGTATTTCGAATTTCTCAAAGCTTGTAGAGATATTTTTGGCTTGGCCCAACCATTCTTATACCTCTAATCACCTTACGACGACCCTGAAAAACAGACAGAACTCCACCTTGAGCTGTGTACCTGCAGCCCTGTGCATCAAGAGTTCCCAAGGAAATCAGATTCCGTTCCAGCAGAGGAATATGCAAAACATCTCTTAAAGTGAACATGTGTAGACCTGGCATCCTCAACTCAATCGTCCCCTCACCCATTACTTCACAAATCTCTCCAGTTCCTGTTGTCACACAACGCCCCGTAGTAGACTTATAAGTAGAAAATAACTCCCTCTCGGAGCAAATATGAGAAGAACTCCTTGAGTCAAGAAACCAACTAGAATCCACTTCTAAAGAATTTGAAACAAAAAGACACGAATCACCTGAATCAAAGGCACTAACCACATTAGCGGCTGAACTCCCATTCTTTGCACTATCCTAATTCTGCAATTTCCAACTGTCTTTCTTGATATGCCCCGGCCTCTTACAATATCGGCAACGGATCAAATCCTTTTGCAAAGAACTTTGTCTTCCCCCCGAAGGACCATCCACTGCTAGACAACTTGTAGGAATAGACGATGCAGATTTATGGGTCTCCTTCCTAAGTTGATTTTCCTGCAATGCTTTGATTACACCATCTACCGAAATACTCTCCTTGGCAAATCTACCGTGTAGCATGGTCGTGATCAAAGGCTCGTACAAATTCGGCAGTGAATATATCAGGTTGAAAGCTTTATCTTCCTCATACACATCTGCGTTGATCGCCTTAAGTTCAGATAATACCTTATTGAACTCTGTAATGTGGTCTTGGAGATCGGTACCTTCCTTCATAGATAAACGGAATAACTTCCTCTTCCAATGCATCTGATCTAATAACGACGAACCAGAGTAGTCAGTTATGAGCCTTTCCCACAGACTCGCCACGTCAGTTTCTTCAAGAAATCTGCACTTGACCTCGTCCGCCAAGAATAGTCGGATTAGACTTATGGCTCTTTCACGAATATCTTCCCAAACGTCATTCTTCATATCAGTTGGCTTTTCCTTCTTCTTTGCTGCTGACTGCAACCGTTCTTGAACAAGAACATCATACATGTCAGTCTTCCAAAGATTGAAATTGATCTTACCATCAAACTGCTTGATCTACGAAATACTGTGGCCTGTTATCTTGACCAAGGAACTCAGCAACCTGAAGTTCTGATACCAGTTGTTGAGATTGGGACGTCAATAAATGCCTTCTGGTTGCAGCAGAACTAATAGAACAATGAGGAAGTCGAAGTAGACGAGGCGAATAAATTGAGCAAGCAAGTAGATCCAACAAACTAACACAAATACAACAACGATGACTTATCCCGGTTAGCTTTTGCTTAATCCGGGGGGAAATATAGGGAGATCTGATATTCAACTAGAAGAGATTACAAGGAGTTACTGATTCACTTGACACAAGGAATTAAATTCACCCACCAAGAACTCTCTCTCTCTCGAGCCTCTCTTTGCAATGGAGAAAAGAATCTATGAAGTACTCCCTCTCATATTGGAGGAGTTTACAATATATATATAGAAGAATAAAGAGAAAACCTAGGTCTAATCTTGATCCTCAGTCGTCCGATAAAACATGGAAAAGAAGTAACTGAATAGGAGTCGCACGATCTAACTTGGAGTTGAAAATTGGGCTGAAACGACCTAACAAATCGAGACCCAAAAACGAATCAGCACCTCGGGTGGTCGACCGTCCACCAAGACCGGTCGACCGTACCACTCTCTGACTTCCCAGTACAAATAGCGGTCGGGGGTGCAGTCGGGGGTGCGGTCGACTGTCACCCAGACCGGTCAACCGCAACTAGCTGCACCTACTGCTGCTGCTGTTCTCCTTCTCCTCGCTTCGATGCTTCGACCTCCGTGCTTCATATTACCTTCTTTTAATCTGAACAACGAGTATACAAGACACAATCCTAACAGTTGTTACTGGATTACATATTACAGGGTGTACTTGAAAAGTGCAAGTGCTTAGCGATATTTTGCATTCATAGTTTTTCTTATTGCACTATTGTTTTGGGGAAGGTTATTTGGTATTTATTTGTAGGAAAAGTGTTGATCTGATACAACAATTGAGTCTTTGTATTCACGATATTTACAATTCATGTGAACATGGAGGAGTTAATTAAATACTGCATAGAAAGCCACTTAGCAACAAAAGAGCCCTATGATATTGATGTATCCCTCAGTTTCACATAACATAACATGTTTTGTACTCTGAACTTTCATGTTGCCAAGTTATGTATCAAATTCGTTGCTTCGGTATGGAAAAATATGTTACTAGGATATATCTCTTAGAGTCATATTCATATAGTACAACATGAAACTATTGGGCTGAACACAAGTTACTCATCCCGTAGAATTTGACGGTATAATATATTAAGTCCTAGAATGTATTACGAATAAGGTTATGCGCAGTTTTAAGTTCAAGAAAGTTAAAGTTGAAGATGATTGATATTGTGAAAAATATGATGATATAAGTTTAGGATTTACTAATTTGTTTTTTTAATATCTTTTATGTTTTAGATGAGACGATTATTTACATGTTAATTATGTATTTATTCAAGACTGGATATAATATCTAGAGTCTTTAATATTAAAATTTTGAGTGTTTTGTGTACATAATTAATATATAGTGTTCTTTATATTCATTTGAGTTCAATTATATTTCTGATCTATTTAATCAACAGTGGTTATCGATTTCAGATTATTTATTTATTTATCTGAATTCCGAATCCCAAATCCCAATTCCGCTCTTCTGCCTTAGAATCTAACTTTTTCTTGCTTCTCCTCGCTGGCTTCGCCATCTTTTTCTCTGTTCAGGTAACAGAAAAGAAAACCCGATCTCTCTCAATCGCTCTTATTCAACTGACACGTTCAATATGCCACATGCACTTGGTGCACCGTAAATTTCAACTAGTTATATAAAAAAACAATAATAAGTAATTATGCTGATGAGTTTACATCGAAGGCCTTATATAATCATTAACAGAATGAAGATTGAAGTATCTTGAGACACATTAGTCTAACTTCATTCTTCAATCTTTGGTTAATCATTATAAGGTAGTAGTACCTTTTAATTATTTCGTGCTCTTGACCGTTATCTATACCATTGTTTTTTTTTATTTAAGGAAAATGTGAAGTATGGCTACCAAGTTTCATTAAAGAGAAAATAATGAAACAAACTCATAAAATATGGACCAAGCAAGAAAAAAAGATACAAGATACAAAATATAAGCCTCCCACAACCCTAGGAGGATAGGCAATATTGAAAGCAAAGAAATAGGAACACAAGCAAATAAAGTAGCATGATTCCCCCAACAACAACACTGGGGGTAAGGCTCTAGTCGAGGGTCGGCCCTTTCTCGATCACCTCGTTGTCGGAGGTATGCTAGGGGAATGATCCCGAGATGTGCTCGCTTCTGCAGTTGCTCCCTCTGCCCAAAGGGAAATCAAGGGAAATCTAAGTAAGTTTTCCATGGGTGGGATTATTACAAGAACCATGAAAGTAAAAGTTGTTCATGTCTAGCCATAGAGTCTACGTTTTGCGGCTAATCCAATGTACCATGCTTCTTTCATGAAATTTCTATTTCTCGCAAAGGTGTCACATATCCATAGGCCGTCATATGAGTTGGGGATGGTGTGTACGCCGAGAGCTCGATGTACTTTGTGTCAAATGGCTTTGCCTCTTGGGCAGTCAAGGAATAGATGATTCCTTGTTTCTATGTGGTCATTGCAAAAACCACAAGAGGTATTAGATGTCAGTTGTCTTTTTGCCAAGTTTTCTCAGGTTAGGGATGACAACCGGGCCGGGCTGACCTGCAACCTGCCCACACGGACCCTGGCCCGCAATTATGCGGTTCGGGTCTGGGTCGAACCCACGAGTCTACCCTTATCAACCCGGGTCGAAAAAGTCACAAACCTAACCCACTCAACCCGTTGACCAAGTTAAACCCGCCCGCCAACCCGTGGGGTTTGGACCCGAACGTTCGATCCGCATGGGTCAAACGGTCGACAAAGCCATTGGGCTGGCTGTTTTTGATTTTTTTGGATTTTTTTTTTTGTTTTCCCCCTATAAATACCCCCTTAATTCAATCTAAAATTTCCACACCTTACTCTCTTACTCTCTCTAATACTACTACTCAATTCAATCTCAATTTAATCAAGTTTTTTCAACAAAGAAGCAAACAGCAAAGAAGTGAAAATTTTCGATCGCAGCGAATTGTGTTGATTCAACTCTCAACTACGTCTACTTCAACTCCTCCAACAAAGAAGCTCTCTCTTTCTCTTTCTTCTCTCTCTCTCTCTCTCTCTCTCTCTCTCTTTAAAGTTTCAACGACTACCGGACTACCGACTACTCTCTACTTTTATTTTATCTTTCATTTCTATATTCGATTATCCGCGAAGTACGGTATCAAAATTTCACAACCCTTCTATTTTCTTGATTTTTGTTGTAGTTCTAATTTTTTGTATCATAGTTGTTTGTTGGTTTTTCGCTTTTCTCTCTTAACTCTCCTATTGTTTTTTAGATTTTAATTTTTAACATATACCACATATTTTTTTGTTTTGTATTATTGACATTGTACATACACTAGTAAAACACTAGAATAATTTTTTTTTTCACATACACTATTACCATATCTGGATCACGAGTTAGCGGCCGTATCTAAAGTGGACAAGATTCCACCGGTACTTCACGTCGGCCTCTAATAGTTCCACAAATTGAACCCGAATTTACACATAATCTTATGGTAGAAACTACGATACCCCTACACACGAAATAGAATAAGAAATGCATGATGTTGACACACAAACACAACAAAACGAACCCACTAGTAGTAGAAAAACTAGGGGGGAAGCAAGTGATTGACACAGATTTTATGACTATATCCTCGATGAGAATAGTCCGTGTGTAGGACATAAGATGTATAAATATTATGACAAGAGTTACAAATGGAAGAAGGGTGAGGGAACATGTACAATTAAATGACACATTTTAACTATACACAAAGAATTAGTACAAGACCAACAAGGCCAACAAAAAATCAACCCTAGGACTGCACAAATAGATAGCCAGTCATATGGTCCCGAACTTGTTCGTCGAGAAATTGGCTCGACAAGTTATTAAGGATGAGCTACCTTTTTCCTATTCTGAGAGTAGGAATGTGGAGTCTTCCAACCAAAATGCACTAAATCCACATTTTAGAAGAATTCCTAGAAGCACTCTAAAGTCCAATTGTTTTAAACTTTACAACGAAATGGGAGACGTTTTAATTGCACTTTTGTATTCTTTAACTTGTAGAGTATTGTTAACTTCCGATTGTTGAAAATGTTGTAACGATATTCCGATGATGGGCTTAACTTGTCATTGGATAGATAGTGATTGGATGATTCAAAAGAGAATCGTCTCACTTGCCGCTTTGCCGTATCCCCATAGTGGACTAGTTATTGCAACACGTATTTTAGAAGTTTGTGATTTATATTATATGCGTGATAAAAAATTTACTATTAGTTTTGATAATGCTTCTGACAACAATGCTTCCATTAGTATATTAAAAACACAATTAACTCCTCCATGTAATGAATTTTTTTATGTTAGATGTGCCTGTCATATTTTAAATATATGTGTACAAGATGCATTGAAAGTAGCCGATTCACATATAATTACAATTAGAAATTGTGTATATTTTATTGCTTTGAGTGGTCATATGCTTCAAGAATTTAAAGTATGGTGTAAAGCTAGGGGAATACATTTTAGAAAATTTTCAAAAGATGTTAAACACTGATGAAACTCTAATTTCGATTTTCTAAATGTTGTTACTCAATACAAAGATATTATAAACGATTTTTGTCTTGCAAAAAACATGAAAAATTTTCATATGACTACCCAATCATGGTATTTTGCCGAATCTTTATTACGATTTTCGAAACATTTTAAAACCACAACTATGAAGTTTTCTATATCTTATGATTCTACTTCTTATTTCAATTATTACTATGTTGCAAACTTTTCAAGAAATGATTTCGGACGAATACATTAGCCATAATGTTGTTCCCGCTTATATAAATTTTTTGAAGTATTTTAATCCTCCTCCTATGTTGTATTGTATTACTACTGTTATGGATCCTCGTATCAAATTAGCGGGTACGAGAAGTTTGATTGAAATATTTTTTACTTGGAGATGAATCTGAAATTGATTGCGATAAAATTTTAGCTAGCTTTGAATCAACCTTGAATAACTTGCATGATTATTATGATAGAACTTTTGCATCTAGTGGTACAACTAGTATAATTACTTTTACCTCTTCTACTTCAAGAGGTAAGGGTAAGAGTACATTAGAAGATGCCACTTTTAATTTATTTGCTAGTATTCAATAAAAAAAACCTATGACTAATGCACCTAATGAATTAAATTGGTATAATCAATAAGATAGTGAGAGTTCTAGTACTAAGATTGAAGTGCTATAATGGTTGAAAGAACATGAAAATCTTTGTTCTACTTTTTCACATATGGCTAGAGATCTACTAACTCATCATGTCTCCACAGTTGCTTTCGAAAGCAGTTTTTCTACAAGTAGCAAAGTTCTAACAGATTACATGAAACACTTGTAGCTGGATTCGTTGGAGATGCTCATGTGTACTGAAGATTGGATGAAGGCTGAAGACAAGACTCAAGGAAAAGCGGCATCTACATCAACAAGTGGAAGCACACCCCCCCCCCCCCCCCCCCCAAGTCCAACAACAAGATTAGGGAATTGAGGGCGATGAGATCCTAGGTTAAGTCAAGGAGCACGATAGTAGTCCAATGCACTCACTTCAATCCTAGGCTATCCCGAACTCTAGATTATCCTCTTAAACATGAAGGAATTTATATATTTTTTAACAGTATTTGTATGTAAAAAAGTTATGAAATTTTTATAGAAGTTAAAATGAATAATATATACAATTTTGTTTAATTCTTAATCTCTTATACTTGTTGTACAATTTTTATTTATTTATTTATTTAGGTTAAAAGAGGGGGAATTTTTTTTGTATTTGTATGTAAAAAATTTGAAAAAAAATCATAGTAGTTGATATGATAATCAATAATATATGCATTTTTTTATTCTTATACAGTTATACTTATTGTAATTTTTTTTTAAAGTGAAGTTGTTAAAAAAAAAAGAAAATAAAAACACAAACGGGCCAACCTGCGACTCGGCCCAACCCGAAACGGGTTCGACCCTAACGGATTTGCAGGTCGAACTTTCCATTTTTGAACCCGGCCTGGCCTGACCCGGTTAACGCACCGACCCGACCCGAACCCGCCCAAGTATGGCTGCAACCCACGCGGGTCCTGACTCGACCCGACTTGATCGAACCGAATGCCAACCCTATCTCGGGTGAGGACCGCATCACTGAGAACTAGTCACAAACAACTCTAATTTTAGGTGGGACTTTTGCTTTCCAAACTACCGATGACTAGGGGGCCTGCATCCACGATAATGAATCCTTGAGTAGAGAGAATAGCCAGTGAATTGTTCTTGTTCTCTAACTCCCAAGAATGGCTATTCGGTCTAGACATACATCTATCCCTAAAGGCCAGATGTGTTGCCTTACTCCTTCTAGCCTGATCTTCAGATGCAGGGTGAGTTTGGACTTAGTGATGGGGCTCCATATAATACCCCGCAAAATAGCATATGACTATTTTTGCACTGTAATTCGTGCACGTCTGAGTACTACACACGATTACATATTTCCGAGGAAATTATCAGTCAAATCGAGAGATTTCAGACATACGAGCTATTCTGAATCCGGTGAGGTAAACTCGGAATATCGTCTCGATTAAACTGTGGTTCTGTCCCGATTGTTTTGACTAGACAATTTGTGGGAGGAAATTATAATTTCTATAAAACATGTATTTTATAGGATTTTAATTTATATGTATTGGTTATTTTCAATTAAGCTAGTGCTTGAAGTGAATGTGAAGTGAGTTTTTGCACTAGGGTTAGAATGGGAGTATGGTGACCTAGGGTTCCTTGACCTAACCTAGGGTTAGGAACCCTAGCATCACATCATGGCTTAATCTTGATAAGGATCCAAGGGTGGAGATTTTCACCATGTCTAAATTGACTTGAAGAATGAGAAGTTTCCTTGAAGGTTCCAAGGAAGTTTCCATGAAACTTCTAGCTTGGTGTGTTGGCACTCAATCCACCCTTCATTCCTTCACCCATCCCACCCTCCATCTCATCCCTACACCTCACCACACTCCAACCCACACCCACCCTCCACAAAATCCGGCCATAAAACCCCCCTCCCATCTCACTTCACTCCATTTCTCCAAGCTCCATTCATTCTCCTCCTAAGCCTTCTACATTCCTCCTTGTTCAAAATATATATATATATATATATATATATATATATATATATATATATAGGAAAAGGAAGAAGTCTATTAGAATAGAAGGAGTAGTAGAGAAGGAGAAGAAAAAGTGTAGGAGAGGGTGTTGGACAAGCTACACAAATACAAGGAGCAAAGACAAGCAAACAAGCAAAGCAATTGGAGCAAGGAAAAGAGAAAAGCAAGCTAAGCCTACAAGGAGTATTCTTGAAACTTCAAGTGGGTGATCTCTTGAACTCTTTGGTAATTATTTTTGGTATGAATGGATTTGTAGTAGTATTAGATATGATTTTGTTACCATGGTTGAGTATGAGAAGTGCTAGGAAAAGATAAATTGTATGGTAAAGAATAATTCTTTTTGAGTTTTGTTAAGAAGTATGATTATGAGGGTATGTTGGGGAATTTCTTACGCCCAAACAGGATGGGATCTTGAGCTAAAACTTTGGGGTATTGTTCTTCTATGTATGTAGAGTATCCATGATTTTTTCATAATATTTGGATGCATTTTAGTAGCCCAAACAGCGGGTCCAAGTCCGGACAGTAAGCAGCCAGAATAGCTGCTGGCTGTGAGGATTTTTGTGTGTCTTTCCGATTTTGTATCTCGTAAATGAAAGGGCATTTTGAGCTGGAAATTTTTGTGGACGCTCTTGTATGTGTCTACAACCATAGTCTTAAATTTCGTAATTTTCCGAGGTCGTTTGATGCCCCGAAAAAATTGTAGAATGCGACTGGTCTGTAGGTGTCGGCTGAAGCTGACTGTGTTTGGGGCTGAAGTTCAAAAAGCCATAACTCCGTGTATTTTTATTATTCTGCTACAAAATTTTGGGAGTGGATTGGGGTATGAATATATTTGATGAATCTCAAATTTTAGAATTTTTAGAGGTCATTTGACGAGGTTTTAAAAGTAATTAGTGAGGGGCAGTCAATACCCTGCTGAAAAGAACAGCTGAGAATTATGCCATGTTTGAGGAGTCGTAGATCATTGTGTGAAATGAATTTGAATATAATTTTTTGACACAATGAAATGGTACACGTGTGGATTAAGAATCTCAAATTTCGTGCGCATTGGACTCAAGGTTGATTTATTATCGAATTTCGAGGTAGGCTATGTTCGGCCTAGTGCAAGTTGTCTAGTTCGTGGAGATGGATATTCCTGGACTTAACAATTAAGAATTTGGACGACTGAAAAACTAGAGATTTGCAGTAGGGAGTCATAGATTTCTAACCCAACTGGAATTTTAGAATTTCAGTTTGTAGGTTGGATGTTATGATTTTCCGAAGTTGGGATAGATTCAGCCTTGTCAAGGCAATGGTTGCTAAAGAAATCAACTTTCCCTTGTTATGCCCCCGATGGAAAATGAGTATTTTTGAGGACCCTAAGGATTGAATCCGAAGACGTGTCCAACTAAGAATTTAAGGTAGACACTCCCAGCTTTCCATAGGACCCAGGGTCGAGCAGTTCCGATGAGCGTAGCTGGGGTTACAGCTACTGCTATTTCTTAAACTGTTCTTTGGACAATTGATGAGGAACCCTCTGCATACCGCAGTGTGGTGATTATGAGCTATCGTGTTTTACTGATGTCTTAGCAATTCATTTGGAACTTGGATAAGTTCCTGTGCTTAATACTCATGATGGACATGAGTGAGTTGGGATATAGCTCTGGTCGATTGTGTTTGGTGTCTCGATGCCTGAGTCTGTCAATGGTCAAGAATTGATGGTTATGTGTGTGCTTACCTTCCTTGAATTGTATTGCATACTTGGGGTGCCGTTGGACCACTCACTGAGGGTCACAGGCCAGGACTAATTGATCGCAGACCTGTGAAGGTATTGGAAATCAGTGGATGTGATTCTGTGATGATTGTTGTCTGACAGACCAGACAGACTCGACATGGTTGATCAACACCAAGTGTGATCTGGGTAACAACTTGTCTTCAGTAACTGCATTGATTAGGTTTTCTTTATTATTTTCGCTCGAAGACCGAATTGGTGTTAGGGGTGATTCCCTATAACCCAACTCATTCTGAGAGTTAGCGGTAGGTGGTGATACTATGGGATGGTCTCTTCCTGTCATTAGGGATACATGCTACGGTGCGTATCTTGCAATGTTGATTCCTGAGGTACCGTGGTAAGGACGGAGGGGATCCGGGCACAGGCTAGTGGACACGAACGGGTCGTATGGGATACGGCGCTATAGGTGTGCTGCGGTATATCTTTAAGTTCGTCACGGCCGTTGACTGCAGAGCGGTGGGACCGCATATCCTTAAGTTCATCACGGCTTTCGAGGAGGGTCAGAAGCAATGATTATTGGTGACAACGGGACAGCGCCCCGAAGTATTTATGTTATTTATCTCCCCAACCATGTCATACTATCAGGAACAGGAAGTAGACCCAATTAGAATGCATTGCATAATGAGGGATTGAACCCTATATTCAGAAAAATGAACTCTTTGGAAAGTATGTAGTATGGGATGCATACATTTCCATCGAAGTTGATTTTGGGAAAGTACGTAGTATGGGATGCATGCGTTCCCAACAAATCACATTAGAGTAAGTTCATCGTGTGCATTCTTGTTTTGTGTATTAGATTAGACCATGTCATGTTTTGGCCTGGAACGTATGTAGTATGGGATGCATGCGTATCCAGAGTCCCAGCGTTGCTTGTATTACAATAAGGCAGGTGATCAGTGCATTAGTTGTTAGACCATGGCATACACGAACACCAGGAAATTAGGATGCACGTTTTCCTTTTCATTCAAAATGGTTTGTGGTTGCCAGTTTGGAGATCACTGCTTTCTTATCAGTATTGCGTCAGTAGAATTACTGACGTACCCCACATTTTAGGTACATGAATAGCAGGTCACAAGTGCAGGAGAGTCCAAGATCAGCAAGACATCCAAGGGGGGATGGCAGTATACGTGCCTACCATTCGAGTGGGTGCAGAAACATCAGAGTCGCGCAGCAGAAGGCCCAAGCCGAGGGATGAGTTCCAGGAAAGCAGATAGAACACTCAGTGGAGTTCTCAGCAATGACCAATCGATTGCCGATTTGGAAGACAACTGACAGCTTTGCCAGAGGAGCCTGAGTATTCTTGTGATCAGTTGTAATAAGTTATATAATTTGTATTCCTTGTTCAAGGACATTTTGATATTGTAATTATTGATGTAATAACTCTAATGGCAATAAAAGTGTTTAAATTTCCATGTTATTTACTGTGTTGAGATGCATTTGAAGGTAAAGATCCTGGTTGTGTCACGGATGTCCGGTATTGGGGATCCGGGGCGTTACACTCCAGTTGCCCCTTGTCCAAACTTTGGCTACTGATATGTTAGGTTGTAAGCATCTATTTAATAGATCATGGAATAATGGCCTTGGCGGTTGTCCACTGCACCACCAATCTCACCAGAATCGCGTTGAGTGCCTGTATTCCATGAAGGAAGAAGTACAACTATTGAACGGTTCATGAACTTAGGAAGTTCCTTTCCAGAACCAGTTAGTCCTAGGATCTACTCGGAAACCCTACATCTTAGTTCCTTCACCCTTGAGGTATTGCTGGATTGAATCTTGCCAACCCTCACCATTAGGATGGTAGATTTGCCACCATCATTTACCTAATAAAGCTAGGTTCATGTCCTTGAGGTCAATGATGCCAAGACCCTCGTGGGCTCTATGCATGCATGCTTTTTCCCATCTAATGAGGTGGTAACCACCTATGGATGGATCCAATCTTTTCCATAGAAATCACTTTTGAACCCTATCTATCCTTTGGATCACCTAATGGTTACTCACTCTCACCCACCACTGGCACTGGACCATTCTCAGTTGCAAGGACTTCTGCAATCACTATAATTGACTGGTAATGCTCCTTCCTCAGGTTCATCGACTTTTTCTGCTCATTCAGGTAAAGTCGTTGCCTCATGGATATTAGATTATGGTGCTACTCATCATTTGACACCTACTGTCACAAACCTCATTAATATTATACCATTACTACCCACATTTACCATTCGCACAGTCGATGGTAGACACTTGCACATGACTACTGCTGGCCATCTCCATGATTCTCCCCATTTTTTTGTGCCCCATGTTCATTATGTTCCCAATATTGCTTTAAATATATTTTATGGATTCCAACTGGCTGATGTGAATTACACAGTTCCCTTTGATTCTTCTTCTTGTGTTGTACATGATCCTGTTGCTGCTTATTTCGATGTGGGAACAAACAAATAGTGAGTTAATAATTGATGGAAACTACTAAAAGTCTGACCTTTGACCTTGGCCGTTAAAAGCGGTTAGAGCTCCTGAGATTGAATCTGAGTATAAATAAAGGTCATAATTTCCATTGCCTTAATTTTTTTGTACAAAATACTTCATTTTTTATAATCTTCAGCCTCATATGTTCATACAGGTGGAATTTTTTATAATCTTCAGCCTCATTTGTGATTCATAGAATATAAATCTTCTTCATATCTACTCAACTAGTGCTTTTTATACTGAGTCATGTTCATCACCTGGCTCATTTAATTAATTTGCAGAAATTCCAGATTTTTCTTTGAAGATTCAAACTGGCCATTTGGTTGGGAGCATTTCTTCACAGTACTTCCTCTCAAATTTATGTAGTCTGTAGTTGGTGAACTTCATTCTTATTGATACCATGGAACTAATTGTCAACTCTTTACCAAAGAACTAATTCTTATTTGTTTAGTTTAATATGTACCTTAGTTAATTTCATTCAGCACATCAAATTTGTGTGGCCTTTGGTGAGTTTTCAGTTTTTTAATGTCTAGATTACTTTAATTAGAGCAAGCAAGAACTTAACATCTTCTGTTTCTTCTTAAATGGTGCAGGAGAATTTGAATGGTAAATCATATCTGAGCACTATTAAAAAGCACAATCAGGCTAGAAACAACATAAACTAGTTCAATCAGCTCATAAACATAATAATCTGATGAAGATTGCAATAAAGAAGTGACCACTGCCCCCATTTCTGTATTGAAGTTATATATAATCTGTTTTTGTTTTTTGTACAAATTTTTCCATGGGTCTTTTATTATTCAAGAATCTGATGAAAGCAAAAAACGATGAAACATCCATGAGGATATGTACAAAAGCTTCACAAATTTGTAATGGAAATAGCAATATAGGATCTGTAAACAGCGACAACCAATTTATTCAACAAAATAAGCTTACTTCATTACTGACGAATAATGGCAAGGGATCGATACATATATTTTCAAAGCAGGTTCTACAATTTGCCCAAACAATCATTACAATCAAGCATCAAAATAATCAACACTTGTTGCCTAGAGTCACTGCTGCTGCCTGGAGCAGCAGAGCTGCTGCTGCTGCTTCTTAACTCCTTGTACTGCTGCTGCCTTGATTTGCTCCACTTCTCAACTCCTTCTAGTTGCTGCTACTTCTCCTACTACAACTTCTCCTTATGATGCTGCTTCTCAACTTCTTCCAGCTGTTGCTTCATTCTCTTTCTTCCACTTCTTTTCTACATCTTCCTCTACTGATGCAAGTTATCTTTGTGCACAATCAGGAAAAAAAGCATAAGGCGAAAGTATGATTAATTCAACTAACCCAAACAAAACTTAAAAAATAAATATAATAGTAGGCCCAGAACACACTATTCACACTAGGGCTGCATTGGGGTGTCATGCCAACTAGTTCAAATGCATAAATAATCAAGCATCAGTTAATTAAATAATCAAGCTTCAGTTCAAATGCATAAATACACCCTCCTTCATATAAATAGAGATTTCCTCAGTTGTGCAGTCTCTCTTGCAAAAATAATTGAGTGAAATATCTCATTTACCTCCAAATATATAATATTAATGAGAATTATGCCATCACAAAGTAACTGAACAGCAAATATCATAAACTCAACCAAACTAAAGTGCAAGTCAAATTTCAAAAACTTAAAAGACTCAGCCATTCAACTGAGAGCATCAAATATCAAATATCAAAGTAACTAAACAACAAATATTTGGATGTGAGAGGTTACAAATTTGTCGTGTTCACGTAGGATGAAGCATGCAACCCCGACTTTTGTAGTGTTCACGTAAGATTTATACGTTAAGTGTATTTCAAAATAGCAAGAAGTCTCTGGTTATAACACCATACATGGTTTGGTGAGCTGCAACATATTGCTGTTGGATACCCTTTTGATTTGTATCAGCTTGCAGTTTTGGAATAAAATTTTTTGTTTTAGGGTGCACACTTGTAACATCTCTAATATCTAATCTATATATTTAAAATTTATAATCTCTAATTTACACGTGCGATACACATCTCAATAAATAAATATTTTTAAAGTAAAATCTACGATGTTGTCTGGCCTCAAACCTGAGACCCCATTCATATTAGTTATGTACACGCGATACATATAAGTTGGTATGTTTACAAACGACAACTCCAACTCTCCCATTATAATATTAGAGATTAAATACCTAGTGTATATATATATATAGGGGGCTCTTCAGTTGCGCACTCTCATTTGCGCACTCTCCATGCACACTCTCCCACGGCCCTTTGATTTTAATCATGATCATGATCAAAATAGGATGGCTTTCTCTTCTCCTGCTCTCTCACTTATGAAGGAGGGGTATTCTTGTCATTTCTCTCATTCCTTACTCTCTCCTTCTATCTCCTCCCTCTTTCCGTTCTCAAATTACTCCCGATCGAAATGTCTCCCCAAATCTCCCCAAACCCTAGCTCAGCCATATCAAATATCAAAGTAGCTAAACATCAAATATTAGATACTCAGCCATTAAAAACAACTGCAAGTTTCAAGAGGTGAATGGATGTAGGAGAGTGGAATGAGTGAAATGACTCATGTACCCCCTTCATCATAAGTGAGAGTGTGAAACTAAAGAGTATGCATAAATACAACAAGCTCAAAAGATTTTTCAGATTATAAGGTGTTTGTCATCACTGCCTACTTCCCTGAGATATAATAGGTGTCCATCTTGTTCCAGTAGCTTCAATATTTTTCTTGCGATGCAAACATTACCTGAAAAATTATTTAACAATAAAGAGTTTGAACAAGTGAATGGAAAACATTTAATATATTAACAAATTAACAGTAAATTATCTAAGTTACTACAAGCAAATAGAAGTGTTTGTGCTTCAAAAACCTCTACCAAATTGCACTATCAAGCAACCACTTTACTCTCACTATTTCATCTAAAATAGAGATTACCAGAATAGTATGACAGAAGCAATCAAAACAATTAAATGCAAATTAAGTTCTACTCAATCAAAACAGACAAAAGCAATAATTGGATCTAGGTTTTATTTTGGCATACTAATCAAACCCATAGGTTAAGACCCACAATTAGATTCACTTATAACACCACACAACTAACCACAAAAACTAGAATTAAAAAAATAAATTGCTCAAATAATAGGAAAAATTAATTTTACCTGATTTAGGGTTTCGATTTGGATCTAGGTTTCATCAGAGAAGGTGGAGATGAGCTTGGGGGGTTGTGGTCATCAGCAAAGTGAGAGAGGGACGTCAGGAGTTTGAAGTTATCAATTTGGATCTAGGTTTCATCAAAGAAGGTGGAGATGGGCTCGGGCAATTGTGGTCGTCAGCGAAGTAAGAGAGGGACGTCGGGAGCTCGTAGTTGAGAGAGCTAGGGTTTTAGATTTGGGGGTTTTGATAGCGGAGCTATTTGAGAGTTGGAGCTATTTCAATTTGGAGCTAGGGTTTGGGGAGATTGGGGAGACATTACGATCGGGAGTAATTTGAGAACGGGATGAGGGAGGAGATAGAAGGAGAGAGTGAGGAAGGAGGGAAATGACAAGAATACCCTACTTCATAAGTGAGAGAGCGGAAGAAGGGGAAGCCATCTGATTTTGATCATGATCATGATTAAAATCCAAGGGATGTGGGAGAGTGCGCATGGAGAGTGCACACATGAGAGGGCGTAACTGAAGAGCCCCAAATATATATATATATATATATATATATATATATATATATATATATATATATATATATAGTGTACCCTTCGGTTGCACACTACTTTTGGTGAGCACTCCGTGAGCACTCACGAACTAGAGACCCTATGAAAAATCCGAACTGCTCATATTGTTCTATATGCCTTAGATAGCCTAACAATAAAAAATCAAGTAATTTGAAGTTCATTTGCCCATCCATCAAGCTGTTAGAATTTTCAGCCATACAATTTTGTGATGATGTAAATCATGGGCAAATGAACTTCAAATTATATGATTTTTTATTGTTAGGCTATCTAAGGCATATAGAACGATATGAGCGGTTCGGATTTTTCATAGGGTCTCTGGTTCGTGAGTGCTCACGGAGTGCTCACCAAAGTAGTGTGCAACCGAAGATTTCTCTCTCTCTCTCTCTCTCTCTATATATATATATATATATAGGCTTCTTCGATTGCAAACGGGTCTGTGTGCACAGACCCGTGCGAACTTTAATCTGGGCCGTTGGATCTTTGATCCAATGGCTCATATATTTTTTAATAATATTTTGCCTTAATCCGCCGTTTCCAACGACGGGTTAAGGCAAAATTTTATTAAAAAATATTACCTTAACCCGTCGTTGACAAGGACGGGTTAAGGCAAAGATATAATCTCACAACTGTATACAGTTCGTCTTCCTCGTCGATCTCCCCCTCCCCCTTTTCACTGTTTTTTTGGCCGAAACCAAACCCAAGAACCCTAAAAAAATTCCAAACTCCTCCGTGAGATCCTACTCCTCTGTTTGCTCCTCCTCATCCTCTTCCACTCTCATACAATCTCTCTCTCCAAATATCTACATCGAAAGCAAATCAAATCTCTAGTTCGGCCACACATCGATCTATTCGCAACATTCGTAGTTACTTTGTAAGGTATTGACTAATTCTTTACCTTATTAGAGTTAATTATGTTGATTTGTAAATATTTACATAGTAAATTATTTAGAAAGTCCAAAAAAATTATTTGCCCAAAATTATTTAGAAATGTCGAAATGTTTGGCTTATTAATTTAGTTTTATTCGTATTGATTTTTAACATTCAATTTATACGGAAATAATGAGTTAGAATTTTTTTAGTGCGGTTAGAGTAGAAAACCTTGCAAACGGCCTCCAAAAAATACGAAACTTTGCGAGTACGTTGATCTCACGCAGCACAATTCACCCCAACTTGTAGAGGTGGGTTTTCGATTCACAGTTCGAGATATACGGCCATATAACTTTATTTGTTTAAAAAAAACCTAATAAAGCAGTATACGGACGTATCTCGTAAACCATGAGTCGAAACTCACTTGTACAAGTTTGGGTGGCTTGCGCTACGTGAATTCAACCAAGTTGCATAGTTTTATAAATTTTGGATATCGTTTATAAGGTTTTGTCACGTTCTTCGCATTAGAAGTTAGTGACTTAGAATTTTTTAGTGCGGTTAGAGTTGAAAACCTTGCAAACGGCCTCCAAAAAATACAAACTTTGCGAGTAGGTTGATCTCACATAGTAGAAGCCACCCCAACTTGTAGAAATGTGTTTCGATTCACGGTTCGAGATATACGGCCGTATAACTTTATTTGGTTAAAAGAAACATAATAAAGTGGTATACGGACGTATCTCGCAAACCGTGAGTCGAAACTCACTTGTACAATTTTGGGTGGCTTACGCTACGTGAATTCGACCAAGTTGAAATTGTTTATAAATTTTGGATGTCGTTTGTGCAGTTTTTTCACGTTCCTCGCATTAGAAGTTAACAACTTAGAATTTTTTTAGTGCGGTTAGAGTTGAAAACCTTGCAAACGGCCTCCAAAAAATACGAAACTTTGCGAGTAGGTTGATCTCATGCAGCACAAGCCACCTCAACTTGTAGAAGTGGGTTTCGATTTACGGTTCGAGATATACGACCGTGTATCGCTTTTGGTTAAAAAAACCTAATAAAGCGGTATATGGACGTATCTCGCAAACCATGAGTCAAAACTCACTTGTACAAGTTTGGGTGGCTTACGCTACGTGAATTCGACCAAGTTGCAAAGTTTTATAAATTTTGGATGCCGTTTGTGCGGTTTTTTCACGTTCCTCGCATTAGAAGTTAATGACTTAGAATTTTTTTAGTGCGGTTAGAGTTGAAAACCTTGCAAACGGCCTTCAAAAAATACGAAACTTTGTGAGCAGGTTGATCTCACGCAGTAGAAGTTACCCCAACTTATAGAAGTGGGTTTCAATTCACGGTTCGAGATATACGGTCGTGTATCGCATTTGGTTAAAAAAAACCTAATAAAGCGGTATACAGATGTATCTCGCAAACCGTGAGTCGAAACTCACTTCTAAAAGTTTGGGTGGCTTGCCCTACGTGAATTTGACCAAGTTGGAAAGTTTTATAAATTTTGGATGCCGTTTGTGCGGTTTTCTCACGTTCCTTGCATTAGAAGTTAATGACTTAGAATTTTTTTGGTGCAGTTAGAGTTGAAAACCTTGCAAACGGCCTCCAAAATATTCGAAACTTTGCGAGTGGTTGATCTCATGCAGCAAAAGCCACCTCAACTTGTAGAAGTGGATTTCGATTCACGGTTCGAGATATACGGCCATATAACTTTATTTGGTTAAAAAACACTAATAAAGTGGTATACGGACGTATCTCGCAAACCGTCAGTCGAAACTCACTTCTATAAGTTCGGGTGGCTTGCGCTACGTAAATTCGACCAAGTTGCATAGTTGTATAAATTTTGGATGCCGTTTGTGTGGTTTTCTCACGTTCCTCGCATTATAAGTTATTGACTTAGAATTTTTTGAGTTCAGTTAGAGTTGAAAACCTTGCAAACGGCCTCCAAAAAATACAAAACTTTACGAGTAGGTTGATCTCATGCAGCAGAAGCCACACCAACTTGTAGAAGTGGGTTTCGATTCACGGTTCGAGATATACGGCCGTGTGTCGCTTTTGGTTAAAAAAAACCTAATAAAGCGGTATATGGACGTATCTCGCAAACCATGAGTCGAAACTCACTTCTACACTTTTGGGTGACTTGTGCTACATGAATTCGACCAAGTTGGAATGTTTTATAAATTTTGGATGCCGTTTGTGCGGTTTTCTTATGTTTCTCGCATTAGAAGTTAATGAGTTAGAATTTTTTTAGTGCGGTTAGACTAGAAAACCTTGCAAACGGCCTCCAGAAAATACGAAACTTTACAAGTAGGTTAATTTCACGCAGCACAAGCTACCCCAACTTGTAGAAGTGGGTTTCGATTCACGGTTCGAGATATACGGTTGTGTATCGCTTTTTGTTTAAAAAAACTTAATAAAGCGGTATACGGCCGTATATCGCAAACCGTGAGTCGGAACTTACTTCTACAAGTTTGGGTGCCTTGCGCTACGTGAATTTGACCAAATTTCAAAGTTTTATAAATTTTGGATGCCGTTTGTGTGGTTTTCCCAAGTTCCTCGCATTACAAGTTAATCACTTATAAAGCATTTAGTGCGTTTAGATTAGAAAACCCTTCAAACCACTTCCAATAAATACGAAACTTTGCGGTTAGGATGGTCTCATATAGCACAAGCAATCCGAACTTGTAGAAGTTAGTTTTCATTCACGGTCGAGTGATACGGTCGTGTATCGGTTTATTTGAGTTTTTTTACAACCAATAGGGGTACACGCCCGTATCTCTCCAACCGAGAGTTGAAACTCACTTCCACAAGTTGGGGTGACTTGTGCTACGTGAATCCGACCAAGTTGCCTTTTACTGCTTTTTTTGTTGTCATTTGTGCGTTTTTTCCTACAATCTCGGTATGTTTATTGATGATAAATAAATGGATGTAACGCGTACCAACTACATTTAAATTTTTTGTACATAGATAAATGGCTAGAATAAGGCAACCGAGAAGCCCGTCCGGTACCACTAGTGGCGCACCAACTACGGAGGTAAGATTGATTATTATTATTGGTTTTAAATACGAATTTGTAACATTATCTCAATAATAACATTTGTTATCTTTGTTCGTATAGGTTGGTGGCCGTCAATCTACATCTGCTGAGGTAGGTCTGTCGTCCTCGGTTCCCGTTACACCACCTGGACCCGTGGACACAAACTTACTCACGTTGCAACCCAAACACCGATACGAAGCCGTGTGGAATGGGTCCGATAAGAAATGTAACTTCCGGAAGCACGCGGTTCTTCCTTTTGACCCCCGTATCATGCCGTACTTAGTTGAGGCCGGTTTCTATGGAGCAAAATTCATGGGGGAGTGAAGCTAGATCGGCCGCTACTTACAGCTCTTGTCGAGCGATGGAGGCTGGAGACCCACACATTTCACCTACCAGTGGGTGAGATGATTGTGACCCTCCAAGATGTAGCAATGATAACTGGGCTACCAATAGATGGGGTCGCCGTGATGGGGAACATGGACTTCGATCGAGTTGAAATTGTTCGTGATTTGCTCGGTATTGACCTCCAGTTGATAGTTCTCCAAAGAAGAGAGGCCTGTTGAAAAATAAATCCTCGCAAATGTTCCTGCGGATCATGATCAAGATTTATTGTTTGAACAAATAGAAGCTGTAAAAGATAAAGCGGAAGCTGAAATTTTGGATGAAACTTTCGATGGTAAATCACTGTACATTAGTTGGTTGAAATTTCAGTTCGAGGAGGATTATTTGACCCCTGATTCGGACGAGGAAAACCTAACCTACTATGCTCGTGCGTACATTTTTAGTATGATCGGGGGAGTGATCTTCCCGAACTCATCCAGATCGACCGTGTCGCTAATGTACCTACGGTTGTTGGAAAATTTTCGTTATGCGGGCTGTTTCAGTTGGGGGAGTGCGGCATTGGTGCTACTGTGTAGGAATTTATGCACATGTTCATTAGGTGCCGTACAAATGGGTGGCCCGATGGTACTACTATAAATCTGGAGTTGGGTACGCATCCACATCGGACGTTCCCGTATTATTGAACCAATACTGGATTGGTTGGCCGATCCGGGGGTGGCAGAGTTGTTACCTCCTCTAGGAGTATATTGGGCGGGGCGGCACACGTGGGTCGATAACCCATGCCAATCTTTAACCTACTACAGAGCTGAGTTAGATAACTTGCAGGATGAGTTCGACAATTGGGAACCGTACTTGACCGCCATGTTGCAAAGGGTTCCACCGGTCTGTTTAGACAGTGTGCTTTGGTTGACGACTGCACCACTTGTGAATTTTGGCATTTTTGAGTTCCAGTATCTGGATAGAGTGATGCGGCAATTCGGATATCAACAAAAGATTCCCGATGTCCAGTGCTATGATAAAAAGTTGTACGATGTGAGGGGAATGGAACGAGTGCCCAACATCGATTGGGCTGATTACCATCGTTACCATGTGGCCAACTGGAATACCATGCGGCATCAAATGACACCGAATATGATGTTCTTCGCGATACCGTATGATGGCTCCCTCTAACAGGCATACATGATGTGGTACAAGTGGGTAACACGATTGTATGTTTTTCCAAAGGCCGCTGTACCAGCCGGTGTGTAGATTTCGATACCGTATTTTTTGAAGGTCGTTAGAAGGGTTTTCTAGTATAACCGCACTAAACGCGTTCTAAGTCATTAACTTCTATTGCGAGGAACGTGAGAAAACTGCACAAACGGCATCCAAAATTTATAAAATATTGCACCTTGCTTGAATTCACGTAGCGCAAGCACCCCAACTTGCACAAGTGAGTTTCGACTAACGGTTCGAGAGATAAGACCGTGTATCACTTTATTTGGGTTTTTTTCAACCGAAAGCGATACACGGCTGTATCTCTCTAACCGTGAGTCAAAATTGACTTCTACAAGCTCGGATTGCTTGTGCTATGTGAGACCATCCTACTCGCAAAGTTTCGTATTTTTTGGATGTCGTTTGCAGGGTTTTCTAATCTAACCGCACTAAAAAAATTCTAAGTCATTAACTTCTAATGCGAGGAACGTGATAAAACCGCACAAACGGCATCCAAAATTTATAAAACTTTGCACCTTGCTTGAGTTCACGTAGCGCAAGCCACCCCAACTTGTACAAGTGAGTTTCGACTCACGGTTTGCGAGATACGTCCGTATACCGCTTTATTAGGTTTTTTTTAACCAAAAGCGATACACGGCCGTATTTCTCGAACCGTGAATCGAAACCCACTTATACAAGTTGGGGTGGCTTCTGCTGCGTGAGATCAACCTACTTGCAAAGTTTTGTATTTTTTGGTGGCCGTTTGCAAGGTTTTCAACTCTAACCGTACTAAAAATATTCTAAGTCATTAACTTCTAATGCGGGGAACGTGACAAAACCGCACAAACGCCATCCAAAATTTATAAAACTTTGCAAATTGGTCGAATTCATGTAGCGCAAGCTACCCAAACTTGTACAAGTGAGTTTCAACTCACAGTTTGCGGGATACGTCCGTATACTGCTTTATTAGGGTTAACCAAAAGCGATCACGACCGTATATCTCGAACCGTGAATCGAAACCCACTTCTACAAGTTGGAGTGGCTTCTGCTACATGAGATCATGCTACTCGCAAAGTTTTGTATTTTTTGGAGGCTGTTTGCACGGTTTTCAACTCTAACCGCACTAAAAAAATTCTAAGCCTTTAACTTCTAATGCGAGAAACGTGACAAAACCACACAAACGGCATCCAAAATTTATAAAACCTTACAACTTGGTCGAATTCACGTAGCGCAAGCCACCCAAACTTGTACAAGTGAGTTTCGACTCATGGTTTGCGAGATACGTCCGTATACCGCTTTATTAGGTTTTTTTTACCAAAAGCGATATACGGCCGTATATCTCGAACCGTGAATCGAAACCCACTTCTACAAGTTGGGGTGGCTTGTGCTGCGTGAGATCAAGCTACTCGCAAAGTTTCGTATTTTTTGGAGGGCGTTTGCAAGGTTTTCAACTCTAACCGCACTAAAAAAAATTCTAAGTTATTAACTTCTAAAGCGAGGAACGTGACAAAACCGTACAAACGGGATCCAAAATTTATAAACGATTTCAACTTGGTTGAATTCACGTAGCGCAAGCCACCCAAACTTGTACAAGTGAGTTTCGACTCACGGTTTGCGAGATACATCCGTATACCGCTTTATTAGGTTTTTTTAACCAAATAAAGTTATACGGCCGTATATCTCGAACCGTGAATCGAAACCCACTTCTACAAGTTGGGGTGGCTTCTGCTGCATGAGATCAACCTACTCGCAAAGTTTCGTATTTTTTGGAGGACGTTAGCAAGGTTTTCAACTCTAACTGCACTAAAAAAATTCTAAGTCACTAACTTCTAATGCGAGGAACGTGACAAAACCGCACAAACGACATCCAAAATTTATAAAACTTTGCAACTTGGTCGAATTCACGTAGCGCAAGCCACCCAAATTTGTACAAGTGAGTTTCGACTCATGGTTTATGAGATACGTCTGTATACCGCTTTATTAGGTTTTTTTACCCAAATAAAGTTATATGGCCGTATATCTCGAACCGTGAATCGAAAACCCACTTCTACAAGTTGGGGTGGCTTGTGCTGCGTGAGATCAACCTACTCGCAAAGTTTCGTATTTTTTGGAGGCCGTTTGCAAGTTTTTCTACTTTCACCGCACAAAAAAGTTCTAACTCATTATTTCCGTATAAATTAAACTTTAAAAATCAACACAAATAAAACTAAATTAATAAGCCAAACATTTCTACATTTCTAAATAATTTTGGGCAAATAATTTTTTTGGACTTTCTAAATAATTTTTCATGTAAATATTTACAAATCAACATAATTAACTCTAATAAGGCAAAGAATTAGTCAATACCTTACAAAATAACTACGAATGTTGCGAATATATCGATTTGTGGCTGAACTAGGGATTTGATTTGCTTTCGATATAGATATTTGGAGAGAGATTGAATGAGAGTGGAAGAGGAGGAGGAGGAGCTAACAGAGGAGTAGGTGCTCACGGAGGAGTTTCAAATTTTTTTAGGGTTCTTGGGTTTGGTTTCGGCCAAAAAAATAGTGAAAAGGGGGAGGGGGAGATCGACGAGGAAGACGAACTGTATACAGTTATGAGATTATATCTTTGCCTTAACCCGTCCTTGTCAACGACGGGTTAAGCAATATTTTTTAATAAAATTTTGCCTTAACCCGTCATTGGAAACGGTGGGTTAAGGCAAAATATTATAAAAATATATATGGACGGTCCAGATTAAAGTTCGCACGGGTCTGTGCACACAGACCCGTTTGCAACCGAAGAAGCATTATATATATATATATATATATATATATATATACCAGGTATGCCCGTGGGCACGTGCCTACGGTACGTATTCAGAACAATAAAACATATGAATAATCATGTAAATAATAAGGGATGATTTATATAGATGTTTATTTGCTAGTAGACGTTGATGTATTGATGTACTTTGAAGTAGTATTATGAAATAATCTTGATGTTTATTGGTTTGTATATTGCAGGATTATTTGTCAGCAGCTCGGGATTCAAAAATAGTATTGTGAACTACAACAGTAGTGAATCGGAAATTCCTTCCTACGTGTAACTTGAGCATAAGAGATTTCTTTTTTGATTTGGAGTCGAACATAAGTAGCAATTCATTTTCTAACTGCATGAGTTACGATTAACGCCTCAAATTGCATGACTTAGTTCCCCCTTGTTTGTTTTTTTATGTAGTTAACTATGTATGAATTTAAAAAAAAATTGTTGTGATGTATACATGAAGTGAAATTGCAGCAAAGTAGATCAAAATATAATTTTGCAGCTACAAAAACCTGAAATACAGGGATTGAGCATGGATTTATCCACAAAAGCACGATCTTTCAAAGTAGCAAATGCCCAAATACTTAAGAAAAGCATAATCCAAAATTGCATAATAAAAAAAGCATTCTAATCAAAATTAAGTCAGTGAAACATTCTAATCTAAAACAATTACTCGGTGAAGCAATTAATCAGATTAAATATGGTAATTCAAAAGCAATTAAATGGAAGTGAATGTTATTGAGTTATGAAAGCATAATACGAAAAGGAAAAAAAATGAAATAATAAATAGAAGCACAATCCAAAATTGCATAACAAAAAAAACATCTAATGTTTTTTTTTTTGTTGACATACCTGGGTATAATAAAGAAGAATTATGAAAAAGGAGAACAGAGGGGGAAGAGAGAGAGAGAGAGAGAGAGAGAGAGAAATGAAGGAGTTGTTTTGTTTTTAGGGGAAAAATTGAATTTTGGGGGGAAAACATTTGAGAGAGAAAATGTCTTTTGGGAGCAAAAATCTAGACCGTTGATTTTATTCCAAATGAATGAGAACCACTATCAATTTTGGGGGGAAAATATTTGAGAGAGAAAATGTCTTTTGGAAGCAAAAATCTAGACCGTTGATTTTATTCCAAATGAATGAGAACCACTTGATAGCTTTCTTTGTGTTTTATTATATATATATATATGTATGTATGTGAGAGAGAGAGAGAGAGAGAGAGAGAGAGAGAGATAATTAAATAAATAAATTAGTTGTTTTGGGGGGGGGGGGGAATTTGAATTTGAATTTGAATTTTGGGGGGAAACTTTTGGGGGGAAAATGTGTTTTGTGAGGTTAGATCTGGACCTTTAATTTTGGGGAGATTGAAGGAGAGCCATTTGATAGCTTTCTTTGTGTTTTATTATATATATATTGATATGGCTAAAAATGGAGTTAAATCGGGATTGTCTAAATCGGGCACGAATCTCAAAGCCTAGGGGTAAAAAGGTAATTTCACCTAAAAATGGGTCCGAAGCGGGTACCGGGTCTCCTTCTCAAAGATCCATTAACCTACGAACGGATCCATCTCCAACTGGGTGTGGGTTCCAACCCGCAGCAAACCCGGTCCAGCAGGATAAAATCAAGCTCTCCGATTAATCCTAATTAACGGCCCAGATTCACATCTATCTTTTCACTGGGAATTAGGGATTACATTCCTAATCTGATTACGGGGATTATATTCCTTATCAGATCACAAGGATTACATTCCTAATCTGATCCCTAAGGCGACTATAAATACCACCATCCACCACCGTTATGAGGTAATCAATCTTTTGCCAATTTACGCTCTTTCATAATCATTCCTGCTTACTGACTTGAGCGTCGGAGGGTGCATCTCCGGGATCAACCCCAGTGTCACGCACTTTTTGCAGGTGAACGGCAGGATTCAGTAGTCAAACTCCGGCGGGACAGGTTTCAGGTTTGCTATTCAGGTTTTCCAAGAATCCACAAATACTGTCTGTTTACCCCCACACCAGATTTAGCGGTAACAGATTGGCGCCGTCTGTCGGAAACAAACGAATAGCAGCCCCTCCTTTTCCCGATGGTCAGATCATCTCCAACCATGCCTCCTAGGAAAGTAAGATCCAGAGGGTCCAACTGTGAACCCAACCCCGTTGATCAGCAACAGGAAGTCCCCATCCAACCCGCTCAGCAGCAGGGGCAACTTCCTCCTCAAGCTAAGGACCATCTCCAACAGGACCAACCTACTCTTCAGAATCAGCAACCTCTTAAGGGTCCCCCCGGTCCTCAAAATGCCGGTGCAGGGGCCCCGCGTCCCAACCCGCTGAAACAACCTCTCCATCAGGACCGCGTCTCAATACACAATGCCTCTACGGATTCTATAGCCTCCCACAATCCCCGGGCTTCCAACCTTCGGCAATACCATCCTCAATCGGCAGAAGGATGAGGATCTTCGCCGCCGTCTGGATGAAAAGCGGGCCCGAGAGGGAGCCTCCCGCCAACAACGTCCGGATGAGCGATCTCCTCACCACCGAGACTACAGAAGGTCCCCTACCCGAAGAGGGCGAAGAGAGTCCCCCGAGCATCACAGGAGAAGACCCCATTCCTCTGCTGGTCGGCAACATCCGAGGAACGATGAGTCACCCATCACTCGTGCCGAGTTCCAGCAATTCCAAGCAACGGTGTTGCAAGCTCTCAACCTACGACCCAACAACAATAATACCCAAAGGGTTCCTACTCCCCCACGGGTCCAAAGTCCTCACCGTCGGTCCATAACTCCTCCTCCGGCTTCTAACGACCAACAACATATTCCTAGTCCTCGCCGCTCCCAGGGTTACCGTCGCCATAGTCCCCGCTCCCCTTCCTATGAAGACGAGTCCAGGGGCTCATTTGACTACCGTCGGAGGGACGATGCTCTCTACCGTCGGAGCGAGAAGTACATTTGGGCCGAAGAAGCCGAATATCTCCCGAGCTTCGGAGGGTCTACCTCCGGGACAAAAAGAAAAGCAATTGAAGAAGAAGGGGTCAAGAAGTTTCAGAAAGACAATGGCGGTCAGTGCCGACCTCCCCCCAGATTTGAAAAGTTCACTCCTCTTAACGCCAACATTTCCACAATTCTCATGGAAGTCGAGAAGGAGGGAGTGATACCTCCTGCACCAAAAATGCACACCCCTGGCAAGAAGAGGGATAAGGAGAAGTGGTGCCGCTATCACCGGGACCATGGCCACGACACCAATGATTGTCGGGCCCTGAAGAACGAGATAGAAGCCCTCATCCAGAGGGGGCAGCTGACCAAGTTCGTGAGAAAGGACCGAACCAATCTTCCTCCCCCGCCTCGGGGGGCTAACAAGCGTCCTGAACGCGATGAAACGCCCGAATTTGAAGAGGAGCGTGTCCTACACCTCATTCATGAGGGCCCAATGGGGGCTCCTCCAACTCCTCTCGAAAGGCATTTATAAGGGAAGTTAATTCAGTTCGCGCCACACCTCCTCCTAAAGGCCTCGAGTACCCGTCACATTCTCATATGAAGACCTTGAGGGTGTCTGAACCCCCCATTGTGATGCGCTTGTCATCAACCTCCATATGGCAAACTTTAAAGTGGAGAGGATCCTGGTGGACAATGGCAGCTCCGTTAATATCCTCTTCCTCGCCACTTTTAAAGGCCTCAAACTATCCTGAGACAGACTTAAACCCGCCGGCTACACACTCCATAGGTTCACGGGAGTGCCAGTGATTATTGAAGGGGTGATCACCCTCGACGTAACCGCTGGCAAAACTCCTACTACCCGAACAGAGTCGATGGACTTTATGGTGGTGGATGTCCCTGCAGCTTATAATGTCATTTTGGGTCGGCCCGGCTTAGCTGCTCTCGAAGACGTCCCTTCCGCCTATCACCTCAAGATGAAGTTCCCAACTCGGGGAGGAGTAGGGGAAGTAAGAGGCAGTCAGGAAATGGCCTGCAGATGCTACATGACCTCTACTATGGATCCAGTCCTCTCCCTCGAAACTCTCGAAATCCCCCAAGATGTTGTCCGACCCATGTCCGAGCCTGTGGATGAGTTGGAGGAAGTGCTCTTCTCTGAGCAGGATCAGAGCCGCAAGTTCTTTATCAGCAAGTCCCTCCCATCTGCCCTAAGCTCGGACATAGTTTAATGTATCAGAAAGAACCACGACCTCTTTTCCTGGTCGGCCACTGACATGCCTGGAATTTTCGAAGAGCTTCTAGTCCACCACCTCAGTGTCGCTCCGGGGTTCAAACCGGTCCAACAGAAGAGGCGCAAGTTCGCTCCCGAGCACCAACAAGCTATAAAAGAGGAGGTGGACAAGCTCTTGAAGGCTCGGTTCATACAAGAGGTCAATTATCCCGAATGGCTCTCGAATGTAGTGATGGTGAAGAAGTCCAACGGGACCTGGAGGATTTGTATCGACTTTACCGACCTCAACAAGGCATGTCCCAAAGATCCATTCCCTCTTCCAAGCATCGATACTTTGATTGATGCCACTTCAGGCCATGAACTCCTTAGCTTCATGGATGCCTTCTTAGGCTACAATCAGATTCGTATGTTTCCCCCGGATATCCCGAAGACCTCCTTTGTAACCGATCAGGGCCTCTACTACTACAGGGTAATACCCTTCGGTTTGAAGATTGCAGTTGCCACTTATCAACGCCTCGTCAACAAGGTTTTGCAAGCACAAATCGGCCGAAATATGGAGGTGTATGTTGACGATATGCTTGTGAAGAGCATCCACGGGGCCGATCATGTGGCCGATCTGCAAGAGGCATTCGACGTGCTCAGGAAGCACGATATGAGGCTCAATCCGAACAAATGTGCGTTCGGAGTCTCGTCGGGGAAATTCCTAGGCTTCATGGTCAGCCAAGGAGGAATCGAGGCCAACCCTGAGAAGATCAAAGCCATATTAGACATGGCTCCCCCGAAGAATGTTAAAGAGGTTCAGAAGCTAACGGGTTGCCTGGCAGCCATAGGGCGCTTCATTTCCATGTTAGGAGAGAAGTGTCTTCCCTTCTTCAAAGCTCTCAGGGGGGCTAAAGGCTTCGAGTGGGGTCAGCAACAACAAGACTCATTTGACCAGCTGAAGGCTCACCTAGTCAATCCTCCTCTCCTCAGCAAACCTGTTCCCGGGGAAGCCCTCTACCTCTACTTAGCCGCCTCCGAGCAGACCCTCAGTGCCGCCCTCGTAAGGGAAGAAGATAAGACTCAAAATCCCATCTATTACGTGAGCAAGGTACTTCGGGATGCCGAGCTCCGCTACCCTGAGGATAGAGAAGATGCTTTGCCCATATTTCCAGTCCTATTCGGTGGTCGTTCTTACCGACCAACCACTGAAGCAAGTACTCCACAAGCCGGAGACCTCCGATCGCCTCATGAAGTGGTCTATCGAGCTAAGCCAACACGACATATCGTACCATCCTCGGACCGCAATCAAGGCTCAGGCCTTAGCTGAATTCATCGTCGAGAATACCATCCTCGAGGTCAGCCAAGCAATGAAGGGACCTGCCTATCTGGTCGGTCTACGTAGATGGATCCTCTTGTAACGAGGGAAGCAGAGCCGGGGTCATTTTGGCCGGCCCAGATGATTTCGTCCTCCAATACTCCTCCGCATCAACTTCAAGGCCTCTAACAATGAAGCAGAATATGAAGCACTCATAGCCGGCCTCGGAATTGCTCGCAATGTAGGGGCGCAGTGCCTCCGGATCTTTAGCGACTCTCAGCTGGTCGTAAATTAGGTCCTAGGCAAGTACGAGGCACGAGATGACCGAATGGCTAAGTACCTAGCCAAGGTCAGGAATCTCATGGCCCTATTTGAAGAAGCTCTCATCCAGCGAATCCCCCGAGAAGAGAATTCCCAAGCCGATGCCCTCTCCAAGTTAGCCTCCTCCTCCCTCCAAGGTCTCGAGCAGACCGTCTTGATCGAGGTGCTCCTGAAGCCAAGTATAGAAGATGAAACTTCTGACTCGATGGAGTCGCTACCTGTCCTGCTTCAAGATAATTGGATGAAACCCCTGGTAGAATTCCTAAGGGATGGGCTCCTTCCCGAAGACCCTAAAGAAGCTCGCCGAGTGAGAACCTGAGCAGAGCGGTACACGCTTATCGAGGGCATCCTATACAAGCGCTCCTTCACACAAGTAGACGGCATGCCTTATTTGAGATGCCTCTCCCCGGAACAAGCCGATTACGCCTTGCAAGAGCTCCACAAAGGCATCGGCGGGGCACATTCAGGGTCCAGGTCCCTAGCTCGGAAGGTGTTGAATAATGGATATTTCTGGCCCACTCTCCTACAAGACGCCGAACTGCACGTTCGGCAATGCAGCTCTTGTCAGAAGTACTCCAACGTCCGTCGCCTCCCACAAGCTTGACTCACCTCCCTATCAAGTCCTATTCCTTTCGCAATGTGGGGGATGGATTTACTAGGGCCATTCCCACTAGCTCCCGGCCAGCTCAAATTCTTACTAGGTTATAAAAATTTAGAACAGGGCCGTTGTTCCAAACAACGGCCTATAATTCAATTTTTTATAACCTAGGCTGTTGTTCCCAACAACGACCTAGGTTATATTCATTTTTTCAGAGCGAATTAGGCAATGAGTTATTTGGGACAAAATTTCCAAAATAACCCTCTGCCACTTAAGTGATATTGGGTGATGGGCGGAGGCGATCTGAGCCGCTGATCACGATCAAAAGTGATCCAACGGCTCAGTTTGGTGTTTTCCAACCCGTGAAAACAAACCCGGCCCTAATGCCACCCTAGGTTGTGGGGGAGCATAAAACCCCATATTAAAACTCCACTAACGTAGTCATTATATTTTCATTCTGACTAGAAACATTCCACATATGATTTCAAACAACTGACAACAGTGATGGGACTGATAAAACATAGTTGGTAATTAGTCTTTAAATGTATGAAAAAAAGCTTGAAAATAAAAATTATAGCAAATAATGTTATAAGGGGTCTATATTTACTTTATTTTTAGGTATATATTTACATTTTATAAGTGGTCTATATTTACTTTATTTTCAGATCCTATGTTGGATGGTTAAAATTTGAGATGTAAAATTAATGGTGATTATGTAAATTAGTAAGACAATAAGGATTATTTGATAAATAAAATTAATGGTGATTATGAAAATTAGTATAAGAAATAAGGATAATAATGTTAAAAAGACCGTTAAATAAATAAATGACGGTTGTAGGATTTGAACCCACACCCTTTCACGACCAACACCTTAAATTTAGCGCCTTAGACCACTAAGCCAAACCATCCTTGATTTTTGTTCGCATTATAATAATTAAATTTTGTGCCCCTCGCTTGAATTGGGCCCTGGGCGGTCGCCCAGCCTGCCCAGGGCCAGGGCCGACCCAGCACATTGTTTGATAGGGGTGGCAACCGGGTCGGGTCAACCCGCGACCCGCCTGATCTAACCCGACCCGCGGTAACCCGGTTCGGGTTCGAGTTCTGGTCGAACTTGCAACTCGTACTGGGTCAACCCGGAAAAAAAACCAGCCCGAACCCGACTTGCGGGTTGACCGTTTGACCCACACGGGTCAAACAGTAAAAAAACAGCCAATAGGCTTTTTTTGCTTTTTTTTTGTTCTTTTTTGGGGATTTTTGGCTTTTTTGTGTGTGTGTTGGGGGGGGGTGTCCTATAAAAATCCCAAATTCACTCCAATTTTTTCACAGCTCCATCTATCACTTCTCTTACTCTCTCTGCTACTACTACTCAATTCAATCAAAAAAAAATCAACAAAGATGCAAGCACAACAAAGAAGTGAATAATTTCGATCATATCAAATTCGTGTTGACTGGACACTCTCAACTCCATCTACTACAAACTCTCTCATCAAAGAAGCTTTCTCTCTTTCTACGACTACGTGACTACGTCTACTATACTTCTCAATCAACTATGTTTACTTCTACTATTATTTTCTCTCTCATTTCTATATACGATTATTTGCGGATTACGGTATCAAAATTTCACAACCCTCTTAACTCTTTACTTTTGTTGTAGTTCTAATTTTTTTATCATATTTGTTTGTTGGTTTTTCGCTACTTTCTCTCAACTCTCCCATTAAGTTTTAGATTTTCTTTTTCAACATATACCTCATAAATTGTTTTTTATTTTTTCACATACACTACTAAAACACCAGAAATCATTTTTTTTACATATACTACTACTAGATTTCCCCGTGGGCACGTGCCTACGGCACGTCTTCGGAACGATACAACACACGAAAAGCTCTGTAAACAGTAAAACAACAATTATGTAGTTCAAGTTTGAATAGTATGATAATAATTAGTTGTAAATAAAAGTCCATGTTTCTATTAGTATATGTCGAAAAATAATTATAAATGAGGGTGTAAAATCCAACTTCTTAGAACTTTAAGTGTGGAAAATGATGAAATTTAACTGTTGAAAAGATATTTGTTATTTTTAATATAACATGTGCAATAAAAAAACATAAAAATTCTGAAAATTTTACAAACCTGAAATCTTAAAATCTAAATTTTTAAGTAAATAAAGAAAGAATGGGAGAGAGAGAGGGAGAGATAAAAAGAGAAAAATATAGGACAAACACAACAAACCGAATCCACACAACCCACTACTAGTAGAAAAACTAGAGGAAAAACTAGTGTCCGACACAAATTTTATGATTATATCATCGACGAGGAGAATCCTAATATAGGACAAAAAATTTGTAAAACTTGTAGCAAGAGTTACAAATGGAAGAAGGGTGAGGGAACGAGTGCAATTAAACAACACATTCTATCGATTCATCCCTCACTAGTACAAGACTAACAAAGCTAACAAAAAACAACCCTAGGACTAAACAAATAGATAGCTATCCCTATGATCCTAAAAATGTTCATTGAGAAATGGCCAAACTAGTTATTAAGGATGAGCTACCTTTTTCCTATTCCGAGAGTATGAATGTAGAGTCTTTTAACCAAAAAAACATTAAATTCACCTTTTAGAAGAATTCCTAGAAACACACTAAAGTCCAATTATTTTAAACTTTACAACGAAATGAGAGATGCTTTAGTTGCACTCTTTGTACTCTTTAATTTATAGAGTATCGTTTATTTCCGATTGTTGGGAAGGTTACAACGATATTCCGATGATGAGCATAACTTGTCATTGGATAAATAGTGATTGGATGATTAAAAAGAGAATCATATCACTTGCCGTTTTGCCATATCCCCATAGTTGTATGGTTATTGCAACACGTATTTTAGAAGTTTGTGATTTATATTGTATTCATGATAAAATTTTTACTATTAGTTTTGATAATACATCTAACAACAATGCTTCGATTATTACATTAAAAACACAATTAGCTCCTCCATGGAATGAAAATTTTCATGTTAGATGAGCGTTTCATATTTTAAATTTATGTGTACAAAATGCATTGAAAGTATCCGATTCATATATAATTGCAATTAGAAATTGTGTACATTTTATTGCTTTGAGTGGTACTATGCTCCAAGAATTTAAAGAATAGTGTAAATATTGGGAAATACATTTTTGAAAATTTCCTAGAGATGTTAAGTACCAATGGAACTCTACTTTTGATTTACTAAATATTGTTACTCAATGCAAAGATATTATAAACAATTTTTGTCTTGCAAAAAATATAGAATATTTTCAAATGACTCCCCAATCATGATATTTTGCCGAATCTTTGTTACGATTTTTGGAACCTTTTAAAACCGCAACTGTGATGTTTTCTACATCTTATGATTCTACTTCTAGTAGTATTTTTATTTCAATAATTACTACTATGCAAACTTTTCAAGACATGATTTCAGATGTATACATTTGCGAGATTGTTGTTCTCGCTTATAATAAAATTTTGAAGTATTTTAATTCTCCTCCTATATTGTATTGTATTGCAGGGTACGACGAGTTTGCTTGAAATATTTTTTTCTTTACTTGATATAATTGTAATAAATTTTTAACTAGTTTTGAATCGACATTGAATAACTTGTATGATTATTATAATATAACTTTTGCAAATGGTAGTATAACTAGAGTAGTTACTTCTTCTTCTACTTATAGAGGTAAGGATAAGAGTACATTAGAAGATGTTACTACCAATTTAGTTGCCCTACACTAATGAATTAAATTGGTATAATCAACAAGATACTGAAAGTTCTAGTACTAAAATTGAGGTGCTAGATTAGTGGAAAGAACATGAAAATATTTTTTCTATTCCTGCACATATGGCTAGAGATCTACTAACACGTCCTGTCTCCACAATTACTTTATGTTGCTGCTGATTTTGGTGTGGGAGCAAACAGATAGAATTTGTGGATTCTTGGAGAAAACAATAAAGCAAACCTGTTGACCTGTTGACCTTCACCAAGTTGTTGACTTGGTCTCTTGTCGCTTTCGTGAACCTGCAAAAAGTGCGAAACACCGGGGTTGATCCCGACGACGCACCCTCTGATGCTCAAGTCAATAACCAGAAAAGATTATGAATGAGCTTTGACTGGCAAAGATTGATTACCTCATAATGATGATGGGTGGGGGGTATTTATAGTCGCCATTGGGATCAGATTAGGAATGTAATCCCTAATTCCCAGTGAAAGGATAGAGCGAATCAGGGCCATTGATTGAACGCAATTAGAAACCCTAATTCTATCCTGATGGACTGGGTTCATTGTGGGTTGGAACCCGCACCCAGTTAAGGCATATCCGTTCATAGGTTATTGGGCTTTGAAGAAAGACCCAGTTCCCATTTCAGACCCGTTTGTAGGTGAAATTACCGTTTTACCCCTGAGCTTTAAGATTCGTGACCGATTTGAATGGTTCCGATTTAACCCTATTTTTAGCCATATCACGAGCCTCCCACTCCTAGAGACTGAGTTTTACAGTCTTTGAGGAGTAGTTTTGTTGTTCTAATGGCGTACGAGATTTTATCGGTGTTCTTAAGGGAGTTGAATCTAGCTCGGGGTGTAACAGTAGTTTTCTGAGCTTGTAAAATGCTCAAAATTATTCTCAGATTTTTCTGGATTTTTTATGATTTTCCAGATTTTTCTGAATTTTTTCGAATTTTTTATTTAATTTCCGAATTCAATAATTAATTATCGAAAAATTTAATTAATCATTCTAATTTAATAATTACTATTTTCAGAATTTAAAAATTATTTTCTGAATTAATAATTATTTTTAGAATTTTTAATTAATTTTTTTCAATTTTTAAATATTTTTTCAGATTTTTTTAAATAATTAATTCGGTTATTTAAATAAATAAATAAATAAATAAATACCTGGTGACGTGGCGCGATCGTGTGCGTTGATCACGATCAAGAGAGCGCGTATTGGGAGGAGGTCATTTTTTGCTCATAACATCATCGGTGGCAAGAGCTCTCGGCAAAAGTGGCCAAAGTCCATATGGACGCCACGTAGCAATCAATCGTTGACCCTCTTTTTTTTTCTTTTTTCTTTTCTGCTGCTGCTCTTTCTTTTCTTCCTTGCTTTTCCACTGCTGCTCTTTCTCCTCCCTCTTTCTTCGTCTTGTCTCCCTTCTTCGACCTTCGTCAGCTCGCGAGAGAGGTCGACGGGGAAGCTCGGAGCTCGCTATTGGAGCTCGGAGTTGGGGTCGACGAAGAGAGCTCGAGCTTCGACTGTGGAGGCTCAACGCTGTGGAGTGAGGTCGACGATGAGTTTTGGAGCTCTGGATGGGGAGCTCGGCCATGGCAGAGTTGGCGAACTTCGAGCTTCGACTGTGGTGGCTCGACGCAGTGAAGGAGAGCTCGACGAAGTGGAGCTCAGCCATGGCGGAACTCATCGAGGTGGGCTCGACGATGGAGGAGAGCTTGATGATGGGCTTTGGAGCTCAGGATAGAGCTCGGCCATGGCGGAGTTGGCGGAGTTCGAGCTTCGACTGTGGTGGCTCGACGCAGTGAAGGAGAGCTCGACGAAGTGGAGCTCAGCCATGGCGGAACTCATCGAGGTGGGCTCGACGACGGAGGAGAGCTCGACGATGGGCTTTGGAGCTCAGGATAGAGCTCGACCATGACGGAGTTGGCAGAGTTCGAGCTTCGACTGTGGTGGCTCGACGCAGTGAAGGAGAGCTCGACGAAGTGGAGCTCAGCCATGGCGGAACTCATCGAGGTGGGCTCGACGACGAAGGAGAGGTCGGAACCTTGGAGCTCGGCGAGGAATGGAGGTGAGCTCGGTGTTGAAGGAGATGGGGTCGAGCTCGGCAGTGTGAGGTTGGAGCCGGAGCTTTGTCAAAGGTGATGGAGCTCGGCGCAGTGGTGAGCTCGTGAAGGGGGAGCTCGACGCAGTGGCAAACGTTCGAGCTCGTCGATGTGTTGGGTTTTGGAGAAGAAGGAATGAGCTGGCTTTTTTTTTGTTCCCTTGGTTTTGGCAGGAAGTCGGAGAAGAAGAGATATGGGGTTCGGGTTTGGGACCCTAACGGGTCCGAACCCAACCCTTCTCTCCATTTTTTTTGTGTCTTGTTTGTTAGGTTGCTTGTATCGGAGCCGTCGATCGTATTTGAGCACGAATTCCGAAGTAAAAAATTTTCTCATTTGAGCTCCGGTGGCAAGTTGCTTCGGCGACGTTGCCGACCCCCTCCAAATATGTGTTAAGAAGGAGGCCGAAGTCCAGGGGGGTTCGGGGTCTCCTGCCGAGGTGTAGAGATACTTCGGCGTGGCGACACATGTAAAGAAGGGGTTCGTCAAGTCTTTGCCGAAGTCCGGAGTGAGTTTTTCCATGCTTGTGGGTCGGTGGCAAGAGCGCTCGGCGAAGGGTGCCGAGGTCCATTTTTTCCATGTAACATGGTCGGTGGCAAGAGCGCTCGGCGAAGGGTGCCAAGGTCCAATTTTTCCATGTAACATGGTCGGTGCCAAGAGCGCTCGGCGAAGGGGTGCCGAGGTCCATTTTTCCCATGTTTGAGGGTCGGTGCTAAGAGCGCTCGGCGAAGTGTGCCGAAGTCTAGGGTGAGTTCTTCTCGATGTTCCCGGTGCTATGGAGGTCGGATACGGGCGTAGGACCCCTTGTTCCGAAGCTTTTAGGAAGATCTACAAGTTCTCTTCAGAGATGAATTGGAGAATCCTCCTTCCTCAAGGTCAAGATAGTCCTGCAACATCTTCGTCTTCGCAAAGTTGAGAAGAGCTTTGCATGGCTCTAGGGGAAGTCCGTTCTTGGAGGACAAGTTTGAGGAGCAACTCTAGGAGAGAGTTGTGAGCTCCGAACTCATTGTGAAGAGGTCCGCTTTGGAGGGGAGCGGAGCGAAGAGCTTGGTGCTAGGGGAGAGCCATTTGGGAGACAAGTTTGAGGAGCAACTCTAGGAGAGAGTTGTGAGCTCTGAACTTGTTGAGAAGAGGTCCACTTTGGAGGTGAGCGGGGCGAAGAGCTTGGCTTTAGGAGAGAGCCATTTAGGAGACAAGTTTGAGGAGCAACTCTAGGAGAGAGTTGTGAGCTCCGAACTTGTTGAGAAGAGGTCCGCTTTGGAGGTGAGCGGAGCGAAGAGCTTGGCTCTAGGAGAGAGCCATTTGGGAGACAAGTTTGAGGAGCAACTCTAGGAGAGAGTTGTGAGCTCCGAACTTGTTGTGAAGAGGACTGCTTTGGAGGTGAGCGGAGCGAAGAGGTTGGCTCTAGGAGAGCCATTTGGGAGACAAGTTTGAGGGGCAACTCTAGGAGAGAGTTGTGAGCCCCGAACTTTTCGTTTAAGTAAGTGAATCAACGGTTGTGGGAGCAGTTCCGAATGGCGAACCACTTCTTACCCGCTTATGAGCGAGTAATTTGAAGCGGAATCGAGCCAAGTGTTGGACTCTGAACTCGTTTTTTAAGAGAGATTCAACGGTTGTAGGAGCAGTTCCGAATGGCGAACCGCTTCTTACCCGCTTATGAGCGAGTAATTTGAAGCGGAATCGAGCCAAGTGTTGGACTCCGAACTCATCGTTTAAGAGAGATTCAACGGTTGTGGGAGCAGTTCCGAATGGCGAACCACTTCTTACCCGCTTATGAGCGAGTAATTTGAAGCAGAATCGAGCCAAGTGTTAGACTCCGAACTCATTTTTTGAGCTTAGTAAGTTGCGGGAGCAGCCATGTAGGAGAAGCTGGACTCTGAACTCACCATTTAGCGAGTCGTGACTCGAAGAGATAGAGATGAAGCAAGAGCAATAATTTTCAATGAAAAAATATAAAGTTTTATTGAGATAAACTAAGTGGCCGCTTCAATAGGGCGATCCATTATTACATGCTATTGGCTGGGTTACAAGCATCAGCCTTATTGAAAATCAAGATCCTACTTCTACAATGAGGTGAAGACCTCTTGGGAGGAGCTGGGAGGTTCTGAGTCTTAAAGCTCGGCGGGCCTTTCTGTTCGTTTTTAGGCTCCTCAGCGGGGAAGCTCGGCTTCATTTTTTTGGACGAACTTGGTCAGGTGTCCCCACTGTATGAGTTCTTCGATCTCCTCCTTGAGAGCCCGACAATCATCCGTGTCGTGGCCGTGGTCCCTATGAAAGCGGCACCACTTATCCTTGTTCCTCTTCTTGCCAGGGGTATTCATTCTAGGGGGAGCGCGGAGTAGTCCTTCCTTGTCCACCTCCATTAGAACTTTTGATATATTAGCAATGAGGGGAGTGAACTTCTCAAAACGAGGAGTCGGGCGGCGCTGGCCATTACCGTCCTTCTGGGATTTTTGGGACCCCTCTTCGCTCATATTCTTCTGTTTGTTCCTGGAAGATGATTCTTCAAGAGTAGGGGGGTTGAGAGCCTCTTCCACTCGTATGTACTTCTCCACCCTAAGTAGGAGTTCTGAGAAATCCCGAGGAGGTTTCTTGGCGAGGGACGCCTTGAGGCGAGCGTCAGTGACGTTGCGCTCGAATGCGGCAGAGGCTACTGATTGGTTGAGGGAGGGAATGGACCGGGCTTCGGCGGTGAAGCGTCGAACGTAATCCCTTAGGCATTCACCCTTTTCTTGGTTGAGGGTCACCGGAGATACACTTGTTTTCTCGGCCCGGCGGCTACTCACGAAATGAGTAAGGAAGAGCCCTTCAAACTGGTCGAATGAGAAGATGGAGGCCGGGGCTAGTCGAGAGTACCATTCTCTCGCAGACCCCTTCAGCATGGCAGGGAAGATCTTGCAGAGGAGGGCGTCCGAAGCCTGGTGGATCATCATGATAGTTTTGAAACTCTCTATGTGATCCGCGGGGTCCGACTCCCCGGTATACACCTCGAAGTGAGGCAGTTTGAAGTTCTCTGGGATGGGGCCCTCCATGATGGTGCGGGAGAATGGAGGTCTGCTCGGACGGAGGTTTATCGCCCGTTGCTCTTCTTCCCTGTCAATTCGGCCGAGGCGCCTCTCCATCTCGTGGAGACGGCGGTAGACTGAGTCTTCTCTTTGATCATATCATGCCGAGCCCCGGGACTCATCTTCGTACGAGGGTGGACTGGGGCTGCGGCGATGGTAGCTTGGAGATGGACGAGGACTATGAGTGTGAGGGCGGTGGCTCCTAGCTGGCTCTTGAGTAGGTGGCCTCTGTTCTTTCCTCGGGGCGATATTGAGGGCCCGTAAGATTGTCGCTTGGAAGCCTTGTAGATCTGCCCTTGTGACTGGTGCTCCTCCAGCTTGGCGGTCCCTATGTGTGGCTCAGCTTATTGGAGAATGAGTTCTCCGCCGATGACGCTGAGGGGACTTTCTTCGCCTCCTCGGGGGAGGGGATCTTCTAGTCCTCGGTCGGCGGGGGGTCCGGACTTTTGAGGCCCCTGGGTGCTCAGGTTGATGGACTCCCCCAAGGGCTCGCCATCCATTCAGGCGAGTTCGGAGGTCGACCCCCTTTTGGCAGTTGGCAATCACTTGACGAAGATCCCGCTCGGGAGGGCTTCAAGAAGTCATAGATTCAACTGAAGGATTGGGACCCGCGACCTGGTCATGAGGAGAATGTTGCTTCGGACGACTCCGACGGGAGCCCCCCTGGACAGCCCCCCGAGACCCTGGAGGGGCCTGTTGAGGAGGAGCATCTTGAGTTGGAGGAGGGGGAGGAGGAAGAGAAGTGGTTCTTCGGCTGGAGACCGCTGCCTTCCCCTTCTATTTTGGATGCATGGCTTGAAACTAGTATCGCCGATGAAGTTAGGTCGGGTTGCTTTTTCGTTCCCACAGATGGCGCCAATCTGTTGCTGCTGATTTTGGTGTGGGAACAAACAGATAGAATTTGTGGATTCTTAGAGAAAACAGTAAAGCAAACCTGTTGACTTGTTGACCTTCACCAAGTTGTTGACTTGGTCTCTTGCCGCTGCCGTGAACCTGCAAAAAGTGCGAAACACCGGGGTTGATCCCGGCGACGCATCCTCCGACGCTCAAGTCAATAACCAGAAAAGATTATGAATGAGCTTTGATTGGCAAAGATTGATTACCTCATAATGATGGTGGGTGGGGGGTATTTATAGTCGCCGTTGGGATCAGATTAGGAATGTAATCCCTAATTCCCAGTGAAAGGATAGAGCGAATCAGGGCCATTGATTGAACACAATCAGAAACCCTAATTCTATCCTGATGGACTGGGTTCATTGCGGGTTGGAACCCGCACCCAGTTAAGGCATATCCGTTCGTGGGTTATTGGGCTTTGAAGAAAGACCCAGTTCCCATTTCAGACCCGTTTGTAGGTGAAATTACCGTCTTACCCCTGAGCTTTAAGATTTGTGCCCGATTTGAACGGTTCCGATTTAACCCTATTTTTAGCCATATCACTTCAGAAAGTGCCTTTTCTACAAGTGACATGGTTCTAACAACTTACAGGAATTGCTTGAAGCCGGATTCGTTGGAGATGCTCGTGTGCTCCGAAAATTGGATGAAAGCTGAAGATATGACTCAAGAAAAAGCAACATCTACATCAACAAGTGGAAGCGACTCGCCTGAAGTCCAACAACAAGATTAGGGAATTTAGGGCGATGAGATCCTAGGTTTAGGTTAAGTAGGGGTGCACGACAGTAGTCCAATGTCCTCCCTTCAATCCAACTCTAGGCTATCTCGAACTAGATTTTGATTATCCCCTCAAACATATAAATGTAATTCAAGAAATGTATTAGTATATAAAAAACTTGTAAAAAAATTATAGAAGTTGAAATGAATAATATATGCATTTTTTCACTCTTATACAATTATACTTGTAATTTTTTTGTAAGTTAAGTTATAAAATAAAAAAATTAAAAAAATAAATAATTTTACCGGGCTAACCCGTGGTCTGGTCTGACCCGAAATGGGTTCGACCTGAATGGGTTCATGGGTCAACCGAGTTGAAATTTTCGTTTTCGAATCCAGCCCGGCCCGGCCCGGTCCGGTTAACTTGCTAACCCGACCTAGGCCCGCCCGAATATCTGCTCGACCCGAGCGATTTTGCCCCAATCCGACCAAAACGACCCGATTGCCACCTCTAATGTTTGACAAGTTTATAACAAATTTTTTTATGAATAGGGGTTTATAAATTACTAAAGGGTTTATAAATTACAAAACTTTTTATGAATAGGGCATCTGTAGTCGTTTGGTATATATGCATAATATGCATATTTTGTAAAAAAGAGTGCTGCAGTCGTTGGTTAAATATGCATATTATGCATAAATCGCTACAGTAGATTGCTATATATGAGAGAGGATATGAGAATTATGCATATATAAACGACGGAGCTTGAAGTGCCGTCGCAAAAAAAAAATTTATTTTAATGGCCGGACGACACTTCAAGTGCCGTTCCTCCAAAAAAAATTAATTTCATCATAAAAAACCAAAAAAAAACCCCACTTCTCTCGGACGGAACATGAAGTTGCGTCCCAGGCCCCCGCAAGTGTTTTTTGTAATTTTTTTGTAATTTTTTGTAAATTTTTTTTTGCACTTCAAGTACGATTTTTCCCTCCGACGGCACTTCAAGTGCTGTCCCACCATTTAAAATATATATTTTTTCTCTCTCCGACGCAAGGTCATGTTGCGTCCGACCGAATTTTTTTTTTTCCTCTCCGACGCAATGTGAAGTTCCGCCTGTATATTATTTTATTTAAAATGATAAAATATAGCATTCTACGATTGCAACAAAATAATATTTTGTTATATGCATTTATCTATTTATGCATTTTTTAACCATAACGACTATGGATGCTCTTATAATAGACTTGAAAAAGTCAAAAGGGTTATAATCTGTACCTAGCCTGGCAAACAATAAATTTCAGAGGCCATCACATTGTAGAAGACCAAAATACCCCCATACTACTTCCGATCTCCGTTCATTCCATTTACATTTCTTCTCATCGCCTTCCCCCTCAAGCCGCCGCCTCCGCCGCCTCGGCCACGTCATCCCCTTTGTCTGTGACTTCCTCCTCTTTCGTCTTCCACTTCAGAAGGAAGCAGCCGAATTAGGGTTCGTGTCAATTTGGGGTCGGTTTAATGAGAACCCATAAGCTTTGCTCCTCTTTTGATCACATTTAATTTGAAATATTGCCGTAGTATTGTAAGTTAGTTTGACTACAATTGCTCCTGTCTTAGACTCGTATTCTTGTCTTGTAAATAGACGTAGTTCATTAATTCTATGCCTTCGACGTATTTGATAAAATGCATCAATGTACTATAGAGCTGTACTAGGTTTGCTTGTGGGCACGTGCCTATGGCACGTCTTCGGAACGATGCAACATATGAAAGTAACATTATAATGTCAGGAATATAAAAGAAAGAATTAATTGATCTAATATGAAAGAGTTGTAGATGTCATACAAAAAAAAGAAACTTACATAACCATATTTAGTGATGTTATCCATTGCAGGAAGCAATGAGAAGTGGACAGATGTTTTTTTTTTTTTTTGAAATGGTGGACAGATGTTGTTGCTTAGTTCTGATGAAGTTTTGCTCTGTATATCAATGATGAAAAATATTTGACGATTAACTTTGGTGTTCTCAGTGTATTCTACTATTAGATGTGAATATACTTAATGAGACGTACACTATAATAATATTCATGTATAGTACTGGTTACATTTACTTTGTAGCATTTCGAATGCATGAATCTAAGACTTCCATCATGGAGTTTATGTAGCTCAAGTTTGAATAGCACGACAACAAATAAAAGTCCATGTTTGAATAATTATAAATGGGGGTGTAAAATTCAACTTCTTAGAACTTTGAGGGTGCAAAATGATAAAATTTAATTTTTGAGGAGATATTTGCTACTTTTAGCGTAATTTTAGAGGTTGAAATTTATCCCAACTCCCAAGAAAATATCCATTTAAATCTTCCATTGCATTTGAAATCAAACAGCGAACTTAGTGAAATTTTTTACATGAACAATCAAAAGAAGCATAAAAAATATGGAAAATCCGAAAATTTACAAACATGAAATTTGAAAAATTTAAATTTTTGGGTATAGAGAGAGAGAGAGAGAGAGAGAGAGAGAAATATGAAAAAGTGAAGAGAAAAGAGAGATAATAATAATAAAGTCATGATGATTTTTGTTTTGGGAGGAAAAATTTTGGAGGGAAAATATCATTTGGGAGGGTGAATGTGAGCCATTGATTTTGTTTCAATTGAAGGAGACCCACTTTATAGTTTTTTTTTCAAATTGCCTTGTGATTTATTATATAGATGGAAGTACTCTCTCTTAGAGAAATGATAGCATTTCACTCCAAATAGGGGAAAAATTAATAAACCCCTTAACATTTTTCATTTAATTCAAGAAACCCCCTAACGTTTCCTTTTTGCTTATGAAACCTCTATTCTATTAACTTTTGAATATTCCGTTAAAATTCAGTTATCAAATATTCAGATTGCCCCGTTCATTATTCTTTAAAACCTCTGCCTCTTTTCCCATTCTTCTCACTCTCTTTTCATATTTCCAAACCCTAGATCCAGTTCCAAACCCTAATTCCAGAAATTTTTTGTCACTTTTCAAACTACGAAGGTAATTCAGTGGTTTTTATCCAGATAAATTATCTGAAAATATTAGAATAAAGAAATGGGCAATCCAGACTTTCCACAACTGGGTTCTAACATAATTTACAATTTTTTTCGGAATAGGGGGTTTAATGAGCGAAAAAACGTTAGAGGATTTCTTGATTTAAATGGGAAATGTTAGGGGGTTTATCAGTTTCCCCCTCCAAATATGCAACTCCAATTGCAACTCCCTATGATTGGTCCACTTATAAAAAGTAAGTGGTCTCAACCAAGTGTCCTTTTATTTTTCCCTTTAAAAATAATGCATGCACCAATCATGTGAAAGTTGTAAATAGAGTTGCATCTGGAGTGACATATTATCATTTCTCTTTGGGTTTTGCAGATTTGTGTCCTAAACAAAACGGTTGAATCGAAATGATGTCTTAGTTAGTTCCATCTATTAGACTTGTGTGCCATCTATTAGACTTGTGTAATGCACATCACCATTTCACCGCGTCTTCAAGTTCTCAGTTGTCTTTAATGATTGTTACTTATACTGGACATGTAGTGTTTGTGTTATATCAATATCAAGTGGTGAGGAGATTCTTAATACGCTTAGCACATAACATTTTGTTGCAGGATTGAATTATCATCTTCTCATTATATTGGTAATAAGCTTTCCAAACGAAGTAACTAAAATGTAGGTATTTAATGGTTACCGTAACTTTATGCAGCCCTTCCACGTGGAAAATGTGCAAGGCGTGCAATCTCGCGTAGTTCATTTACAAGTTTAAGCATCTCCATCCCTAAAGGACCAGCCAACTCACTTTGATATTCAATCCATCATCACTGTCCACTAGTGATTATGCCAAAAAATAGAGAAGACTCTGCTTCTGCTATCCGAGTCTACACAGTTTGCGACGAGTCCAGGTTTCTTACCATTCCTTTTGTTCTTTTTCATTTTCTAAAATTCATATACATACATTTGGGTAGGTGGAAAACTGAATTGCATACATATATATAGATTAATCTACTTGTGGGTTGAAGAGAACTTTGCTTTTTAATTGTTCTGCTTGCAGATATCTGATAGTAAGGAATGTGCCAGCATTAGGATGTGGTGATCAGCTGTCGGAGTTGTTTGGATCTTATGGCGAGGTTGAAGAGTGAGTGACTTGCTTCCCTTTTCTTCTTGACAGTCAACATTTTTAGTTGGTGTAATTGTTTACTTTTGTGATACTCTGAGATGGCAAGCTACCCTCACTTTTGGGACCATCTAATAATTTTTTAGATGATGTACTTGTATGTGTGATTCACCTGACAGATGCGTTTTTATGTTCTTTTATTTTGTTACACACACAAAGTATCAAGAGGATATATTTTGATGAAATATGGTTAAATTTTTTCTATGTCCCTCCTTGCTTCCTCTTGCTCGCTCTCTCCCTCCATCTCTCACATACACACATGCTTAAACTAAGCATAGTCACTTCATACTTGCCTTGACACATTATTCCACATAATAATGGAATTTTATTTTAATTTCACTCCACATATGTATGAGACTCATGCACATACGCATAGTATGTGGGAAAAAACCATCCTCAAGAGTAGCATGAATTTTGATGAAATTTGGTTAAAGTTTTTATGTGTTCCTCTCGCTCTCTCACTTAGTAACCCACTCATTTCTGTTTTACATCTTTGTGTACTGTATTACTCTGTCAAGTTCTGGGGTTCTCGTGCATTGCGTGTGAGAACTGACCTCCACCCTTACTCCAAAGTGCCTTTGCTGTAATTACAACTCATACACAAACACACACTTACACATGCATGTTTAGTATCCAATCCTTTCTGTTTTACATCTTTGTTTACTGTATTCATCTGTTACTTGCTAGGGTTCTCATGCAATGCATGTGAGAACTGAGTCCACACCCTACGCCAAAGTGCCTGCTATAACTTCAACTCTGCTCCTGTTCTCTGTCTACCTCTGAAAGAATTGATGCAGCCCAGCATTGCAAGAGAGAGGTATAATAAGGAAAATATAGTGAGAATATAACCTATATATTGAGGAAATATGTTCAACAGCAACATCAACAGCAACAACAAAGTAGTAATCCTGAATCCCTTGGGTCAGATAAAATGCCAAATACTTACCTTTTCATTCAGCTTGTCAAGAGTTATCTCCTCTGCCCCAGTGAATTACTATTATATTCTTTGTCTGTCTTAACTCTAGTTTGTTTAGGTCTATGATTAGTCTTATTTTCCCTAAACTGTAATCCCACCGTTGCTGAAAACGGTTGTAGTCTCCCTGGCACATGCACAAGCAAATTCTACCTCATTTTATTCATGACAATCATTTCTTATCTTTATAGTTACACAAAAATTATGACCTGTAAAGCATTTTAAATCATGGCTGGTTGTAAAGCTACCTTATAATGCTTTCCATTTAATTTCGTGCCATTCTACAAACACATATTTCTACAGAAGCACTTCTTGACTTGGGCCCCTTCGATTCTATGGATAACATCCTCGTAATTGACTTAAATGTTGGAATGGTAACTCCTAGGTAAGGTTTGTACCATCAATGTGACCTATAATTACTATCATAGTTTAAAGGATCACCTGATCCCGGTCCGGATTGGCTGAATGAGATCAGAAAGGGGGGCAGTCTGATCCTCCTCCAGAAGTTTGAGGTACAGAGTGAACGCGAGAAGAAAGAACACAATGCAGTGTTAGTTGAAGGCTCGCCTCAGGCTTAACAGCAGTTTGAGCCTCAAGTCTCAGTTAATGCTCCCCCTTTGTTTGAAGCTTCACTCAGGCTTGTGCCTGCACGCGCCTTAGCAAAGGCTCGAGGCTTGCGCCTCAAGCAAAATGCGCGCCTGAACAGACCCGACCCGACCCGTTTTTACAATCCGACCCATTTTTAACCTTTTTCAAATCCCGTAACTCTCTTAATTCTCTCTCACCTTCTCACCTCAATTTCAAACTCTAACCTCAATCTCCACCTCCCTAACTCCTCAATCTGCACTCCTCTTCATCCCCTCCCTCAACAGCATTGGCGGCGACAATGAGGTCGGCGGTAACATGACAACATACAACAGATCGGCGGCTACATCGAAAACAGATCAGCTGCGCCGGCGACACTCCTACTCCTCAGTCTCCAGAATCTCCACTCCTATTTTGGTTTCTTTCGTTTCTGATTTTACACTTTTTTAATTTCTTTCTTGGGTGTTTGTCTATCTTTGCTTATGATGTTTTTGTAAGTTACTTTGAAACAAAATTGTGAAGCTAGTTTATTCCATAATTTACTATAATCATGAAACCATACCTTATTCAAACAATTGCATCATATCTCACTTTAGAGCATGACCAAATTTTATGGTCAGCGAACTTTATGTTATTGCTGTAATATTTCAAAATACCTTACTATTTACTAAGACTGTAATATTGTAATACCGTATGCTCATTACTGCAATATTTAATTTGATACTATTGTAGTTTTACTGTATGCTCAAAACTGTAATACTGTAATATTGTATGCTGTATGGTAAGTATCTTCATTACTGTATTACTGTAATACTGTATATCCATTACTGTATGAAACTATGAATTGAAGGTTAATATAATATTATTGTAGTTTTACAGAGTAACAAATTGTATCACTTCTTTTTTGAGGCAAGAAACACATTGTAGTTATACATTACAGATGAACACATTGTAGTTTTACAAAAATGATAACTTACATAGTTATCTTGGTCATTTTATGATAAATTTTGTTGTTATGATGTGATCTTGTTTATATAATCTTATTCATAAATTTAAAAACCTTCAAAAGTAATGGTGCACCTCGGTTAAGTGAGGCTTACGCCTCAAATTGCGCCTTGCGCCTCAAACTTTGTACGGGGTAGTAAAATTGTGTTGCGCCTTACGCCTTCGACTACACAAACACAATGCACCATTTACGTCTTGCACTCAAAAGCTTCCAGAATTATTTTACTGGGCCTCATCTTGTGTGCATAGATGCACTTACTCTGTGCTATATCTTAGCAAATTAATCCTAATGATCGGAGCAATTTTAAAAAAGAAAGTTACTCACATGATGACCCTTCCGGGCATTGGCAAGCCCTAAAAAATCAAATATAAACAATTATTGGAGTACTGGATAATGCTGGAAAATAATTAGACATCTAATGGGAAATGGTTTGTCTCATAAGTACAATTGATAGGTAACTAACGGTCTTACACTTGAATATTCTGTTTTCAGTAAAAACATTGACTTTTTCAGAATTTCCAACTGATCTAATGGTTTGCTTATTACTGACGTACATTGTTTTGATTCTTTTGAACTTCTGTTTCATTTGCATTTGACAGGTGCAAACCTATGGATGCAGAAGATTGTGAGCCTTTTACTGATGTTTTCTGGATCAAATTTTCACAGGTCAGCAATGCAAGGTGATAATAAATCTATTGCAAGTTGTTTATAAACTGTACCCATTTAAAAATAAAAAAAAATTTATGTCTATTTTTTTGGCTGAAACATTCATTATGACCTCAGCCCGAACTTCACGATTCTAGTTAATTTAGAACATTAGAAACCATCAAACATGAGAAATAATATGCCGAAACAGGAGCAATAATTACTACGAGTTTCTTGATTTCTAAAATTGTTTCTATTGCTCTAATAGTTGGTTGAGTTTAAAGTGGTCATGGGATGGAATCTGACGAGTTTAAGTGGAAACATGATGCCACCTAACGAGTTTAAGTATTTCTCGTTCCTAAACTGACCCTTGCACTTTAGTTAAGTGAGATTTAGAATTTAAGACGACGACAACAACAGCGAAAATTTTATTCCAAATTCCTGGGATCTTCTACATGAATTCTTCTCTTCCATTCAACTATATTGTTGGCTGTCTCCTTTGTCAAATTAACACATTGCAAATCCCTAAAAATAGATGGAACCTAAGTTCATCTCGAACTGCGCCTAGTCATTTTTGCTTCCCTAACTTCCGTCCAATCAATTTCCTTAACTGGGGTGATTATTGGTCTTCGTTTTATATGTCCTAACATCAACTCAATGGATCTCTGGAATTTTATCTTCAACTGGGGATACCTCTACTATCTTCCGTATGCATCCATTTCTCATTTTGTTGTTTAGCTAGTTTCCACTATCTACCTTGATGCGGTTTGTTTCTGGGAGACGTGTGGATGCACCAGGTGTGAGTTCGGACTCGATTTGTATTGAAGGAGAATGCTGCTTGTCAGTCGACCCTCGGCTGACCGGGCGGTACCTGCGACGGGCTCGGAGGGAGGTGGATGTCTGGGCTCGGATCAGAGGGTTCGGATCCGAGGTCTTGTGTACCTGCAGACGGTCCTGAAACACCGGGGTTTATCCCGGTGGCGGACCCTCTGACGATCTAGTCAGTCTCTGTGAGAGAGTAGCAATAACTAGGGGAATTTAAGTGGCAAAAGATTGGTTACCTGAAAAGGTGGGTGAGGGTCTAGTATTTATAGAGAATTCCAACCGGGTTTGGATCCGCTTGGGGGCCGGGTCTGAACCCGAAAGCCCATGGGCCTGACGTGGCAGAAGGCCCAGGGGCTTTAGGGCAGACGTGGCAGTACCAGGAGTGGTATAGGGCTGACGTGGCAAAACCCTTGGTGGTATTTGGAGCTGACATGGCTGATCATGGGTCTCCTGTGCCTCTGGGAGAATCGGAGGGCCTAGGCTGTGCCAGGTCATCCTCATGCCTCGCCAGGATGGGGGGACGGCCCGTGGGGCTGTCACGGATCGGAGGCCGAGGACCATTGAGGCTCGTCGGATACGAGGAGACCAGTTCTGTGGGGGTGAACTTGAGGCTCGGCGCCGACCCTTTAGTGGCTCGAAGCCGAACGAGATTGCTGTTTTTATCATTTTTGAGTGAGAGTTGTATTGGGCCCTGGTTGGGCCCCAAGCCCTTTTTACCCCACCACACAAGCCCCCCACTCCTGCGGGGGTGCGGGAGCTAGTCGTGGAGGAGTGTTTATGGTTGTAGAAATGGGATGGCGGATCACTGGGCCTTCATGAGGGGGTAGTCCTGATGTTAGAGCGATCCTCGAGCCGGCGAGGGTCTATGGATCGGCAAGGGTGGTGGCGAGCCGTTGACACTTTCTGAGAAGATTACCCTGGTGCTAGACCTGACCTCGAGCTGGCGAGGGATTACGGGTCAAGGAGGGCGATGGTGACCAGTTGAGCCTTCCTGAGAAGACTACCCTGGTGCTAGACCTGACCTCGAGCTGGCGAGGGATTACGGGCCAACAAGGGTGATGGCGAGCCGTTGGGCCTTCCTGAGAAGACCACCCTGGTGCCAGACCTGACCTCGAGCTTGGCGAGGAATTACGGGTCGGCAAGGGCAGGGCTGCAATCGAGCCGAGTCGAGCCGAGTTTCTTGAGGCTCGAGCTCGGCTCGTTAAGCAATCGAGCTCGGTTTCGAGCTCGAGCTCGGCTCGAGCTCGTTTCGAGCCGAGCTTTGACCGAGCTTTGACCGAGTTCGAGCCGAGTACTCACGAGCTTAGCCTAATAATCACAAAACGCCCAAGCTCGAGCTCGGCTCGTTAAGTTGTCGAGCTCGATTTCGAGCTCGAGCTCGGCTCGAGCTCGTCTCGAGTCGAGCTTTGACTGAGCTTTGACCGAGCTCGAGCCGAGTAGCTCGCGAGTAGCTCGGATCGTTTGCAGCCCTAGGCAAGGGCGATGGCGAGCCGTGGAGCCTTCCTGAGAAGACTACCCTGGTGCTAGACCTGACCTCGAGCTGGCGAGGGATTACGGGTCAACAAGGGTGATAGCGAGCCGTTGAGCCTTCCTGAGAAGACTACCCTGGTGCCAGACCTGACCTCGAGCTGGCGAGGGATTACGGGTCGGCAAGGGCGATGGCGAGCCGTGGAGCCTTCCGGAGAAGACTACCCTGGTGCTAGACCTGACCTCGAGCTGGCGAGGGATTACTGGTCAACAAGGGTGATGGCGAGCCATTAAGCCTTCCTGAGAAGACTACCCTGGTGTCAGACCTGACCTCGAGCTGGCGAGGGATTATGGGTCGGCTAGGCTGATGGCGAGCCGTGGAGCCTTCCTGAGAAGACTGCCCTTGTGCTAGACCTGACCTCGAGCTGGCGAGGAATTACGGGTCAACAAGGGTGATGGCGAGCCGTTGGCCTTCCTGAGAAGACCACCCTGGTGCCAGACCTGACCTCGAGCTTGGCGAAGAATTACGGGTCGGCAAGGGCGATGGCGAGCCGTGGAGCCTTCCTGAGAAGACTATCCTGGTGCTAGACCTGACCTCGAGCTGGCAAGGGATTACTGGTCAACAAGGGTGATGGCGAGCCGTTAAGCCTTCCTGAGAAGACTACCCTGGTGTCAGACCTGACCTCGAGCTGGCGAGGGATTACGGGTCGGCAAGGGTGATGGCGAGCCGTGGAGCCTTCCTGAGAAGACTACCCTGGTGCTAGACCTGACCTCGAGCTGGCGAGGGATTACGGGTCAACAAGGGTGATGGCGAGCCGTTGGCCTTCCTGAGAAGACCACCCTGGTGCCAGACCTGACCTCGAGCTTGGCGAGGGATTACGGGTCGGCAAGGGCGATGGCGAGCCGTGGAGCCTTCCTGAGAAGACTACCCTGGTGCTAGACCTGACCTCGAGCTGGCGAGGGATTACGGGTCAACACGGGTGAGGGCGAACCGTTGTGCCTTAGAATGTTTGAGCGGGGTAGCCCGCTGTTTTTGCGGAGCATTGAAGGCGCTTCGGGATCTGTGTGATGTTCCAATTTCCCAGGGGCCTTAAATGCGCCGCCTAATAAATGCATGGCGCATGGGCTTCCGTCGTTTGGCTTTCCCCATGTCATAAAGGCCGGCCTATGGGGGAGGCTATAAGTACCCCTCCCTCCGCAGCGGGTTTGATCACAGCAAGGGTGGTCCATTGGCCATCAGAGGTGTCTGCTCCGGCGGACGTCTTTCTCTTGCAAAATTTTACCCCCGGTCGTGTCGGAGAGGTGGTTACTCTGCCGTCCGGATCTTCTCTTGGGTCTGATGGCTCTGATACGGCAGCCAGATCCAGGGGAGATCAGGGCGAGAGGGGAAACGACCGAAATCCGGACCGGTGGATAAGGAGCCTCGGATTGGTGGTGGCTCTGCCGTCTGGATCCTTTTTCGGGTCAGACGACCCTGACACAGTTGTTTGGCCCGAGAGAGATCCGGACGGGAGCGGCATCAACCGTATTCCGGACTTGGGGCTGAAGAGCCTCAGATAGAGGGGTCGTCTCCGATTGGAGGTTGGCCAATCTGTCTTCCGATAGGGCTCCAGGTGATGGTGGTTTCTGTCCCACCCTCGAACAGTTCGGGGTTTCGGCTGCCGAGGCTGTAAGCCCCGAGCTGCTCGTGGGGGAGAGGGGAACCGACCGAGCGCTGGAGCCCGGGGCGTCTGTCGAAGGACGGTGCCTTAAATCTTAAGTAAAATGTTTTCTCCGCCGAATACTCCATCTGAACTGACCCCTGTGTCTAGCTGCCAGCCTGGCACCTGATGACGTCAGCAGCGCACGTTTCGAGGACGTGGCGCGATTTTCCAGGCGGCAGTTGCACGTCAATCGGTGAACAGTAATTGCGGAAATCAAGGAGTCGTTTTTATCCTCTATAAGTATTCCCCCTCTTCCCCTCTCGCCCACTTCTTCCTCGCTGCTTTCTTTCTCAAAAAATCTTCCAACCCTTCAGCGCTCGTCCCTGCAGTTTGCTGTACTAGGCTCGTCCTTCCGAAGCGACCCCAGGTTAGTTGGTAAGTCTGTTTAGTTTAGGCACAGATGGATAGGGCTCAGTCTGGCTCGTCAGCGTCGACGTCTAGGGGGGAAGTGAAACCTGCCTCCAAATCGACGTCGTGGGAGGAGCCCGTGCTTGAGGAGTCAGTACACGCTGCGGAGCCTTCCGATTCAGTTTCGTGGGAGGAACCAGTAGGTGAGGGAGAGGTGGTACACAAGGTGAGGCCGTTACGCTCCCGACATCCCTTCGTGGTGGAGTAGCGAGTCGGAGGAAGCAAGTGATGGTTCGGACGGTGTCCGTGTACTGGAGTTGTCTTCCGAGGAGGAGGGAGGCGAGGGCGACACAGTAAGGAGATCCACTGTTCAGGGTGCGGGTTCGAGTTCCATGCCGACTGGTCTGGGGCCATTATCTACCCCATCGTCGGAGCGAGCCAAGAAGAGGAAGAGGGCTCTGAGGAAGGCAGGGTCGAGGACTGGTGGTTCGAGCCAGGCGCCTGTTTTCCGCAATTTGATGACAGGTTCGCCCATACAGCCGAAGCCTTTCCGTCAGTATCCCGACGACCTCTCTGACAAGGAGCTCTTCGGTGTGCAGCCCTCTTCGCCGAGTCGGAAGAGGGTGATGATGGACGCGATCCCGACCGTCTTGGAGGGCGGGGACTTGGAGGTTTTGCAGCTGGCGTACCACATAGGGCCCGGCTACGAATTGTTGTTGCCGAGCTCTACTCTGCGCCCCAACGATCCCCTTTCTGCTTGGTATTGTGTCTTCCCAGTGGACGCCTTCATCTCCGGGCTGAGGCTGCCAGTCCACCCGTTTGTTCGGGATGTGCTGAACTGGGCCTCCTTGGTGCCGATGCAGTACGGGCCGAACTCTTGGAAGCAGATTATCTGCTTTGTACTGATGTGCGAGGAACAGAAGGTACCCCTGCGGCTGAATGTGTTCCGAGCGATGTTGATGATCAGCTCGGCGGCTGAGGGTGCTTACTACATCTCGCCCCGGAGTAAGGGGAAGGTCGTTCACAGCCACTCGGACTCCATCAAGGATTGGAAGAAAAAATATCTGGTGATCCGGAGTGAAGAGCCCTGGGACATTCCCACTCGATGGAACTACTCCAAGCCGAGTTATCAACCGCCGAGGCCGAGGGATTTGACGGCCGAGGAGTGGGGGTTTGTCGAGCGCCTCCGTCTGTCACATAGTATCGATTGGACGAAGGTGACGGAGGCCCACCTGGCGAGCGTTGGACTGAGCCCAGTCGTTTTGTGTATGTAATTGTTTCTTTTCTTTCGATCTTTTCGTACTTTCTTGCTCATTGCTCTTAATGGTTTTTTCTGCAGATATGGATGAAGCATCGATCAAGGCAAAGAGGCTCGTCCTGAAGAAGGAGAAGGCCGAGAAGAAGGGGGAGGCGACGAAGAGGCCGAGGAGTCATCCCTAGTCATCTCGGAGGCCCAGCTCGAGCCGAGGACCACGAGGATTCGCTCGGAGACGAGTAAGGGGGTGGCTACTTCGAGGGGCCAGGGCCAAGCGAGGGCCTCCGCTCTTGACAAGGGGAAATGTCCCTTGATCGAGGTCGAGGAAGAGGACCCGGTGGTGGAGATGCTGCGGCAACGGTGGGCACCGGACTGGTCGGTTCGGATGGGGGACTGTCTGACCGAGGAGGCCCAGGCCGTTGAGGTGGTGGAGAAGTTGGCAACCCCTCGCGACCATAAGGCGATGGAGAGCGAGCCCGTGGAGGTGGCGTTTACGCACCTGGCGCAGGCCACCGTGCTGGTAAGCTCGTCGACCCTATCCCCTTTGTTTTTTCTGCGGAAGTCTTTTCCTTATCTGCGCTTGTCGGTCGCAGGCTTGCGTGCAGGGGGCTAACATAAAGAACCTCTACGAGGCGTCCCTGGCACAAGAGCGAGCTCGGGCGGATAAGAGCGAGCGGGAGATGAAGGAGATGCGGATCGAGCTCGAGGGCTCGCACAAGAGGGAGCAGCAGATGAAGCTCGAGCTCGAGGCCAAGGATGTGGAGTGGGGGAAGAAGGTGGCCTCCTTGAAGAAGAAGTTCGCCAAGGAGAGGGAGGAGTTGACGAATGCGGGTCAGATGATGGTGATCAAGGCCCAGGACGAATGTTATGCGAAGGCCCTCAGTCATGTGAGGCACTTCTACCCGACCGTCGATCTGTCCAATTTTGAGTATGACATGGAGATCGAGGGGACACCGAAGACTCCTGGCGAAGAAGGGCCCGCTCTCGACCCGCCTGCCGACCCCCCTGTGAACCCGTCTGTCGACGCTGAGGTGGGAAAATAAGTTGTATAATTTTGTCTTTCTTTTTCCCTCTCTCGATTGTATTTGCCTCCCGCGGACTAGCCACCGCTTTTTTTTGTAAGAAGCAACTAAATTTGTAGAAAAAGATTTTTGACCGGCCAAGTGTTTTGACCTCGGATATTTCCGAACCTTCTTGCGTATGTGTGTTGAGTTGGCTGGTTCTCTTGTAGGTTGCGGCTCCCCTTCCCGAGGTGGACCCCCGTCGTTCCGACGTGGCGTGGCTCCGGAGCAAAGTTGAGGCCCTGGAGGCCGCGTTGGTTCGCTACCGAAGGGGGGCTCGTGACACTGATGCGGCTTTTAACTATTATCGGAATAAGTCTGAAGCTTTAAGTGAGGAGGCGAGCCGGCTGAGGAGGGCGATGGTGGATCGGGAACTCGGCGGTGCAAGCCTTGGACAGGCCATGTCGAGTGCCTCGGTGCAGAGGCCCTCTTCTGAGAGGTTACTTCGCGATGTCATTGTGGAGAAGGAGATGGAGATACACCGTTACAAGACGATGCTGGGTGTCTCGACATCTTCTTCAGTGGGTCGGCAAGCGGAGGGGATTCCCTCTGCGCTGCTGCTGTTGCAGCGTATGCGACCGGTTGACGCTCAGAGCTCCGTGGCTGGGATGTCGATCGTGGCTGAGCCTAAGGGCCATCATGACGAGGAGAGGGCTTCTAGTCGCTCGGTCGGAGTAATCCCGCCCTTCGTCGGACCCGAGGGGCCCTAAGATGGCGACTTCCTCTAGTTTGAGATGAGTGGAGTGGTCCTGTAACGGTCTTTGTTTGTTTTCTCAGAACAAAATAAAAGGGTATGAATAAAGAATTCTTTTCCTTCTTTGCTCCGGCTAGTAGTGTAGTGAATGATGGCGGAGGCGAGGTTCGGCTCCGCCGATCCGTGAGGGATCGAAGTGGGGCCTTAGGAAGAGTTCCTGGTCTGGATTCGGGTTGAACCTACCGAGGCATTGGGGACGATACCGGAGTGAGGACCCAGGTGCCGATCCCATTGTCCGGCGTTAGGTCGGATCTGCCGAGGCGTTTGGAGTTTGACAAAAAGAGATTTCTTTCGTATAAAATAGGGAGGGCCGCTAAGACGGCCCTTTACACATGAGTGCTTACACAAAAACATATTTACATTTAGCCAGGCTAGAACCTATGTTCGTCCCTCAAGGAGCTTCATTAGGTGCTCGGCGTCGGCTGGGATCTCCTCCGGCTCGATGACAGGTTTGGGAGCAGGGCCGTCCCTCTCAGGTTCGAGTTCGACGGCGTCTAGGGGGAACACACCTCCCCCGACGGTGGTCATGTAGCACGATCGCGCTGCCTCTTGGCTGCCTCGGACGATGCTGACTCCTTGCGGGGTGGGAAATTTAAGTTTCAGATGGTAAGCCGAAGGCATCGCTTGGAGGGAGCATAGTCCGGATCGGCCGAGTATGGCGTTGTAAGCCGTCTTGACGTTGACTACCATGAAGTCCATAGACTCGGTCCTCTTGACAGGAGCCGATCCTGCGGTAACGTCGAGGGTCACAATCCCTTCTATCACGACAGGGACGCCGGAGAACCCATGCAAGGTGTATCCGGCCGGCTTGAGTTTGCCTCTAGATAGCTTGAGATTCTCGAAGGTTTCGAGGAAAAGAATATTAACCGAGCTGCCGTTGTCGACGAGGATTCGGCGAACTTCACAATTAGCCATGTGGAGACTAATGACGAGGGCATCGCAGTGGGGTAGGCGAACGCCTTCGAGGTCCTCTCCTGAGAAGGAGACCGGCATCGGTTGTAGCTTGGGCGAGGGGTTGTCTTGGACAGCATTCACCTCTCGGATGAAGGCTTTTCGGGAAGTATTTGATTCTCCTTCCATTGGCCCTTCGTGGACACAGTGCAAGATGAATGGCGTATCTGCGGCTCCTTCGGACTCGGGATCCCGACCCTGGATGCGGTTCGGAATAGGGTTCGGAGGCGAGAGCCTCCGGTTCTTAGTATTTCGCCGATCCCGTGGGCCTTTTCGGGTAAATTCTCGGAGGTACCCTCTTGAGATGAGTTTCTCAATTTCGTCTTTCAGGGCCCGGCATTGGTCGGTTTCGTGCCCGTGATCTCTGTGGAAGCGGCAGTAGAAGCGCTGATCTCGATTCTTGTAGTTATTAGATCGGGGAGGTAGTCGGACAATGCCTTTGTCTTCGATTTCTAAGAGGATGGCGGATACGTTATGCATCAAGGGAGTGTACCTCTCGAAGCGGGGGACCGGCGGGACCTTCTTCATGGCCCCCGCGTCCCTCGGAGCTTTCTTTGATGGTTCGACTTCTTCGGCCTTTCGCTTTCCCTTCCCGGTGGCCTCCCTGGTATCTTCGGGGTTGAGGGCCTCTTCTGCCCTAATGTATTTCTCGACCCTGTTGAGGAGGTCGGGAAAGTCGACGGGGGGTTTCTTCGCCAGAGAAGCCTTCAGCTATCCATGACGGACGTTGTGCCGAAATGCCGCGGAGGCGACGCCAGGATCAAGGGAGGAGACCGACCTTGCCTCTGCGGTAAACCTCCGGACGAACACTCTGAGTGACTCCCCCTCTATCTGTCTGAGCCCAAGTAAAGAGGCGCTGGTTCTTTCGGCCTTCCGGCTGGTGACAAAGTGGGCAAGAAAATTGCCCTCTAGTTGGTCGAAGGAGTAAATGGAGCCGGAGGTGAGCTTCGAGAACCATTCACGAGCCGGACCCCGAAGGGTGGCAGGGAAGGCTCGGCACAGCAGGGAATTCGAGGCGCTGTGAATCATCATGAGGGTTTTGAAACCCTCCATGTGATCAGCAGGATCTCCCTCGCCGTCGTAGGTCTCGAATTGAGGTGGTCGGAAATTTCTGGGTATTTCCGCTTGGAGGATGGGGGCGGAGAAGGGAGGACGGATAGGTCTGTACCCCTGAGCCGCTCGGTGGTCGCCGTCTCCTATGTGATCGAGGCGATCCTCCATTTCTTGGAGGCGCCTTAGGAGTACGTCATCGTCCTCTGGCTGGATTGTTGATGGGCGGGCCACGCTGGCATCGGCGTCCGACCCGGTTTGGGAATGGAGGGTTTCTTCCCTGGGGGCCCGTCGGAGAGCCCCAAGAATTTCTCTTCGGAAGTCCTGGAACTCCTTGTGAGTGACGGGGGCTCCCTCGACCCTGTTCGGTCGGTCTGAAGGTTGCCTTCCGACGCGGCTGAGCACTGGCCTCCGTCCCTCGGGCGGCGGTCTTGGATGGTTCGGGGCCGGGTTGGAAGCGGCCCTTCCCCTGCTGCGGCTAATCTGTCGGTTGACGATTATCCCCCGTAGGTCGGGCTGGACTTGACGGGTGACGCTCCTTTGGGACCCCTGATGGGAAGCCCTGTGTTTTGAAATGCGTGGCCCGGCGTTAGCAGTTGGTGGGGGCGAGTCCCGTCGGTTGACGGAGGAAGCAGCCCCCTTGCCCTTGGAGGCCATGAGAGTTCGGCTGTCGAGGTCCCTTGATGGTCGGGCTCGGGCCGGCTTCTGAAGCAGTGTTCCCACAGACGGCGCCAACCTGATGCGGTTTGTTTCTGGGAGACGTGTGGATGCACCAGGTATGAGTTCGGACTCGATTTGTATTGAAGGAGAATGCTGCTTGTCAGTCGACCCTCGACTGACCGGGCGGTACCTGCGACGGGCTCGGAGGGAGGTGGATGTCTGGGCTCGGATCAGAGGGTTCGGATCCGAGGTCTTGTGTACCTGCAGACGGTCCTGAAACACCGGGGTTTATCCCGGTGGCGGACCCTCCGACGATCTAGTCAGTCTCTGTGAGAGAGTAGCAATAACTAGGGGAATTTAAGTGGCAAAAGATTGGTTACCTGAAAAGGTGGGTGAGGGTCTAGTATTTATAGAGAATTCCAACCGGGTTTGGATCCGCTTGGGGGCCGGGTCTGAACCCGAAAGCCCATGGGCCTAACGTGGCAGAAGGCCCAGGGGCTTTAGGGCAGATGTGGCAGTACCAGGAGTGGTATAGGGCTGACGTGGCAAAACCCTTGGTGGTATTTGGAGCTGATATGGCTGATCATGGGTCTCCTGTGCCTCTGGGAGAATCGGAGGGCCTAGGCTGTGCCAGGTCATCTTCATGCCTCGCCAGGATGGGGGGACGGCCCGTGGGGGCTGTCACGGATCGGAGGCCGAGGACCATTGAGGCTCGTCGGATACGAGGAGACCAGTTCTGTGGGGGTGAACTTGAGGCTCGGCGCCGACCCTTTAGTGGCTCGAAGCCGAACGAGATTGCTGTTTTTATCATTTTTGAGTGAGAGTTGTATTGGGCCCTGGTTGGGCCCCAAGCCCTTTTTACCCCACCACATACCTTAACATCCTCATTTCCGCTCACATTCTTTGAACATATTGTTTCTTAATTAATACTTCGATCCATAAAGCATTGTTGGTCGTATGGCCAACCTGTAAAATTATAATTTAATAATAAGCGATTTTGCATTTAAATTTTTTTCTCTCTCCCTCCCTCTTCTATTAAAAAAATTAAGAAAATAATTTTTTTATAAATTTTAAAATATTAAAAAATTAAAAAATTTAACAATTTAAAATTTTAAAAACTTTAAAAATAATTAAAAAAAAAAAACATATAATATATTTTTTGCTCTATGTTTGCTACTTCAATTAATTTGCTGGACCTCCAAAATTATTTTTTATGCTCAAATAAGGTGCACCGTTCCGAAGACGTGCCGTAGGCACGTGTCAACGGGCAAACCTAGTAATTTAATAATAAGCGATTTTGCATTGATGCTTGAGGTTTGAGAAGGTGAGGCGGCAGTGGAGGGGGAAGGAAGGTGGAGGACGAAGATTAAGAGGGGAGGGTAAGGTGATGGAGAGGATGGAGGCAGAGACGGAGAGGAGTGTGGACGGTGATATGAAGTATATCCTTGATATAAATACATTATTTACAAATATTGACTGATATCCACTATCCGAAATGCAATCCTCAAGTGGCATATGGCATATGTGCTGGAATCTTGCCTCATTTTGTTTCAGTATCAAACAATGACATGAATGTGGAAACTGGTTTGGATTTTAAGAAGAAATCGAACAGTTTAGGAACAAGAAATATTTTTTAAAATCTATTTAGGAAGTTAAGTATGCAAGCAAACAGTTTGCTATGGTACTATTGTACTAACTCATCTGCGTAGTTGTAGTAGCAACGAAACAGAGATGTGGGAATTTGTTAATTTTTCAATGTTTTCGAAGGAAAGATCATACGCTTGGAATAATTATTTTTGTAACAGACATTATGCGAGTATATATAAACTATAGGTTAGCTGGACCGGAGTTTGATGATTGAAGTTTGTTACTTTTGCAGATTTGCAAAGAGAAAACTTGATGAGTCTGTATTCATTGGGAACCGGCTCCAGGTTTCATATGCTCCTCACTTCGAGACCCTTTCAGATACCAAAGAGAAACTGGAGGCCAGGAGGAAGGAAGTCTTAGGACGAGGAAAGAGTATGTACTGCTGTCAGGTTCCAGACATCATATTTAAAAGAAAATTTAAACCAATTCAGTATTTTTTTTTTTTTTTTTCTTTCATATTGAATTTTTGGACAAGCTACTAATGTCATAAGCTTATAAGATTTTTTTTAAAATCCATATATTTTAAACCAATACCAGTCTTAAGTTTTTAATTTTTGGACAAGCTTCTGAAGGATTAAGAGCCCCTTCTAAAGCTTCTAATAGTTGTCATTTGACAGATAATTCTAAGCAGCTACGGCAGCATTCATCTATATCAAATCGTGATTTACAGAACTTCAATGATAGGTAAACTTCAAATTTCCAGTCATTTCTTTACTCAATTTGTGACATGGTAGTTCATAGAAAATTTTCACAATACTAAAGGATGTGTGTGCATGTGTGGAGTTGGCAATGGCTTCATGTTCTTTATAGTTTGATTGCAGGACTTGAGTGTCCTTTATGTATTTGAGAAATATATGTAGCTAAGGGGTGATTGGTTCTGATAAACTTCGATCCTTTTATGTATCCTTTGTGTATATTTGATCAACAACAGCAAAGTCTTTTTCCCAACTAGTTGGAGTTGGCTACATGAACCATGGTTTCCATTCTGCTTGATTTAGCGCAATATCTTCTGTAAGGTCACAAGCTATCATATTTTTTCTCACCGTTTCCATCCATATTAGTTTAGATCTTCCTCTACCCCTAACCCTACCCTCAATATTTATCAAATCAATCTTTCTAACGGGGGCACTACTAGGTCTACTTGTGACATATCCAAACCACCTGAGGCGATTCTCTCTTAACTTATCAGGGATTGGGGCTACCTTTAGCATGTCTCGTATATGCTCGTTTCTAAATCTATCCTTATTTTAGCACACATCCATCTTAGCATCCTAATCTTCGCTACACTCACTTTTTGGACATGTTTCTTTGTTGCCCAACACTTTGCTTCATACATCATTGCTGGTCTAACAGCTGTCCTATAAATTTTTTCCTTCAACTTTAAACGAAACGCCACTGGCGCTTCTCCACTTAAGTCACCCTGCTTGGATCCTATGTATAACATCTTCACAAATCTCCCAATCTCATTGTATAATCGAGCCTAAATATCGGAAACGGTCTCTCTTAGGTATCTTGGCCATCAAGTGACACTACTTCCTCGTTGTGTTCCGAATATCACTAAAATTACACTCCATATACTCTGTTTTAGTTCTGCTTATCCTAAAGCCTCTAGTTTCCAAAGTTTCTCTCTACAATTCTAATTTAGCATTGACTCCTGCTCTAGTCTCGTCCACTAAGACGACATTATCGGCAAAAAGCATACACCAAGACACCTCATCTTGTATTCCTTGCGTCAATTCATCTAAACCAAAGTAAAGAGGTAAGGGCTTAAAGCCGAACCTTGGTGTAAACCTACTGTAATAGAAAAATTACTGGTCTCTCATGTGGTTGTTCTAATTATGATTGTTGCCCCTTCATACTTATCCTTAATTACGTCAATATACCGAATAGTTACTCTTTTATTATTTAGCACCCACCATACTATGTCTTTAGGGACTTTATCATATGCTTTTTCTAGATCTATAAAAACTATATGTAGATCTTTCTTATTCTTCCTATATTTTTTCACAAGTCTCCCCAGTACATAAGTTGTTTTGTGTATATTTGATACACTATAAATTTTATGAATCTAAATTTGGTAGATGAATCTAAGAAATGTGGATATTCGTTTTTGTGTAAATAATAACGGAAAGGATCTCATTATCTAAAAAAAACAAAAAACAAAAAAAATTCTCATATTTGTAAAATTATTGGAAGTATATGGCTGTATACCATTACTAGGAAACATATTTTATATTGCATTATACCTCACATTATAGTTCTGTAATACATGTACCATGTGACGGTGAACCTTCCTTTTCATTTAAATTTATAATCTATTACAAGTACAAATTTTTGTTATCCACTGATATCCCTGTGTGTGTGTATCCATTCAACCAAAACAAATTTCGAATTGGTTGGTAATATTGATCCACTTCTCTCCTATAAATCCTTCACACCTGGTGGAGAGACAATATCTAATTATTCTCATAGGAGGTGTTAGTCGAAGAGGATTTTGAAATTATACTTTGAGAATCACCATGTTTGCAAAGTTATGTGTTAATCAGGAAGGATTTCAAAGTGAAATTTTAAAGCTGGGTTTTAGTCAAACATGATTTTGAAAACATGTGAAATCACACTGGTGACTTTGAAATCCAACTATACTATAAATGACCTCAAATTCTTACTTTAAAATCACACTTTAACCGTGTGATTCTCAAATCATGATAAAATGATAAACATGTTAACTTTCATATTTCTATAATAATAGACCAGCTAAAATTAATTACCTTATATTTATGTTGGGTGTATTTGAGAGTTACAATAACAGTCACATGTATTGCAAAATTACCATTATTTGTCTTTGAAATCACATTGATTTAAAAATCATCCAACGTTTTCAAAATTTCTTCCGACTAACACCCTCATGATGAATATTTACAATTTTTATTCTTCTGCAGGAGATATACGGTATCAGATCAATCATCGTACGTTGTGGATTCTCGTTTTAGCCATGTGTCATCAGACCAGGTCAATACCTCAACTTTTTGGTTTTTGCCTACTAGGCTCACAAGACATATGTACTGATTTGTTAGAGCATCCACAGTCGTGCTTTGCTAAAATATGCATTTTCGCATATTATAAAGGAAAAAAATGAAAAAAAAAATATATATTTTAATCGGGACGGAACATGAAGTTCCGTCTGATAAATTTTTTTTTTTTTTTTTTTTATTGGGACGGATCTTCAAAGAACCATCCTTCATAATATGCATTTTCTTAAATCTTCTCTCAGATATAGCAATCTACTCTAGCGATTTCCTCAAAATATAGATAAATAGCAAACGACTTTAGAAGATTTTTCCCCAAAATATGCATAATAAGGATATTTAGCTACCTACTGTGGATGCTCTTAGTTCTCCACAGTTGTCTTATCATTTTTCTTCTGAAAGCTCCTTAATCCTGCAATCAGATCATACAGAAGTAAATTAATTAGATTAAAAAATAAGTTGTTTCATTTGGAGATTTAAATTACAGTTCGAGGTTTGACTTTAGTAAGTTCGTTATGCTGGGTACAGGAGTACTTCTCATCTTCATCAATGAACCAGACAGTACGGATGGTCAGAGAGAAACTTGACGAGGTGAGTGAATCAGCAATCAATTATCCACAAGTACTATAATTTCGTAGGTGCAGTCATTGTAGTATCCTAATCTTTTTCCTTCTTTTGGTGTGATATATCTGTCATTCTATTCTACAGATAAAATCAAGTGCAGATAACGCGGAGGCAGGTCCAGTACCCAAGCGAACACGAGTTGACAATAGAAGGCGGATTTGACGTACTGAAACTCTGAGGCTGGTAGCAAGGATAATATATGTATTGCTTACTGATTAGGTTCAGAATTGATTATTCTCACAAATTGTACTATCGAGCAATTATAGTGAAAGAGTAACTGTAGGCATATTAGACATTAATGTTTCATGAACAAGCGTGAATCTGGCGCCCTTCTTACAGGACAGGTTGCAAAAGAAGGAAAAAAAAGGAAAAATGTACCTGAGTGTTTCTCATGCCACAAAAATATAAGTTCGTAATGAATTTTTATGTCTTCTCCAGTTCTATGACATTGCACATTTGGGAGTGGCTTTTTGGATGCTCTAATATGATGTTAAACACTTGTCATTTTAACAGAATTTCACTTGGTAATGGACAGGGCTTAACCTCCAGGTATCCACTCACATTATCAAACAGATAGAAACACACCAAAGAACTGAAACAAAAAGAATGAACAATATGATAATGCAGAACAGAAATCCTTTTCACAACACAAAAATTATAGACTTCTGCACCTCTGAATCCTCATCTCCTCGTAAAACCTCTGAATGAACTTCTCAGCCCTCCCATTAACCGAAACATCATCTTCTTCCTCTGCCTCCTCCTCCTCCTCCTCCTCCATATCCAACACCTCAGATTCATCTCCAACCATCGAAAGAACCTCCACTTCATCTCCCATGCCCCACTCAGTAGTGGACTCACCATTGTCATTTCTACCGCAGAGTAAAAGTGACAGAATCCTTCTCTTCCTATTCCTTTTCACCCTCTTTGCAAAAAAAAGCGGAGTGCTGGAAGGCGAGAACTCGTAGTAGTGGTTGTAGTGATTCAGAAGATGAAACCTCTTGTTGGGCCTTTTGAAGGGGACAAGGAGTTTTCCGGTGATCGGTTTTCGCAGTTGGGACATTGGTCTGCTGATGGAGAGAACAATGAGGTCCCAGGCTCTCCTCAATATGGGGTTTCTTCTTTTGGGCATTTTGTTACCTGATTTTTTTTTCTTTTCTTCTTGTTTATGGGTCTGAGTGTTGACGTGAGTTTCGTGAAGGATTTATGAAAGTGAGAAAAGGTGAAAGGAATTGAACGGGGAAGAGGAGGGAGTGTGCAGGTGATGGTGAGTGAGTGTAGTAGAGCTGGAAAGTGCAAGTGATTTTTGTTCTGTAGTAAAAGCTGGAGGGAATCTGCTTTGAATTTGAATTAAACAAGAAGGGCTTTTAGCAAACTAGCCGTTAAGTACTAATGTAGGGGTTTTGAGTGGGGGTTAAGGTGAAAGAAACAACCTGGCATGCATTTGAATTGATGAAGCTACTGGTTGGATTTCTGTGTTGATATGTTGGATAAACGATTGGGAGCCTGCACAGTGATTTTTGAAGCTGACAATACTGAAATATTTTTTGAAGAGAAAATATGGGAGAGAGGACAAATTGTTTGTCCATATCATCATGTTCCTTATAAATAGAATTTACATTATACATTTCCTTCATTCAAGCTAATGTAATAGGAAAGAGATAATTCATTTACAATTATTTAAATGTGCAAGATATGAAGAGGAAATCAAGGAAATTAATTCAAATTCACATAATTTTCCATGTGCCAATGAGAGAATCACGGATGTGAATTCATTTTCATATCTAACATTTCCCTCAAATTGGAGAATGGAGATCGAGAATGAATTATTATTATTATTATTATTTGGCTAAGCACACGAACCAACTTGGACATAAGTTACATGACTTGTTATGACTTGGGGTCATTAATGTTACGCCCACTAGTCTACATGGATAATTGGTAGATTAGTCTAAAACCTATATGAACCAAAAAGGATATTGGAGTCTAAGGTCTAACCTAATTTAGCCATTTATCTATCTAATTTATTTTTTTCCATATGAGAGTGTTATTCGAGGCACAAACTCAACAATCTTCACCTTGGTTCTAATCCTGAGCCTGAACCTTGGACAACCTCAAGGATTCATAGTATCCACCTATAATAGCCCGAGCCCGAATTAACAGGCTAAACTCGGCTCGGGCTATTACAGATGGTATTTGAGCATGGTATCAGAACATGGGTTTATGATTCTGAAGACTGTTGAATATAATCTTGGAGTTTGACGGAGTAAATAAGTTATTTTCTATGATGGTGGAATATGGTTGTAGATTTAGTCTTGAGAAAAGTTCAGGTTTTGTTGTACCTATCTTCCGGGATATATAATGAGACTTGTGTTAATCTACTGCTACTTTTAGGCAGTTATTATACGAGATTTTTAGTGCATGTCCTAGCTCATTTTAGTACTTCCATAGAAAATTGTTGTGCGGAATACAAACTAACCAACAATCAAACGAGAGAAACAGCGAGAAAAACAGAAAAACAAGCAACACAAGAACACAAGATTTAATGTGGTTCGGCAAAACACATGCCTACATCCACGGGGCGGTTGGGGTTTCTTCTTGCTATAATCAACGATGGGCAAAACAAAGTTTACAAGAGATGACGGCTGCAAAATCCGAAAAGAGGTCTCTAATTTCGTCTCTCATTACAAAATCCTAACGGGTCGTATTTATAGGAAAACTATTGGGCCTTTCGAAATGGGCCTATTCTGGATCCAAAACCCGCCGACAGTCGACTGGTCGAATTACCAGTCGACTGGTACTTCCTTCGGGACAGTCGACTGATCAGTCGACTGCTACTGCTGTATCTTTAGTCTTTGAAACTTCTCTTTGGACAGTCGCCTGATCCTCCAACCCAGTCGACTGATATACTGGAACTTTCATTTACTGCAGATACTCCAAAACAATCTGAACCAGAATCGAGCCATTATCCTACAATCTCCACCTTGGCGAGATCTTCCAAGTATCCAACAATCTCCACCTTGGCGAGGTCTTCCATGTAGCCCGAGCAATCTCCAATAAATACTCCAAAACAAATGCTCATCACCCAATGTAACAAATTCCAAACTCCACCTTAGTATGATATCACATACTAGGCAAACAAATAGCGAAGCACCATCCCAACCGCCCATTCCAAATCATCAAGCATGCAAAATATTAGCCAGGTTCATGCAATGCTTGAACTTGGCTGCCCCAACAACTTTGGTCAACATATCAGTAGGATTATCAGCTGTTCCAATCTTCACCAAATGAATATCACCATCCTTTATCAAATCACGCACAAAATGATAACGGACATCAATATGTTTGGTCCTCGAATGATGAACTTGGTTCTTCGCTAAATGGATAGCACTCTGACTGTCACAGTGTACCTCCACCTTCTCCCGATGAATTCCCAAGCTCTTCAAAAGTCCATGTATCCAAATGGCTTCCTTCATGGCCTCAGCAACCGCCATGTATTCAGTCTCAGTAGTAGACAACGCTACAGTGGATTGCAAATTGGACCTCCAACTTATAGGTGCTCTAGCCATAGTAAACAAATAGCCTGTAGTAGACCGCCTCTTATCTAGATCACCTGCATAGTCCGAATCAACATAACCCACCAATAACCTGCTAATATTGTCATCCCTTTCAAACTTCAAACCCACATCTGTGGTGCCACTTATGTACCTCAAAATCCATTTAGCTGCTTGCCAATGCTCTTTGCCTGGATCATGCATATATCGACTAACCATACTCACCGCCTGAGAGATGTCTGGTCGAGTACACACCATGGCATACATCAAACTGCCAACCACACTAGTGTAAGGTACATTAGCCATATACTGTCTCTCTTCATCTGTACTTGGAGACTGAGAAGCACTAATTCTGAAATGAGTGGCTAAGGGTGTACTGACTGGTTTAGTTTTTTCATCTATACCAAACCGTTTCAGCACCTTCAAAAGATATTGCTTCTGTGTCAAACTCACTATGCCCTTTGCTCTGTCTCTAGTTATCTCCATCCCAAGTATCTTCTTGGCTTCACCAAGATCCTTCATCTCGAATTCAGAACTCAGCTGATTCTTCAAATTTTGAATCTCCTTAGCATTTTTAGAGGCAATCAACATATCATCCACATATAATAACAGATATATGAACGAACCATCCTGCAATTTTCTGAAATAAACACAATGATCATACTCACTTCTGGAATATCCCTGCACTTTCATAAACTGATCAAACCTCAAATACCACTGCCTTGGAGATTGCTTCAACCCATAGAGAGACTTCTTCAACCTGCAAACACAATTTTCCTTCCCAGCTGTCTTAAACCCATCTGGCTGCAACATATAAATTTCTTCATCTAGATCCCCATGTAAGAACGCAGTCTTCACATCCATCTGTGTCAATTCAAGATCAAACTGTGCTACCAATGCCAACAAAATTCGAATAGAAGGATGCTTCACAACTGGAGAGAACACTTCATTATAGTCAATACCTTCCTGTTGAGCATACCCCTTTGCAACGAGTCTAGCCTTGAACCGAACACTGCCTTTTGGACCTTCTTTCTTCGTATACACCCACTTGCAACCGATAGCTTTCTTCCCCTTTGGCAATTGCACTAGATCCCAAGTCTGATTCTTATGAAGAGAGTTTATCTCTTCATCCATAGCAACTTTCCAATCTGCATTTTCAGAACTTCTAGTAGCTTCTTTGAAGTTGGAGGGAACTTCATCATCCACAATGGGAAGAGCAAATGCAACTGTATCTGTAAAACGAGATGGTCGTTTGATATCTCGTCTTTGCCTTCTTGCTGCAATTGATTCTTCGTGCTGGGGAGGGTTAGGAACTTCTTCCTCATCCTCAGTATCAACCACATCATCTTCATTTTGGGCAGGATTTTCAACTGAAAGCTTTTCTAACTCCACCTGTTGGAGAACTCTCCCATTCTGCTGCTGCTGTCGATCACCAGTCGACTGATCCTGTACACCAGTCGACTGTCCCGAGCTTCTGCTGTTCACCTGTTGGAGAACTGTCCCACTCTTCTGCTGCTCACCAGTCGACTGTTCTCTTCCACCAGTCGACTGTCCCGAGCTGATCATACTGGTCTCATCAAAGGTGACATCCCTGCTGATTACTAACTTTTTCTGTTCTGGACACCACAACCTGTAACCTTTGACACCAGTACTAAAGCCAACAAATATAGCCTTTTTGGCTCTTGCATCAAGTTTAGTTTCAGTTACATGAAAATAAGCAGGACAACCAAATATATGCAAAAAACTATAATCAGATGCAGGTTTACCACTCCATACCTCAATAGGCGTTTTGCCTTCAAGTGCTGCTGATGGTAAACGGTTGACAATGTGGCTTGCATATATAACAGCTTCTGCCCAAAATGTCTTCTTCAATCCAGACTGTGCTAACATACATCTCACCTTCTCAAGTAAGGTTCTGTTCATCCTTTCTGCAACCCCATTTTGCTGTGGAGTCTTCCTAACTGTGAAGTGCCTCTGGATCCCTTCATCTTCACACAACTTTAGAAATGGATCATTCTTGTATTCCCCTCCATTATCTGACCTCAGAACCTTAATCTTCCTACCAGTCTGATTTTCAACTTTCTTCTTCCAACTTGTGAACAATGTCAAAACTTCATCTTTGTGCTTCATGGTATATACCCAAACTCGTCTGGAGTAATCATCCACAAATGTAACAAACCAGTGTCTACCACTCATAGAAGGTGTCTAAGTAGGGCCCCAAACATCTGTGTGCACATAATCGAGGATACCCTTTGTCTGATGTACAACTGTACCAAATTTCACCCTAGTTTGCTTACCCAAAACACAATGTTCACAAAATTCCAACTTGCACCCTTTAGCATCTTTAAGCAACCCTTGCTTCACAAGCCCCTGCAAGGCCTTTTCTCCTGCATGTCCGAGTCGCATATGCCACAACCTAGTAGAGTCGGGAACAACCTGTTTAGGCCTTTCAGTTACACTGGCAGCCTGACCCAAATATGTTTTTCCCTGCAAGAAAAACAAGTTCCTTTTTCTTTGCCCTTTCATCACCACGAGTGATCCGCTAGTCACCTTCAGAATGCCACCTTCACTAGCAAATTTCAATCCACTGGCCTCCAAAGCACCAAGTGAAATCAAATTCTTTTTCAAATCTGGAACATACCATACATCTGAAAGCTCCCTAATAAGACCATCATGCATTAGCAATTCAATCTTCCCGATTCCTACCTTCTTACAAGGCACATCATTTCCCATCAAAACTACACCACCATCCATATACTCCAAAGAAGTAAACCACTCCTTTTTCCAAGACATATGATAGGAGGCTGCTGTATCAAGAAACCATACTTCTTGATAAAGTGAGGGACTAGAAGCAAGTGCAAAAGAAAAATCCTCGCCACTATCTAAATTATCAACAGTCACATTTGCAGTCGAATTTCTCTTATTTCGTAGCTTTGGACAATCCTTTTTCCAATGCCCCCTTTCATGACAGAAAGCACATTCATCTTTGGCCGGTATTTTCCTGTCCTTCGAAACTCCTCTCGATTTGGAACGAGATTTGTTTCCCTTTTTCCCAGATTTGGACTCAGATCTGGTCTCAGTCCTGCCCCTTACAATCAATGCTTCAGAAGTTTCTCTATCAACCATTTTATCCCTTCTCCTAGTTTCATTATTCAACAAAGCATTTGCAACATCTTCATATTTCACAGTATCCTTTCCATATATTAAAGTTGTTGCTAAATGATCATAACTTTTGGGTAATGAATTCAACAGAATTAGGGCTTTATCTTCATCTTTAATTTGCTCATCCAAATTTAACAAATCAGCCAATAATTTATTAAATGATTCAACATGAGCATTCATAGACATACCTTCTGTATAGGTGAAGCGAAAAAGTCTCTTCTTCAAATACAGCCGATTCTCCAAACTTTTCCTCATGTATTTGTCTTCGAGCTTCTTCCACAACACCGCAGCAATGGTATCCCTCATCAAATCGTACTTCTGAGCCTTCGCAATAAAGAGCCGAATAGTCCCATACGCTACTCGATTCAACTTCTTCCAATCTGCTTCGGACATATCCTTTGGTTTTTCTTTCTCCAAAGCAACATCTTGTTCTTGTTGAACAAGAACATCCAACACCTCACATTGCCACATCCCGAAATTGTTTGTCCCATCAAATTTTTCAACTTCAAATTTTGCGTTGTGAATCGTTGTTCTGGACGAACTTGATCCCACAACATCCTTGGTTGCATCTGCATCACTCGCCATCTCCCTCTAGGTCGAACCGAAAGCTCTGATACCACTTGTTGTGCGGAATACAAACTAACCAACAATCAAACGAGAGAAACAGCGAGAAAAACAGAAAAACAAGCAACACAAGAACACAAGATTTAATGTGGTTCGGCAAAACACATGCCTACATCCACGGGGCGGTTGGGGTTTCTTCTTGCTATAATCAACGATGGGCAAAACAAAGTTTACAAGAGATGACGGCTGCAAAATCCGAAAAGAGGTATCTAATTTCGTCTCTCATTACAAAACCCTAATGGGTCGTATTTATAGGAAAACTATTGGGCCTTTCGAAATGGGCCTATTCTGGATCCAAAATCCGCCGACAGTCGACTGGTCGAATTACCAGTCGACTGGTACTTCCTTCGGGACAGTCGACTGATCAGTCGACTGCTACTGCTGTATCTTTAGTCTTTGAAACTTCTCTCTGGACAGTCGCCTGATCCTCCAACCCAGTCGACTGATATACTGGAACTTTCATTTACTGCAATACTCCAAAACAATCTGAACCAGAATCGAGCCATTATCCTACAAAAATCAATGTGAATACGTTGGGTTCTCATTGCGAGTTGGCCTTGAGGATAAGTATGACTACTGAAATGTCGATTCCAAATTGAACCTTTGGGAGGAAATGGAGTTGAAAAATTATACAAAGAAACTAATTTGAAGAGAGATTATTGGTGAAATCTTGAGTGGACTGTAGCTATTAACTATGTAAAGTATAAAAATGATCAAAGTAAATGATCTATGTAGAAGGTCTAACTGTACGAAGTAGTGAGCCTGATTATAAACCGGTCTTGCAAACATTTATACTGTACAGCAAGCAGGATACTAGGGTGAGATTCATGGAGTATATCGATCCGAGCAGAAGTTACAATAAGATCAGTGGGACACCGGGCTACTTCAATTAGTTTTCAGGATAATGTACTAAGTGTACATATATCTTTGGTCCTTTTGAGATAATTTGGTCTGGAAGGTTGTTGTGGGAATTGGACTGATAATAATAATAACAATAATAATAATAATAATAATAATAATAATAAATTACAAAGAAAGCTATCAAGTGGCTCTCATTCAATCACCCCTAAAATTAATGGCTAGATTTAACTTCACAAAACACATTTTCCCTTCAAAAGTTCCCCCCAAAACTCAAATTCAAATTCCCCCTCCAAAACAACTCATTTATTTATTTAATTTTTTTTCTCTCTCTCTCTCTCTCTCTCTCTCTCTCTCTATATATATATATATATATAATTTTCTCTCCAAAACAACTCATTTATTTATTTAATTATCTCTCTCTCTCTATATATATATATACTAGTGTAATGCACGTGCAAGGGGAAAATGGGGAGGGGGAATGAAAAGGACAAAAAAAAATCTACCAACATGTGTGCTGCACATGTTGACACACACACACTAAGGAATAAAAAATTGTTTATTTATTTACAACCCATCTCTCCCATTATAATAGTTATATATATATATATATATATATATATAGGGTAAAAGGAATATGAGCAACTTGCTCATTTAGTAAATGAGCAATGATTATGTGGCATGCATGTGATACATTGGACAACTAACCCTTTTAAAGATTGTTCAATCACATGTATGCCACATCATCAATTGCTTATTTACTAAATGAGCAAGTTGCGGCATGCATGTGATACATTGGACAACTAACCCTTTTAAAGATTGTTCAATCACATGTATGCCACATCATCAATTGCTTATTTACTAAATGAGCAAGTTGCTCATACCTCTTTTTCCCATATATATATATATATATATATATATATCCCTATATATAGGGAAAGCTTCGGTTGAGCACTACTCTAGTGCTCACCGCGTGAACACTAGGCCTTCGGGCGTTCATATCGAAAATCCGAACCGTTCACATTGATCTACACATCTAAATTAGTCTAAATATGTAAAATCAAATCATTTGAAATTCATTTGCCCATTCGTTGAAGTGTTACAAAATTGTATGGCTGAAAATCATTGTTTTTATAGTCACATGATGGATGGGCAAATGAATTTCAAATGATTTGGTTTTACATATTTAGACTAATTTAGATGTGTAGATCAATATGAACGGTTCGGATTTTCGATATGAACGCCCGAAGGCCTAGTGTTCACGCGGTGAGCACTAGAGTAGTGCTCAACCGAAGCTTTCCCTATATATATATATATATGGAAACATGGACTTTATATATTGTTTATATATGGAAACATGGACTTTATATATAAACATGGACTTTATAAATGAGCAAGTTGCTCATCAATTGTTTATATATATATATATATATATATATATATATATATATATATATATATATATATATATATATAGAGTCCCCTTCGGTTGCACACTACTTTTGGTGAGCACTCCGTGAGCACTCATGAAATAGAGCACCTATGACAAATCCGAACCGCTCATATTGTTCTATATACCTTAGATAGCCTAACAATTAAAAATCAAGTAATTTGAAGTTTATTTGCCCATCCATCATGCTGTTAGAATTTTCAGCCATACAATTTTGTAATGGTGTAAATCATGGGCAAATGAACATCAAATTACTTTATTTTTTATTGGTAGGCTATCTAAGGTATATAGAACAATATGAGCGGTTCGGATTTGTCATAGGTGCTCTATTTCGTGAGTGCTCACGGAGTGCTCACCAAAGTAGTGAGCAACCGAAGATTTCTCTCTATATATATATATATATATATATGGAAACATGGACTTTTATATCCCAATTTATAATTATTTTTCACCATATACTAATGGAAACATAGACTCATACTATTCAAACTTCAGCTACATAATTGTTGATTTACTGTTTACAAGACTTTTCATATACTGTATCGTTCTGAAGATGTGCCGTAGGCACGTGGCCACGGGCAAATCTAGTCTATATAATAAATTACAAAGAAAGCTATCAAGTGGCTCTTCTTCAATCTCCCTTAAAATCAATGGTCCAGATTCATTCTCACAAAACATATTTTTCCGCTCAAAAATTCAAATCCCACAATTTCAAAATCCACACACTTTCTGTCTCTTTTCCAAAATAGCCTCTCTCTCACTGTCTCCCTCTCTCTCCCCGCTCTCTCTCTCTCTCTCATCGCCCAAAATTACCCCCACTCTCCCCGCCCCCCCCTCCACCTCCAGTTGCGACCCCTCTCTCTCCCCGCTCTCCCCGCCCCCACTTTTTTTCTCCCCTCAACTTATATAAAAAAATCCCCCAACACTTCAGTCGATCTACCTTTAGGGTTTCTTCGATCAAATTTTTAGGGTTTCGAATCTCGATTCTCAAATTTTCAATCGCAAAATCAGCCATGTCGCTTCGTCCGAACGAGAGAACCGAGGTCCGCCGTAACAAGTACAAGGTTGCCGTCGACACCGAGGAGGGGCGGCGGCGGTGGGAGGACAACATGGTGGAGATCCGGAAGAGCAAGAGGGAGGAGAACTTGCAGAAGAAGAGGAGGGAGGGGATGCAAGCTCAGGCCTTTCCTCAGTCGATTCACGCTTCCGCCGTTGAGAAGAAGGTGATTGATTGATTGGTTGATTTGGTAATTAGATCTGAGTGTTCGGGATTTGGATTTGGTAAATATGATGTTTGGTTTTGTGGTTTTTTTTAGTTGGAGAGCTTGCGGCGATGGTAGCCGGGGTTTACTCGGATGATGGGAGCTTACAGCTCGAGGCAACGACGCAGTTCAGGAAATTGCTTTCGATAGGTGAGCTTTGGTATTGAGTTGGTTGAATTTGGTGTTAGTTGAATCAAATAGAATGAGGTAGTTGATATTTTGTTTTTGTATTGTTGCTTGGACAGTATATTATCTGTTAGATTATATTAGATTAAATTAGTAATTAACTGGGAATTAGGGTTCGGTTGCAAATTATTTTGATTGCTAGCTGGTGTCTAATTGATAAGTTGTTGAGTTGCTGTGATTTATCTTATTGTGAATATAAGATTTGATAGTTTTTAATGTGATAAGAGGAGATTAACCTTGACAAAAGCTGAATGGAGGTCAAGGAGCCTACCACAATATTCAAGGCCGTAACTTCACACACACGCGCACACATACTACACACACATACTGCACACACCCATTCTCATCTAGCCAACCTACACACATATACTACACACATACTGCACACTCACATCGTTCACGGAAACGTGCCGTAGGCACGTGTCTACGGGCAAACCTAGTCTATATAATAAAACACAAAGAAAGCTATCAAGTGGCTCTCATTCAATAGTAAGAAAATCAATGGTACAGATCTAAGCTCCCAAAACACATTTTTCCTCTCAAAAGGTTTCTCCGTAAACTCAAATTCAAATCCCACCCCTTCCCCCAAAACAACTCATTTATTTATTTAATTATTTATCTCTCTCTATCTCATTCTCTCTCTATTTACTCAGAAATTTAGATTTTAAGATTTCAGGTTTGTAAATTTTTAGATTTTTTATATTATTTATTGCTCATGTTACATTGAAAATAGCAAATATTTTCTCAATAGTTAAATTTTATCATTTTGCGCTCTCAAAGTTCTAAGAAGTTAGATTTTATACCCCATTTATAATAATTTTTCAACATATACTAATGGAAACATGGACTTTTATTTACAACTAATTATTGTCATACTATTCAAACTTGAGCTGCATAATTGTTGTTCTACTGTTTACAAGGCTTTTTCATATGATGTATTGTTCCGAAGACGTGCCGTAGGCATGTGTCCATGGGCAAATCTAGTAATAATATATAAAGAGATCAAGAGGTAACGTTGAGGTTGCAGAAACTAGTTTCAACTTTTAGGAAGGCTGTTATGAGGTTAGGAGGATATGACTTTCTGGGAAGTTAGTATATCTATATATTTTTCTTGGTGATTATTTAATATTTAGGGTCTAAAGTTGCTGTAAGAAGGATGACCAAAAGCAGAACTTTATCAGGAGTACAAAGGAGATGCAGATGAATGTGGCGAAATGAAAATTATGTGAATATCGCTTGTTTTGTAAACTAAAATCTTAAATAGGGAGTTTAAAAGTCTTGATCATTGTCATGATTCAAATTGGATGCAGACACCAAGTATAAATTATGCGGAAAAGAGTGTGTGGATGTTTAATCATTCAAACCTTCTGTCAGCAACCCTGAGGTTTTCCAATTTTATAAACTGAAGGAGGCAAGGGATTGATAGATACCATGCTAGGACAGTTGTTCTCGTCCCTATATATATATTCGAAATCAAGTATTGATAGAATTTAAGCATTTTATGACACAGCTATATGGGCATGGTTACAGTAAATGAAAATTTATAAATTTATGATATGCTAGAATTATTCATAATATGCTTGTACTAATATCATAATAAAGTAATTGTAATGGAGAGGAATACTCACAATTATTGAATGATCCATATGGCCAGTTAATTCATTTTGAGATATTCTGACTGTATTGATGTGCTTAATTAAAAATGTACTTACTAATCTGAATTGAGATTGGTGTGAGAATGTTGATGGAATTTTATATACACTTCAGAACATGCATAAAACATTAATAACAATCTAAAACATGTTTCTATGAATCTAGATCTTAATCATGTTGTAAAAGTGATTTAATATAAAATCCTAAATCATGATACTATAGATCTTTGCTAAATCAAAAGTAGAAAAACATTAAAAGCGGAAGCACTAACCTGAAGCCATTGATGAAGATTGCGCAAGGGTTTGGTTCTTCCTATATGATACACACTTCTATGATAGGCCATCTCTCTATTCTTCTGTTGATGGGATTGACAGATGGAATAAGAAGAAACGTATATATAGGGAACCATAACCCTAATTGATAATTATTGATTTCCAATTTTGCCCATCACAAAATGAGAAATTTACTTTACGGTCTCTACACGTGTTAAATCACACTTTAAATTTAATGCTTTTAACCCATTACTTAATCTTGATTAGATCACTTTGATTTGGGTTAGACTTTAGAATAGCAATTATATATTTAGTCACATATGTGAGCCCACATCGATTATTTTCCAACAATCTCCCACTTGGACCACATATGTTACTCCTTATAAATGTACATACTTTATGAGCTCAAAATTTTGCTATCATAACCAAAAGCATAGCCAAACAATCTCGTCCATTAATCATGTAAATATAGGATCAAAGCAATTTTCGTTACATTTATCGTAACTAAATTCATCAATGGTTACATATATCAACATAATCAAACGACATAGATCAAGTGTGAATGTGTAGCATGGAAATTTCATGCAATGTGATCTATACACATGTCTATTTCCAACTAGTCATCTTTAAAACTTAAGTGAGGTCAGAATCAAAACATGATAAATGAGTGAGAAAACTAAATTCTTTATTTCTGATCAGAAAATAACCAAATGTATAAATGTCTCACACAACATAATGCAAATAAAATACAAATTCCCATTAAATCATGATATCCTCAAATAATACAACACTCATATGAGCAGTATGCTCATAAAAGACCTTGGGTGGTAATCCCTTTGTGAGCGGATCCGCTATCATGGAGTTTGTCCCAATGTGCTCTATGGACATCTTTCCACTTTGCACTCTTTTTTCACAACTAGGAACTTTATGTCAATATGTTTCGACTATGTCGAACTTCTGTTGTTGTTGGAATACATCACTGCTGACTTATTGTCACAAAATAACTTGAATGGTCCAAAATGCGCAGCCCAGTGACAAAATTCCGCAGCCATATTCCATAATTCGATGCCTCATAGCATGTTACATACTCTGCTGCCATAATGGAAGAAGCTATAAGTGTTTGTTTGACACTTTTCCAGGATATAGCTCCTCCAGCTAACAGGTAAATATAGCCTGATGTAGACTTTTTGCTATCTTGGCACCCTAGCTAAATTAGAATCAGAATACCTTATGACCTCCAAATGATCTGATTTCCTATATGTGAGCATGTAGTCTTTTGTTCTCTGAAGATACCTCATGACTCTCTTGGCTGCTATTCAATGGTCCATACCAGGTTTGCTTAAATACATGCCTAACATCCCAATAATGTACGCAATATTCGGACGCGTACATACTTGAGCATACATTAGACTCCCAACAGCTGATGCATAGGGATCCTTTTGCATTTACTGAATTTTAAGGTTACTTTTAAGGCATTGATTGAGACTAAATTTGTCTCCTTTAGCAACAGGGGTATCCCCTGGTCTACAATCTTTCATGCCAAACCTTTTGAGTACTTTATCGATGTATTGCTTTTTGTGATAATCCAAGAGTACCTCGAGAACGATCGCGTTGTATCTGAATTCCTAATACAAAAGAGGCATCCCCAAGATCTTTCATCTCAAAATACTTGGACAGAAATCTTTTAGTTTCATACAATAAATCTATATCATTAGTGGCAAGCAATATGTCATCGACATATAAAACTTGAAATATATGCTTACTCCCACTGAACTTGTGATCAACTACATTCATCTCAAAACCAAATGAGATAATTACTTGATGAAACTTGTGGTACCATTGACGAGAAGCTTGTTTGAGTCCATAGATGGATTTTATCAATTTGCAAACCATATTCTTTGGATCTCCCGACACAAAGTTTTCTGGTTGCACCATATAAATTGTCTCGTGAATGTTGCCATTGAGAAACGCCGTCTTGACATCCATCTGATGTAGCTAAAGATCAAGATGAGCAACAATTGCCATAATTGTTCTAAACGAGTCTTTCGATGAAACTGGAGAGAAAGTCTCTGTAAAATCAATGTCTTCTTTCGGAGTATAGCCTTTAGCTACAAGATGTGCCTTATACCTTTCCACATTACCATTTGCATTCCTCTTGGTCTTAAATATTCATTTACAACAAATTGGTTTTGCACCTTCTGGTAATGGGACAAGTTTCCAAACTTTGTTGTCTTGCATAGACTTATACTCCTCATTCATGGCATTCATCTACTTTTGAGAGTTACAACCTTTCATGGCCTGATGAAATGTGATTGGATCATCTTCCATCATTCCATTGTCATCCTCATGTTCTTGAAGAAATACAATATAATCATCCGGAATAGCATTCCTTCTTTCTCTCGTGAATCTCCTTAATGGCACTGGTTCTTGAGGTTGTTGAGTTTGTTTTCCTGGAACAATTACCTCATTTTGAATGGGGGGTTGTTCAACATTGTCTTGTTGAGGTTCCGAATTCACTTCTTGATCAATAATAGGTGTGGGAACCGGAATATTGTCAAAAGTGATAGTAGGAATTGAGTTTGTAATTGAATCCAATTCCTCCTCAAAAGCAATGTCCCTAACTTTATTTCTCCCCCAAACTCAACTTCCTCAAAAAATGTTGCAGTTCCCGTCCAAAAAAATATTCCTAAGTGTGGGATCATAAAACTTATATCCCCTAGATCGTTCAGAATAACCAATAAAGTAGCTGCTCACTATTTTGGAGTCCAATTTCTTTTCATGTGGCCTGTAAGGCCTTGTCTCAGCTGGACAAACCCAAATGTAAAAGTGCTTTAGACTAGGCTTTCAACATGTCCAAAACTCATAAGGTATTTTTGCAGCTGCTTTAGTTGGTACTCTATTGAGAATGTAAGCTGATGTCTTTAATGCTTCTCCCCAGATGGACTCAGGTAAGGTGGAATGAGCAATCATACTCCTTACCATATTCTTAAGAGTCTTTTTCTAATCCTTGAAATTTGTTCCATTAAGCATGGGAATAGAATTGATGTTAGCAGTTATTGAAGCGGCAGATGATAAACTAGCTGAATATAGAACAAAAACAAACAAAATAAGCTCACATGAGAATCCATATAAAACAATAAATTCAAATAATGGTTAATCCCATCTCAAGATACCAGGCACAACGTTAATATCAAGTCTTTGGACAGTAACATTAACTGTAAGCGGTACTCTTGTTATAGTAATCAAATATTGACATTAAATCCTGTCAAATAATAAGTCATTCTTTGGACTGACTTATTGTTCACATGGAATACCTTATAATTGTCACATATTTATTATCACAGATGTGTATGAAATTCGGCCAAATATCAACTTACCTTTGGGTCAGTTAATAAACACATGAATTACAAATACACAATCATCTTGATATTTTAAATAAATTAATCTACACAAAAGAGGTCACTTTGGCAACATTTTGTTTCAATTGATCTATTCAAAATATTAGACATTCATAAGAAAAACCAAAACCAAAATTTGAATTTAATTGTTTCCCAAAATTTTATCTTTTCCTTAATTTTATAATTTTACTTTATTTTAGATAGATAATGCCAAGATAATATCTATCTAAAAAGACAACAAAACCATATCTATCTACTGTTTGGATAATATCAAATGGTAGGATTAAACAGAATATTAACAGAAAATCTAATATCCCAGATCCAAAATCCAAAATATCCCAAATCTATTAACAAAAGAGAATATTAAAAAAATATCTATAAACACAATCCGAAAGCCAGACCCCGGGCCCCACTGCACACGTGGCAACAGCTTTCTATACTCCTCATAATGGGCGGGCCCCACCTCAAACACCCCCACGTTCGCTGACGTGGACAAGGACAGGGAAACAATAGCATTTTCTGCCTCATCGTGGGCCCCCCCCACCATGCAACTAAATTCCATATAACACCTTATTCATACTGAACATCTTTAGGGTAATCATAGTGGTTAATTATGATTAATAAGTTTTATGATTGTCAGGTTTGGAACCAGTAAACACATCATAAAAAAAACCATATCTTTCCATATGCAATTAAGATGGTTTATCAAAACCGATCTGAAGCCAGAGACATGAGCAAATGCACAGTAGGTTTATCAAAAAAAAATTCATAACCATAGAAACAATGGGCAAATGCACAGTGGGATTATCAAAAGATCCAAAACCATATTGAAACAAGGCTTACGGTTTTGAATTTTTTTAAAAAAATATTTTATTTAAAGATTCCAGATCTGAAGAAATTGACCCAATTACTTCATCAATTAAAATCATTAATTGAATTTCTTAAACAGAAAGATCAAATACCAAGAAAAATAAGATCAAAAGAAACCCTAAATTTCTTCAATTAATTTAGCAAAGATGGTTCTGATACCAAATGATGGAATTTTATATACACTTAAGAATATGCATAAAACATTAATAACAATCTAAAACATGTTTTTATGAATCTAGATCTTAATCATGTTGCAAAAGTGCTTTAATATAAAATCCTAAATCATGAAACTATAGATCTTTGCTCACTACAAAAGATACTGTTTTTACCGGCGATTATTCCCCGGCGTTTTACTAGTAGCGCCGGGGTAGGGAGCGAGTAGGAATTGGGCGCTAGATGGGATGGTCATACACCGGCGGTCGATTTAAAACGCCGGCGTATGTTAGTATTCACCGGCATTTTACCTAAACACGCCGGTGAAGTTTATTATTCACCGGCGTTTTTTATTATAAACGCCGGCGAATATACGGACACATTCACCGGCGTTTCCAATTAAAACGCCGGTGAATAACTGGGAATAAAACCCGCGAACCCTAATCTTTCGCTCGCCATTTTCCCATTACCCAAAAAAAAAAAAGGAAAGAGGCGCTTCGTTTCCCTCCTTCCTCGCTCTACTTCCCGCGCGTTTGCCTCCGCCGCTTCGTCCTCTTCGACGGCCTTCGACCATTTGAAATCGTTCCTTATTCCCTTCGTCCTTTTCAATTTCCTTCTTCCCTCTCTCTATTTGGAGGTGAATCGGCGGTCGCCCCCTCTCTCTCTCTCTCCTACGCCCCCGCCCTCGTCGCCCCGCTCCCTCTCTCTCTCTTCGGCATGATCTCTTGATTTCCCTTATGTTCCAAAAAAGGCAGCTTTTTTCAGTTTATTCATTTCGATTTCCTTAGCATGAACGGTTTAGTTGAGATGAAGAATTAATAGAAAAATATATGCTTAGATAATGGAAATTTTCATCTTATTTTACTGTTAATGAAGCTGATTTCATGCATCTGATTGTCTTCATGGCATGTTTGTTTTTTTACCTTTAATGGGTTCACTGTGAACTGAGGATGCTCTAGGTACGTATGCCAATATCCTCCGGCCGGATATGCACAACAATTGGATTTTAGATTTAGTTGGGCACAGTGAATTAGTAGAGCAACATATAAGCTCAGTTAATGGGAAATTTTCATTTTCAGATACTGTTAAAGTAACCTGATTGCAATCTTTGGCATGGTTTTTTAACACAAAATGGGTTCACTTCCAAACTAAGTATGCTGCATAGCATACCCGTTTTCTTTCACTGTTAATGAAGCTGATTTCATGCATCTGATTGTCTTCTTGGCATGCATGTTTTTTTACCCAAAATGGGTTCACTGTGAACTGAGGATGCTATAGGTACGTATGTCAAAATCCTCTGGCCGGATATGCACAACAATTGGATTTTAGATTTAGTTGGGCTAAAGAAGTAGTAGAGCAACATATAAGCTCAGATAATGGGAAATTTTCATTTTCAGATACTGTTAAAGTAACCTGATTGCAATCTTTGGCATGGTTTTTTAACACAAAATGGGTTCACTTCCAAACTAAGTATGCTGCATAGCATCCCCAGTTTCTATAGGTTCACTTCCAGACTAAGTGAACTGAGGATGCTATAGGTACGTATGCCAAAATCCTCCGGATACGCACAACAATTGGGTTTTAGATTTAGTTGGGTTGAAGAAGTAGTATAGCAACATATAAGCTCTGATAATGGAAAATTTACCATTTTCAAATACTGTTAAAGTAACCTGATTGTCAATCTTTGGCATGGTTTTTTATACGAAAATGGGTTAACTTCCAATCTAAGTATGCTGCTAGCATCCCCATTTTCTTTTTTTGTTGTTAGTGAAGCTTATTTTCATGCATCTGATTGTCATCTTGGCATGTTTTTTTTTACCAAAATGGGTTCACTGTGAACTGAGGATGGTATAGGTACGTATGCCAAAATCCTCCGGCCGGATATGCGGCTACAATTGGGTTTTAGATTTAGTTGGGCTGAAGAAGTAGTAGAGCAACATATAAGCTCAGATAATGGGAAATTTTTCATTTTCAGATACTGTTAAAGTAACCTGACTGCAATCCTTGGCATGGTTTTTTAACAAAATGGGTTCACTTCCAAACTAAGTATGCTGCATAGCATCCCCAGTTTCTTTCACTGTTAATGAATTGAAGCTTATCCCATGCATCTGATTGTCATTTTGGCATGTTTTTTTGACCAAAATGGGTTCACTGTGAACTGAGGATGCTATAGCTCTATGCCAAAATCCTCCGGCTATGTACAACAATTGGTTCAGTCTGCAAAATATATGCTTACATACTAGACATTTTAATTTTTCTTTTACTGTTTCTTTTGTTTAGTATTATTATTATTATTATTATTATTATTATTATTATTATTATTATGAGATAAGTGATTATTAGTAGTCATGAACAGAATAGTTCATGAGTCATCAGATCTTCTTGTTACCGTAGTTACAGCACGACGCGCTCATTATTCGGCCGATTCCTCTTCATCAGCAAAATACCATTTACCATCATCATCTCCTTGAACGGAAAGCCAAATACAGGGGAGACTATAGTCAATTTTTTTTTATGCTCGAACACAGGGTGTGCGATAAAATACCGTCTAAGGTGGTTGTGATCATTTCCACAAAAGGTCGTTTAGGGTTTGGTGAATAGAGTAGATTGTGTTAAGATGTAGTTTTTTTTTGTACATTTTTTGGAGCCACAATTTCTTTATTTTACAGTTAAAGATTATATCATTTATTTATTTGCAGCTAGGGATAGTTTTCAAATAGGTGAAATTTAATATACAAAATGCCTTTTACTGTTATTACTATTTAATATATCAAATTTTAATTTCAGACTGTGTGCTATTGATATAATGGATAGAAGTTGGATTAGTAAACCACGATTATCCAAGGAGTACCGTGATGGTATTAAAGATTTTATTATCTTTGCCAAACGACATTCCCGTGATCCCAACCTAATCCTTTGTCCATGCCTTCGCTGTACAAATTGTATGCTGAGGACATGTGACGTAGTACATACACACTTGGCTGTCAACGGTTTTCTTCAAGGGTACACAAGGTGGTTTTGTCATGGAGAGGATCATACGGCAGCTCCTGTTCGTCCGGTTGTATTAGAAAATGAGGCTGAGCCCTTAGTGAACGAAGACTTAAGCGTTCCCGATGAGATGCATGCTTTGTTACAAGATGCCATGGGGATTCATAATGTTCCTTTCCACACCAATGACCCAACAACCGAAGTTCACAATGAGTCAACAGAAACAAACCAGATTGGTGGTGGGGTGGACGAGGAAATGTCTGGCCCCACCCATGAAAATAATAAGCAACAAGAATCCTTCGCTAAGTTACTTGAAGATGCTAGTATCCCGTTGTACCGCGACTGCACCAAATTTTCTAAGTTCTCATTCATTGTCAGACTATTTCAGATTAAATGTTTAAACGGGTGGTCTGCTAAGTCCTTCACTATGCTACTTGAATTGTTGAATGAAGCATTTCCTGAAATCTGTATTCCAAACTCAGCCTATAAAATCAAAAAATTCCTAAGTTCTCTCGATCTAGGATATGAGAAGATAGCAGCATGTCCAAATGACTGTATGCTTTTCACGAGTGGTAAGGAAAGTCTGGAGAATTGCGAAGTGTGTGGTTCTTCGAAATGGAAAGAAAGACCAAATCAAGACGAGGGAGCCAGTGGATCTACTAAGCGAAGTAGGAAAAAGAAGCCTGCCAAAACATTGCGTTACTTTCCTCTGATTCCTAGGTTACAAAGGTTGTTTATGTCCACGAAAACTTCTTCTGATATGAAATGGCATGCTGAAGGCCGCACTAATGATGGGATTCTTAGACATCCTGCTGATTCTCAATCTTGGAAAAGATTTGATGAAAGATATCCTGATTTTGCGGAAGATCCTCGAAATGTGAGACTTGGACTAGCTAGTAATGGTTTCAACCCTTTCAGGCAAATGAGTAGTACGTACAGCATATGGCCGGTTGTGTTGATACCATACAATTTGCCGCCTTGGAAATGTATGAAGCAGTCCTCATTTATTTTGTCCATGATAGTTCCTGGATCGAAAGGTCCTGGAAATGATATAGATGTGTACCTACAACCGTTAATAGATGAACTTCAGAAGTTGTGGGTGGGTGTTCCAACCTATGATGCTGTGGCTAAAGAAACATTTTCTCTTCGTGCCGTGTTGTCTTGGACAATCAATGATTTTCCAGCATATGCAAATTTATCTGGATATAGTACTAAAGGACGTTATGCATGTCCATGTTGTGCTGACCAAACTAGTTCAAGGTGGTTGTACAATGGTAGAAAGTTTTGCTATATGGGTCATAAGAGATGGTTGCCTGACACACATATATTTCGGGCAGAGGCAGCGACATTTGATGGCACCGACGAGTGGGAACATGCTCCTGGGTCTTCCTCTGGTTCAGATATTTTGAGGCGGGTAGATGGTCATCAATTCAAATATGGAAAGGAACCAGAAGTCAGGACAAAGGGCAAGAAAAGGGCAAGGCCGGAGCAAGATGAGGAGACCGATCTATATGGCGAGGATGAGGATCAAAACTTGACGAGTTTAGGTGCATGGAAGAAGAAGAGTATTTTCTTCAAGTTGCCGTATTGGGAATTCAACTTACTGAGACATAATTTAGATGTGATGCATATCGGAAAAAATATTGGTGAGAATTGTATAGGAACAGTTATTGGAGATGATCGGAAGACAAAGGACAATCTCAAGAGCCGACTTGATTTGAAGTCAATGGGCATCCGACATGAGTTGCACCCAGAAGAATTGCCGAACGGGAAAGTGCTCCTACCTCCTGCAATCTATTCAATGTCAAAATCGGAGTTGGAGTTGTTTTGCAAAGTACTACTTGAACTTAAAATCCCCGATGGCTATTCTTCTAACATGGCAAAATGTGTCAACTTTAAAGAGAAGAGGCTTCAGGGTCTAAAGTCACACGACTACCACATCCTAATGCAGGATCTCCTTCCTGTGGCCCTAAGGTTTTCAATGTGTGAGCAAGTCACTACTGTCTTGAAAGATCTTTGTAGCATATATAAAGGTATTTGCTCAAGAATGCTTCGTGTTGAAGATCTGGACCAATTGGAGCAGCAGGCAGCATTGACACTTAGTAAAATGGAGATGATATTTCCTCCATCGTTTTTCACTATTATGATTCACTTGATAATCCACCTTGCTGGTGAAGCCAGAATCGGTGGTCCTGTTCACTATCGGTGGATGTACCCCATTGAGAGGTAAAATAATTCGTTCATCTTGCGAAATTGAATTTTCAAAAGCTCATTTCTTTTAATCCCCTAATCCGCTCTAGTTTATTAATTGTACATGTTCAGGTACCTATACCGGCTAAAGGGTTATGTGAAAAATAGAGCATATCCTGAAGGGTCAATAGCCCAGGGATATCTATCAGAGGAGTGCTCACATTTTTTTTCCAGGTATTTGCCTGGTGTGGAGACATCTTCCAGTAGACCACGTAGAAATCCAGACATTTCCAACCTTGATGGTGCACAATATCTTTTTGATACCGCTGGCACCACTGTTGGTAAAGTTGATGCATTTGAGCTCGATAGCTTAGCGTGGGAACAGGCACATCGATATGTGCTAGACCATCATGCATCAGTGGAACCATTTCGAAAGTAAGTTACTTTTGAATGTAAATCGAATACAGTGAAAACCGCGGAGTTCGATATTTTTGATACTTTTGTTATTCCTAATTTCAATTGCTTGTTTTTTAGCGAATTTGTCAGGGACATCAAATGAAGGGCTAGACCAAGAAGACTACCACCACGTGAACAAAACAAGCTGATGAATGAAAAATTTCATAAGTGGTTTGAATCTCATGTAGGTGAATTACAGTTATGCAAGTTAATCTTTATTATATCTACATTTTCTATGGTGTTGATACGATTTGCGCAAAATTAATAGGTACATTCTTTGGGTCCTGAAGGTGCGTCATCTGAAATACAAGTACTTGCCAAAGGTCCCTATCAGATGGTCAAAAGATACGGAGGATACATATTCAATGGTTTTAGATTTCGTACTAAGGATCGTGAATCTAATTTGAAGTCTCAAAATAGTGGAATGGTAGTGACGTCTAAGACTAGAAGTTATGCTTCCAAATCGGACACGAGGCCTGTAGATGGGGATCTCGACTACTATGGAGTGCTCACGGATATCATTGAGTTGAATTATTTTGGCCATTTCCGTGTTGTCTTATTTCGTGGGGATTGGGCTGAGTTTGATAGAAATTTTGCTAACAACAAGGACAAGCTTGGCTTCACAGTTGTAAACTTCTCAAAATTGATTCACATCGGTACACACATTAGCCATGAGCCATTTGTGTTTCCATCCCAAGTGCAACAAGTGTTCTACATTGAAGATCCAACCCTGCCAAAATCGTATGTGGCTATCCCTATGAAACCAAGAGATGTATTCCAACTGGGCGATACTTCAGACGATGAAGACGGTGAAGACATGAACAGTTACATTGCTTCTGAGTTTCCTGTGTTTGATGTAAACACAACCGATGTTGGAATTTGCGGGACTTGGCTCCGCAAGGATGGAGAAGAGGGCGATGTACTGGAAGATGTCGTATTGTAGTTTACATGATTTTCAATTGAGTTTATTATATGTCTGTAATTTTATGTCTTAAATCTTGTTGTAATATTATTTCTGTAATTTCGAATATGTTCATTGTGAATTTAATACACTGGTTTAATTATCTTTCTATTTTCTACTGCTTGGTATTATTTATATTAAACTATGCTTAGTGTCATTTGAACCAAACTATCGTTGTCATTTGAACCAAACTATCATTTGAACCAAGTTATCAAATCCTTGACAGGTACAACATGCCGATGCGTGGAAAGAGGGTAAATATAAATGATGGCAACGAGAGCCATGGGGATGAGCAGCCACTAAATAATAGTGGCAGGCAAACATATGAGAGTGAGGATAGCACGCCGCCCACTGTCAAAAAACATCGGTAAGTCTTAAAATTGGTATTTTTAAAGAGATTATGTTACTTGAATGCATGAAAAACACGTACTATTGTTTGTGAGTCTGCATTGTGGCTGTCGTCTATAAGCATTTCGTCTATGTTTCTTAAGTGGGCTGTGATTAGAAAGAAAGGGCTGGAGTGGAGATCTGGAAACCCAAAATAGAGACATCTCGTTTATTATAATCTACACTTATTGTTGGACCAACCCCATCTTGCTGTTGTTGCTGATGTCTCTTTGTGTGCGTGTGTTGAAGAGAATGAAGTGATGAGAGAGAGATGAGGAAAATGCCGCTATGTTAGCCTGGTGTATCCTCATTCTCTACCATCCCTCTTTCTGGCTCCATATATGGCTTCTATATTAAATTGGTTTCCTTCCACGATGACAGTCCGTAATACTACACTTGATATGAGCCCATGTTCATAGCTGCATCCTATTGCATACTCACAAACAACTAATACTTTTCGGCCTTGCATCGTATGCCCAACCCCATTTTGGCACATAACCTGGTATAGATGACATTGTATGATCTGCAAACAAGGATTGTTCAGTCGTGTTATTGTACTGATTTGGAGGAGGTGAAAATGGGACCATAAAATAGCCTAAGAAGACCATCAGGTTTGTGAAATAAGCTTCACTAACAGTGAAAGAAACTGGGGATGCTATGCAGCATACTTAGTTTGGAAGTAGTCCCATTTTGTGTTAAAAAAACCATGCCAAAGATTGCAATCAGATGCATGAAATCATCTTCTTTAACAGTATCTGAAAATGAAAATTTTTCATAATCTGAGCATATATGTTTCTTTAACAGTGACTGTGAACAATTGTTCTTAATTGGGCTGTGATTAGAAAGAGACGAGTTGGAATGGAGATCTGGAAACCCATATAGAGATATCTTGTTCATAATAATTTATTATTGTTGTTGTTCTTGTCGCTCTTGCTGTTGTTGCTGATGTCTCTATGTGTTCGTGTGCTGAAGGGAAAGAAGGGATGAGAGAGAGATGAGGAAAATGCCGCTATGTTAGCCTGGTGTATCCTCATTCTCTACCATTCCTCTTTCTGGCTTATATATTTGGTTTCCTTCCACGATGACAATTCCAGTTAAAACTACACTTGCTATGAGCCCTATTCGTATTTTTCTTCCATGAAGAATTGATTTATGACTACAATCTCCATTCAAAACCCAATTGTTCACTCAAACATGCCCCTTGTATCTGAACTCAAACATCACATTAATAAACATCTTTTCTAATAATGGCTACACTTGTGGAAGCTCTCTCTAAGCCTCAATTCTTCAAGGTTTTGTTGCCTACTTCTTTACAGAAGCTGGTACTCTATTCTTCTTTAAAGAGAGGAGAATAGAGTACCAACTTCTGTAAAGAAGTAGGCAACAAAACCTTGAAGAATTGAGGCTTAGAGAGAGCTTCCACAAGTGTAGCCATTATTAGAAAAGATGTTTATTAATGTCATGTTTGAGTTCAGAAACAAGGGGCATGTTTGAGTGAACAATTTTCCAAACAAGCTTCACTAACAGTGAAAGAAACTGGGGATGCTATGCAGCCTACTTAGTTTCTTTAACAGTGACTGAAAATTTCCATAATCTGAGCATATAAATTTTTCATAATCTGAGCATATATGTTTCTTTAACAGTGACTGTGAACAATTGTTCTTAATTGGGCTGTGATTAGAAAGAGACGAGTTGGAGTGGAGATCTGGAAATCCATATAGAGTCATCTTGTTCATAATAATTTATTATTGTTGTTGTTCTTGTCGCTCTTGCTGTTGTTGCTGATGTCTCTATGTGTTCGTGTGCTGAAGGGAAAGAAGGGATGAAAGAGAGATGAGGAAAATGCCGCTATGTTAGCCTGGTGTATCCTCATTCTCTACCATTCCTCTTTCTGGCTTATATATTTGGTTTTCTTCCACGATGACAATTCCAGTTAAAACTACACTTGCTATGAGCCCTATTCGTATTTTTCTTCCATGAACTGAGGATGGTATATAGGTACGTATGCCAAAATCCTCCGGCCGGATATGCACAACACTTGGGTTTTGCGATATAGTTGGGCTAAAAAAGTAGTAGAGCAACATATAAGCTCAGATAATGGAGAAATTTTCATTTTCAGATACTGTCAGTGTAACCTGATTGCAATCTTTGGCATGATTTTTTTAACACAAAACGGGTTCACTTCCAAAATGAGTATGCTGCATAGCATCCCCAGTTTCTTTCACTGTTAGTGAAGCTTATTTCACAAACCTGATGGTCTTCATAAGCTATTTTATGGTCCCATTTTCACTAACTGTTAGTGAAGCTGATTTCAAGCACCTGATTGTCTTCTTGGCATGTATGTTTTTATACCAAAAATGGGTTCACTGTGGTCATCAGATATTATATAGGTACGTATGCCAAAATCCTCCGGCCGGATATGCACAACACTTGGGTTTTGCGATATGGTTGGGCTAAAAAAGTAGTAGAGCAACATATAAGCTCAGATGATGGAGAAATTTTCATTTTCAAATACTGTCAATGTAACCGGTTTTTTTAACACAAAATGGGTTCACTTCCAAAATAAGTATGCTGCATAGCATCCCCAGTTTCTTTCACTGTTAGTGAAGCTTACTTCACAAACCTGATGGTCTTCTTAAGCTATTTTATGGTCCCATTTTCACTAACTGTTAGTGAACCTGATTTCAAGCACCTGATTGTCTTCTTGGCATGCATGTTTTTATACCAAAAATGGGTTCACTGTGAACTGAGGATATTGTATAGGTACGTATGCCAAAATTCTCCGGCCGGATATGCACAACACTTGGGTTTTGCGATATAGTTGGGCTAAAAAAGTAGTAGAGCAACATATAAGCTCAGATAATGGAGAAATTTTCATTTTCAGACACTGTCAATGTAACCTGCTTGCAATCTTTGGCATGGTTTTTTTAACACAAAATGGGTTCACTTCCAAAACGAGTATGCTGCATAGCATCCCCAGTTTCTTTCACTGTTAGTGAAGCTTATTTCACAAACCTGATGGTCTTCTTAAAGCTATTTTATGGTCCCATTTTCACTAACTGTTAGTGAACCTGATTTCAAGCACCTGATTGTCTTCTTGGCATGTATGTTTTTATACCAAAAATGGGTTCACTGTGAACTGAGGATATTGTATAGGTACGTATGCCAAAATTCTCCGGCCGGATATGCACAACACTTGGGTTTTGCGATATAGTTGGGCTAAAAAAGTAGTAGAGCAACATATAAGCTCAGATAATGGAGAAATTTTCATTTTCAGACACTGTCAATGTAACCTGCTTGCAATCTTTGGCATGGTTTTTTTAACACAAAATGGGTTCACTTCCAAATGAGTATGCTGCATAGCATCCCCAGTTTCTTTCACTGTTAGTGAAGCTTATTTCACAAACCTGATGGTCTTCTTAAGCTATTTTATGGTCCCATTTTCACTAACTGTTAGTGAACCTGATTTCAAGCACCTGATTGTCTTCTTGGCATGTATGTTTTTATACCAAAAATGGGTTCACTGTGAACTGAGGATATTGTATAGGTACGTATGCCAAAATCCTCCGGCCGGATATGCACAACACTTGGGTTTTGCGATATAGTTGGGCTAAAAAAGTAGTAGAGCAACATATAAGCTCAGATAATGGAGAAATTTTCATTTTCAGACACTGTCAATGTAACCTGCTTGCAATCTTTGGCATGGTTTTTTTAACACAAAATGGGTTCACTTCCAAAATGAGTATGCTGCATAGCATCCCCAGTTTCTTTCACTGTTAGTGAAGCTTATTTCACAAACCTGATGGTCTTCTTAAGCTATTTTATGGTCCCATTTTCACTAACTGTTAGTGAACCTGATTTCAAGCACCTGATTATCTTCTTGGCATGTATGTTTTTATACCAAAAATGGGTTCACTGTGAACTGAGGATATTGTATAGGTACGTATGCCAAAATTCTCCGACCGGATATGCACAACACTTGGGTTTTGCGATATAGTTGGGCTAAAAAAGTAGTAGAGCAACATATAAGCTCAGATAATGGAGAAATTTTCATTTTCAGACACTGTCAATGTAACCTGCTTGCAATCTTTGGCATGGTTTTTTTAACACAAAATGGGTTCACTTCCAAAATGAGTATGCTGCATAGCATCCCCAGTTTCTTTCACTGTTAGTGAAGCTTATTTCACAAACCTGATGGTCTTCTTAAGCTATTTTATGGTCCCATTTTCACTAACTGTTAGTGAACCTGATTTCAAGCACCTGATTGTCTTCTTGGCATGTATGTTTTTATACCAAAAATGGGTTCACTGTGAACTGAGGATATTATATAGGTACGTATGCCAAAATCCTCCGGCCGGATATGCACAACACTTGGGTTTTGCGATATAGTTGGGCTAAAAAAGTAGTAGAGCAACATATAAGCTCAGATAATGGAGAAATTTTCATTTTCAGACACTGTCAATGTAACCTGCTTGCAATCTTTGGCATGATTTTTTTAACACAAAATGGGTTCACTTCCAAAATGAGTATGCTACATAGCATCCCCAGTTTCTTTCACTGTTAGTGAAGCTTACTTCACAAACCTGATGGTCTTCTTAAGCTATTTTATGGTCCCATTTTCACTAACTGTTAGTGAACCTGATTTCAAGCACCTGATTGTCTTCTTGGCATGTATGTTTTTATACCAAAAATGGGTTCACTGTGAACTGAGGATATTATATAGGTACGTATGCCAAAATTCTCCGGCCGGATATGCACAACACTTGGGTTTTGCGATATAGTTGGGCTAAAAAAGTAGTAGAGCAACATATAAGCTCAGATAATGGAGAAATTTTCATTTTTAGATACTGTCAATGTAACCTGATTGTTTAACACAAAATGGGTTCACTTCCAAACTAAGTATGCTGCATAGCATCCCCAGTTTCTTCTTTTGTTGTTAGTGAAGCTTATTTTCATGCATCTGATTGTGATCTTGGCATGTTTTTTTGACCAAAACGGGTTTACTGTGAACTGAGGATGCTATAGGTACGTATGCCAAAATCCTCCGGATACGCACAATAATTGGGTTTTAGATTTAGTTGGGCACAGTGAATTAGTAGAGCAACATATAAGCTCAGTTAATGGAAATTTTCATTTTCAGATACTGTTAATGAAGCTGATTGCCATCTTTGGCATGATTTTTTAACAAAAAATGGGTTCACTTCCAAACTAAGTATGCTGCTAGCATCCTCATTTTCTTTCACTGTTAATGAAGCATATTTCATTAAGATCCAGGATGGCAAATTTTGACTGGGCTATGATTGGATTGTTTAGTGGATGTTGTCTATGTTCTTAATTGGGCTGTGATTAGAAAGAGTGGGCTCGAGTGGAGATCTGGAAACCCATATAGAGACATCTTGTTCATAATAATTTATTATTATTGTTGTTCTTGTCGCTCTTAAGGTGGTTGCTGATGTCTCTTTCTGTTCGTGTGCTGAAGGGAAATAAGGGATGAGAGAGAGATGAGGAAAATGCCGCTATGGTAGCCTGGTGTATCCAAAGTCTCTACCTTTCTTCTTTCTGTTTCCATTTCTGGCTTCTATATATATTTGGTTTCCTTCCACGATGACAGTTCCCTAAAAATACACTTGATATGAGCCCTATCTTATTTTTCTTATATTTGGTTTCCGTCCACGATGACAGTTTCATGGATTGTCTGAACAATCCATGAAGGACATGCTTAGATACTGAATTTTCATTTGTTTTATTGTTTTAGATAGTGGATATTCCCAATCAGAGGAGAATATAAAGGTTTCAAGTTAGATACTGAATTTTCATTTGTTTTGTTATTTTAGATATATTTAAAAACAAAATTAAGTACGGAATTTTTAGCATTGCAATGTAATTATTTTACCTCTGTATATATCATTAACAATTCCATTTGCAGTTGGCACTTTGATCTTATAATTCGAGATACAGGTAGTTCTTTTTGCAAGTTCAAAAAATATGTATATTCTGTATTGTGATCTACTGTTTAATTAAACTATTGTTTTTTTTTCACAGAGCGGTCGTCAAGATGAAGGAAATTCTGATGATCAGAGCTGAAGCTACTCGAGGGGTATGAATCTGCGGTCCTCCTTGCTGTTCTTATGTCCTCCTTGCTGTATGGTTGTTGTTCTTATGTCCTCCTCCTTGCTGTTGTTATGTCAGACTGGTTTTTTTTATGAGAGTTATGTCATACTTTGAATTTGGGATATTTTGGATATTTGTCAGACTGGTTTGTTTGGATATTTTGGATGTTAGTCTCTATATTAATTTGTTAATTATGACACTGTTAATTAATCAATGAATTTGGACGTTGATATGACACGTGTGAAACTTGATTATCTTTAATTATTCTTGTGTTTGGTTGTGGTTTGTGCAGTAGTAAGCAACGAAATTGATTGAATCAGTTGTGAGAATTAGTTTACAGGTTTTGTAAATGAAACTGTGAATTGAAATCGAACGGAAAAGCGGAGTATCAAAAATAAACGGGCATAGCCAAAACGGCGTTTTAAAAAACGGCGGTCTATATAATTTAATTGTTGGAGTGTGCGATACACCGGCGTTTCAACACACGCCGGCGAAAGTTTTCAGCTGTAACGGCACAGGCGTACACCGGCGTTTTATAAACGCCGGCGTATATAACTACACCGGCGTTTTTTGGTCGCGCCGGTGTTCGTAAACAGGGAAAAGCAGGCGCTCATAAACGCACATACACCGGCGTTTCTTGACCGCCGGTATACTTTCGGTCTACACCGGCGTTTTCATATACGCCGGTGAATGGATAAATACCGGTGGTTTACGACCGCCGGTGTATGTATATAGGTGCACAAGAACGGCACCCAGAGACCGATATACACCGGCGTTTTATGACCGCCGGTGTAGTCCTAACATTTACCGGCGTCCACCAAAAATGCCGGTGTAGACCCCTTCCTTTCAGCGACGCCCGCTTCGGCGGCAGTTGGACCGGCGCTATTGTAAACGCCGGTGAAAATTTCACCGGCGTAAAAAAACGCCGGTATAGACGTAAAAAAGCGCCGGGAAAGCTACTTTCTTTTGTAGTGGCTAAATTAAAAGAAGAAGAAGAACATTAAAAGCGGAAGCACTAACCTGAAGTCATTGATGGAGATTGCGCAGAGGGTTTGGATCTTCCTATAGGATATTCACTTCTATGAGAGGCCGTCTCTCTGTTCTTCTGTTGATGGGATTGACCGATGGAATAAGAAGATACGTATATATAGGAGACCATAACCCTAATTAATAATTATTGATTTTCAATTTTGCCCATCACAAAATGAGAAATTTACTTTACGGTCTCTACACGTGTTATATCACAATTTAAATTTTATGCTTTTAACCCATTACTTAATCTTGATTAGATCACTTTAATTTGAGTTAGACTTTAGAATAGTAATTATACATTTAGTCACATATGTGAGCCCACATAGATTATTTCCAACAAATGTATGACATGTCTATACCTTTATGAAGTTCAGTTGTAAGCACTGGAAAAGACATTAATAGTAACAAAATTTTGAAGTGATATGTGAGATTTCACAAGAGAAAAATATCAGGCTTACTCATAAATGACTTTGACTATATAAGGTAGAATTGCTTCGCAGTGATAGTAAATGGACAAATGAATATAAAAGCAGTAGAGTGGATATTTTTCAGTTCTGGAAAAAGGATTTGATTAGATTATGAGAATAGATGCAGAATAAGACATAATAAGGGGGAATATATGACCAAATAATAGAACTGCGATTGAACCTTAATGGCTCGAGATTTGTATTATATTTTGTTTTATGGATCCTGATATAGAGATTGTCTAATGTTATAATTTGAGGATCTTTCAGAAATTTTTTTTTAAAAAAAAAAAAAGATCATATGTTGACAACAGTAGGAGATTATATAATATCAGATTCCAGGATTATAAAGCAGCTATCCATGTCGTGCATGTAAAATTATTGTACAAGGTGTTATATTAGACAAAATTAATTTTATAATGAAAAATTAATAAAAGAAACTAATTAAATTCCTACTTGAATTTAATTACAATTATACTCTTACAACAACAGTAAAATTCACTATCAACAAAGAACAAAAGGAAGATAATATATCTTTTTATTCGAACATTGATAATTGTGAATTAAGGAACTGTTTCGCAAACAACGTATATCACTGTACACAAAGCACAAAGAGAAGATATGTTATCTTCAATTCTGACATTGAATATGGTGAAGAAAAATAGACAGACTGAGGCTTGTTGAAACAATGTCCTTAAGACGTTTATTTCTACCTGCTACGGTGTATACAGTTTATTCGGCAGTCGTCTCCCCAGATACAACAGTCAGAACTCCATTAACTTACACTAGAATAATGGAGACTTGATCGAAAATTGATATGACAGCAGTTTTGTGATATGTCTGCACTGATTCAGGGTGGTAGGGAAGATATAAATTGGCCTCGAATTTGATTATAATCCAGTCCTATTTATAGCCCTAAGCCCTTGGCAGTTTTTGCAACTGTTCAGACAAAACTGTTATGACAGTTGCAACTGCCTGTATTCAGCCCGTATCAAATCAGAACTGGATTTTGCAAAAAATAAGTTTACTGTTTCAAGCCCAAGCCTAAGCCCAAGCCTGGCCTGGCCCGGCCCGGGCGGGCGGGGCGGGCGCGTGCGTGTTTCACACTGACGCCCAAGTTGGGGCTCGGGTCGGGCAGGGCGCGCGTGTGTTTCACACCGACGCCCAAGTTGGGTGTGTTTTCCCTCTGGAGAAAATATTCGTGCCTAAGGGCACACCCCTTTGGCTCAATTTTTAACTTATAACTTTATTTGCTTTTTGCTCCTTTCCGATATGGAACTAACTTTCAATGTCACATATCAAGCAAAAGTCCAATTCTTCATTTTAACAAGCTAACTTCGGAGGCGAATATTTCATTCATTTGAAATCCGTTTTGGACATGTGAGTACATCATTTTATACATCCTGATGAGTAGAATACGATGCAACCAATTTCCAACAATCTCCCACATGAATGAAAATTTTCATCTCCCACCTTATAAAAGGTACATATCACAGAATGCAATTGAAACAATGTCGCATCATGGACAGGTAGATATTTCACTTTGAACATTCCCTAGTTAAAGTTTATCGAACATACTTGGCTAATCGGTAAAATATTTCATCTTGAACCATCAGTCATTAGTGTATGCCTAAATAATAAACTCTACACAACATTGTGTTCTTCACAATCAATCTCTCGGTTGTGTTCATTTTTGCCCTGAACAAATCTCAGTTCTGCGAGTGTTTTAGAGAGCTTCAGCCTTTTAAAATTCTCATAGAGCTGACCCAGCTTACACGTACATAGGTGACCGCATCCATAAAGAGTATCTTACAATACTCCACTTGTGAGTTTCAATATATGGATGTCATTAAAAGCATAGCTTAACCTTTTAATACTTCTGTAGGCACACATTTATTGTTGCACCATAGGAATGAGATGGGACTGTGTCCAAATGCATTACTGATTGAGTTACTCATAACTGGTTGTCCTATTGAACCTGGTTCGTGGGATCTCCAGTCGCCAGGTTAGATTTCCATATAAAGTAACTCATATTGTTTTAGGCTTTTAAGCCCATTCTCCTCAATGCACAGTACATTTTCTCTCTGGATAATCCCTTAGTAAATGGATCCGCTAAGTTATCCTGTGACCTTACAAAGTCAATAGAAATAAGTCCATTTGAGAGTAACTGTCGAACAATATTATGGCATCTACGGATATGTCTCGATTTGCCATTATATACAGAATTTTGTGCTCTGCTCAGTGCAGTTTGATTATCACAATGGATACATATGGCCGTTAAAGGTTTACGCCAAAATGGAATATCTTCTAAAACGTGGCGAAGCCATTATGCTTCTTCACCTGCTTTGTCCAAAGCAATAAACTCGGATTCCATTGTGGATCGAGCAATGCATGTTTGTTTAAAAGAGTTCCATTACATAGCAACTCCTGCTAGGGTAAAAACATAACCACTTGTGGATTTCTTTGAATCTTTCAACCATTTTTTCCACATAATGTGATTGAGATAATTCAATGCCACTAGGTGTTTTTATTATTTTGATACCCAAAATAGCATCTGCCATACCTAAGTCATTCATGTCAAAGTGGTTGATTAGCATTTTTTTTACAGTCTTGATGACTTCCAGGTTATGACCAAAGATTATCATATCATCCACATACAGGCAAACAATCACGCTTGACTGTCCCATTTGTTTGTAATAAACACATTTATCACATTCATTAATTCGAAAACCATTTTTCATCATGACATTGTCGAATTTTTCATGCCATTGTTTCAGAGCTTGTTTAAGTCCATATACGGATTTAACAAGTCTGCATACAAAGTTTTCAGTTCCCTTGAAATAAACCATTCCGGTTGCTCCATGTAGATCTCTTCTTCGAGATCCCCTTTTAAAAATGCCGTTGTATCCATTTGATGAATTTCAAGATTATAGATAGATGCTATTGCTATCAGCATTCTTATAGAGGTTATCCACGTAATCGTTGAATAGGTATCAAAGAAGTCTAAGCCCTCCTTCTGGCGATACCCTTTAGCCACTAATCTAGCTTTATATTTGTCAATGGAACCATCTGGTTTCATCTTCCGTTTAAAGATCCATTTACATCCAATTGGTTTAAGGCCTGGTGGAGGCCAATCAATTTCCAGGTGTGATTGCTTAGAATCGATTCAATCTCACTATTGATAGCTTCTTTCCAATAGAGAAACTCTGAGGATGAGACTGCCTCTTTGTAAGTCTGAGGTTCAACCTCTAATATGTATGTTAGAAAATCTAGACTGAAAGACATAGAGGTTTTAGTTCTTACACTTCTACTCGGTACGGATTCACCATTTTCATGATGAGTTTCATCATATTTCTTAGTTGACACTTTTCTTATTCTTTTGAGATCAGGGTTTCCATTATTTCTTTTGTGTGGAAACACATCTTCAAAGAATATGACATCTCTTGACTCAATGATTGTATTTACACTGATGTCACATACTTCAGACTTGAAGACTAAGAATTTGTACGCACTACTATTTTCGGCATGGCTTAGAAAATAGCAATCTACAGTTTTTGGTCCAAGTTTGGTTCTCTTGGGAAGAGGAACCGAGATCTTAGCCAAACACCCCCACACTTTGAGGTATTTATAATTAGGCATATATCCTTTCCATAACTCATATGGAATGGAATCAGTTTTCTTGTGTGGGACTCTATTTAATATGTGATTCGACATATATAAGGCTTCCCCCGACAAGTTTGTAGGTAGACCAGAAGTTATAAGCATGACATTGATCATATCTTTTAACATTGTATTCTTTCTTTTTGTAATTCCATTTTGCTAAGGTGAGTATGGGGCAGTTGTTTGGTGGATAATTCCATACTCTTCACACAATTGTGCAAATGGAGACTCATATTCTCCACCTCGATCAGACTTCAATACTTTGATCTTTTTGTTAAGCTGATTTTCTACTTTAGCCGTGTTTGTCAATGCTACAATTGCTTCATCTTTACTATTTAGTAAATAGACATAGCAATACCGAGTGCTATAATCGATAAATGTGATAAAATACTTTTTCCCTCCTCTCGTGGGTAAAGATTTGAAATCACGTAAATCAGTATAAATTATGCATAACGGCTCAGTACTCCTGTCCACCGTGTTGAATGGTTTCTTGACCATTTTTCCTTCTACACAAATCTCATACTTGTGATTTTTATCAAATTTAAATTTTAGAATCGAACCTAAATTTGCAAGTTTTTTTTTTTTCGAAAATTTATGTGCCCTAATCCATCATGCCATAAAAGTATTTCAGACTTAAGCAAATAAGAAACTGAACTTTTATTAATCATAGAATCAGAGTACATTAGATTTTTGCCAATTACGGCTACATTGGATTTGAATAATCCATCACAGAGATATCCCCTCCCAACATAAACCCCAGCCTTGGTCAGTACCAACTTGTCTGACTCAATCACAATCCGAAAGCCTTTCTTGGAGAGCACATATCCAGAAATAAGGTTCTTGCGGATGTCAAGCACGTGAAGCACATCGTTCAGTGTGACGTTCTTTCCAGACGTGAACTTCAGGATGACCTGTCCACAGCTTTCGACCATTGACACAACAGAATTTCCCATATAAAGTTTTTCTTCGTGGTCCAGTTTCTGATAAGTCGAGAACAATGACTTATCTAAACATATGTGCCGAGTAGCACCTGTGTCTACTCACCATTGTCCGGGATGTTGGAATAGGTTACATTCATAAACAACAGCTGACAAGTTTAGGTTATTGATGCTTGAAATGATGTTCTTAGTGACATTTGCTTCTGAAGTGCCACCAGTTTTCTTGAAACAGTAGTCTCTGGCAGAGTAACCAGGCTTCCCACAAATCCAATAATTTCCTTTGAACTTCTTGTTGGGCTTCTTTTCTCTAGATCCTTGATCTGAAGCTTTCCTCTTCTTGGAATTCTTCTTGTTGTTGTTGGAGTTGCCCTTCCGATTGTTAGAGCTTCCCACAACGTGCACTTTAACCTCCTCGCTTTTGAACTTGATTATTTCTCGGTTGTCTGCTTCAGTCTTCAACCTAACAACAAGAGCTTCCTGTTGAAAACTAATTTGGGGAAAATAATTATTATTCTTGTTGTTCTTTATTCTTTACAGTATACATCTATCTATAAGGATTACAATCTTGGAGGAGAATAAAGGAGATTGAGAAAACATTGAGGGGTGAGAGATTTGGGAAATCTGTTTCTTATAGATTAGCAAACATAATATACATATTACTACTACATTTCAACACTCTCCCTCAAGTTGGTGCATAGATATTGAATATACCCAACTTGTCAATAAATTTCAAGAAGAGCTGACTCGAAACTGCTTTGGTCAGGATATCTGCGAGTTGATCTTCTGACTTCACTTTAGATATCTGAATGACTTTCTCATCCAATTTCTCCTTAATGAAGAATCTATCCACCTCTACATGTTTCGTCCTATCATGTTGAACTGGATTGGCGGCAATATCACATGCTGCTTGACTATCGCAATACACCTTCATAGGTTCACTCGGACCACAGCCTAAGTCCTGCAACAAGAGTTTCAGTCTGAAAACTTCCGCTATACATAGAGCTACTCCGTGATACTCAGCCTCTGCATTAGAGCGTGCAATAACATTCTGCTTCTTGCTTCTCCATGTAACTATATTTCCTCCAACAAAGGTGAAGTATCCTGAAGTGGAGCGCTTATCAATTATAGATCCTGCCCAATCAGCATCAGTATATGTCTCAACCTTCAAGTTACTATGTTTCGCAAATAGGACCCCTTTTCCTAGAGCAGACTTAATATATCTCAGAATTCTCATCACTTTATCCATGTGATGTTCCTGAGGTGCATGCATAAACTGACTTACCACACTTAAAGTATATGATAAATCTGGCCGTGTATGCGCAAGATACATCAGTCGTCCAACCAATATCTGATATCTTTCCTTATCACAAGGCACATAATCAGGTTCGTTGCAAAGTTTCGGTCCTTCTTCTAATGGTGTACCAATCGGCTGACAAGCAGACATTCCAGTTTTCTTCAATAAATCGAGAGCATACTTTCTTTGAGACAGAAATATACCATTTCTCGAGCGAGAAACTTCAATACCAAGAAAATATCTCAAAGGGCCAAGATCCTTCATTTCGAACTCTTGTGACAAGTAGCTCTTCAATACCATTCTCTCCTCAGGTTCATTCCTAGTTACTATCATATCATCCACATATATAATAAGAGCGAACGTCAGAGAGTTCCATAAAGTCTTTGCTGCATAAATAGTTGCAAACGTCTCCTTATGGCTTTCAGGAATATGCCCCTCAACGGGCTTAGATTCCTCCTCCTCGAGGAACCTATCCAACCTGACGATTGTGAGATAGAAGAGCATTTTGCTCTGCCAAGTCTTGAAGTCAGCCCCTTTGAAATTCTCAGGCTTGTTGTGCATACTATTGACCATTTTCGTGAGTTCTATTTTGGTAGTCATATTGTTGTCTACAAAAGAAAAGAAAAACATAAACGTCTTAAGTTGTTATATCTTAAGTAGACAAAATTAATTTTATAATGAAAAATTAATAACCGGGCACTGGCGGCTTACTCAAGTGCCCCCCGAACCGCCCAAAATGGTCGCCTATTACACGGCTCACAAACTTTGCCTGGGTGGGGGTATCTATTATTTGTCGGCGGTACGGCGCACGCAGGGCTTCGGTAAAAAACTAATTAAATTCCTACTCGAATTTAATTACAATTATACTGTTACAACAACAGTAAAATTCACTATCAACAAAGAACAAAAGGACGATAATATATCTTCAATTCGAACCTTGATGATTGTGAATTAAGGAACTGTTTTGCAAACAGCGTATATCACTGTACACAAAGCACAAAAAGAAGATATGGTATCTTCAATTCCGACCTTGAATATGGTGAAAAAAATAGATAGTCTGGGGCTTGTTGAAACAATGTCCTTAAGACGTTTATTTCTGCTTGCTACGATGTATACACTGGGCAGTCAAAATCGGCAATTATCGGCGATTAATTGCCGCTTAATCGGTAATCGGAAGTTCCCCGATTATTTTTGAAGCGATATTTATGAAATGGGCTTCCAGCGATAATATCGCTATTATCGGCCGATATTTGTACTAATCGGCCGATATGCGTATAGTCTGATATGCCGATTAATCGTTTCGTTTTGAAGATGGGTATAATTTATCCTAAACCCGACCCGTGCCAATCAGACCCGCAACTCCCCCATCCTTTTCAATCGATCCTCTCCCCTTCCACTCCAGTTCAACCCAAATACAATTCTAACCTAATTTCCAAAATCATCGACAGCTGCGCCTCTCCCTCCACCTCGACAGCGTCTCTCTCTTCTCTTTCCTCCAAATCGTCGAAAACGCCTCTCTCTCTTCTCTCTCCTCCAAATCGTCGACAGTGCCTCTTCTCTTCTCTCTCCTCCAAATCGATCGACAGCGCCTCCAAAGCAGTGGCAGCTCCTTTCTCTCTCTCCCCTCCAGTTTGGCAGCGACAGCACCATTCGACAGCGACAGCGGTAGGCAACTCAGCACAGTAACTCAACTTCTGTGTTTTTTTTATTTTAATTTTTTTCATCACATTCATAGTAACGAGTAGGGAGTAGGGAGTCGGGAGTAGGGACGTGTATTCACTATCTAGTTCTTGTTCTTCAGTTCTTGTTTACATTTTTTTATTAAGTAAGTTACTGTTAGTATTAAGTTAGTATTTAGTAAGTTACTTTTTTTTTATTTTT